>CM019148.1:290551940-290842688 GCA_009733165.1 Naja naja
TACTGAATAAGTATCCATGACATCAGAATGTGCCAGGTGCCAACTTTGCCAGGAATTACCACAATTTGTGACTTATTTATGAGAACCTGTAAATAGCTGAGAAAAGGATAGTTATTTTTTCATAAAAGCTTGAAATAAGGAAGCCAACTCTATTGTGCTATTTTCTTTCATTAATGCACTGAATTAGGGAGGTAGGTAGAACCTCCTTTTCCTTTCACATGTGATTTAATTAGCTTTAAGAGATTATTTAAGAAAAAGCATTGTGAAAGCCTGATTGAATCTGGAATATCTTACCCAATTTAGTTGTCTCAGCTACTAACTTTCACAATTTTAATTCACTGTGGACCTCTTCTTTCTATATTTAAGAGGTTCCTAAGAGAGCTTGCATAAGTGCATTAATGTGCCTGTTGTCCCTGTCACATTTAGTTTTTCATTTTGTTCATTCAAATCTATAATTTTTGCTTGATGAATAAACAAATTTTAAAAAATCTGTCCCTACTGAGCAGAAGCTAATTAAGCTAGAAATAGAGGTAGGGTTCCCACCAAAGATTTCCTTACATTCTATTTAATTATTTTTATTTATTTACTAAATGTGACTATCCTTCTTCTAATTCACTATATCTGGTTTACAGGCGGGGCTTCAAAATTTTTTAGCAAGGGCTCTCTGACCTAATGACTGGGTAGGTGGATGTGGCTGGGTGGGCATGGCTAGGTGGTCATGTGACCGGTGGCCATGTGATCAGGTGAGCATGGCTAGGTGGCCATGTGACTGGAGTGAGTGTGGCCAACTCGACATATTTCTTTGCCCTAATTACCTAAAAATGATGTATACCAAAAAGTTGCTTATTATTTATTGCATTTAATACTTATATAAAGACTGGGTGAAACCAGGTTTAATAGCTGTGACTGTGAGAGGGATCTTGGGGTCTTAGTGGACAACCAGCTAATATGAGTCAGCAGTGTGCAGAGGCAGCCAAAAGCCAATACAATCCTAAATTGCATTAACAGAGGGATACAATCAAGATCAAGTGAGGTACTAATACCACTCTATAAACAACTAAAGCCTTATAAGACTGTTATGTATGTAGGTTTGAATGTCATTGGTTTAGTTTGAATTGTTCTTGTAAAATGTCAAATAGGATTGGTTTAAATAGTGCGGAAAAACCCTGCACTCTGATTGGCTGGCAACTACAGCTGCTGGCTATAAAAAGCAGCATTAGCCCAGCCAAGTCGGGTCCATTCGAGCTGTAGTCACTTAATAAACTCTTCACTGAAGCTCTTGGCGTCTGACTCTTCATGCAAACTTAACACTGGCGATGAAGGTGGGATTCCCCTGAAGAAGAGGCGGCGGAAGACAAGCAGAAGAAAGATGGCTGCGCTGAACACTCCCCAGCCCCGTTCGATCCGTGGCAGAAGACTGGGAATCATATCGGATCGCTTCCAAATGTATTTGGAAGAAACGACCTGCCGACATCCCCGAAGCGGAAGAGGGCGGTATTTCTCCGCCGCCTGCGGTCGGCAGTCTTCAAGATGGCAAAGGCATTGGCGGCAGCTGCAGACTTGAAGGTAATGGAATGGCCTGATTTAGAAAAGCTTTTAAGAGCCCATTATACCCCATGTCGTGCCTCATTAAAGAACACAAATTTTATCATCGGGATCAAGGGGAAAAATATTACGACTTATTGGCAAGTTTAAGGGATTGGGGGTGCTTGTGAGTTTACCAACTTAGAAGAGGCCATGCATGATCGGTTTGTTCTAGGCCTTAAAGATAAGGTCTTACAGAGCAAATTACTAATGAAACCTAAGATCCGCGTTAAGGAGGCCATAGAAAGCTGTTTCAGAGGAAGCAACCAAGTCCTCAGCAGCAGCCATGAAGAAAATTAACAAGGCCTCAAGCCATTCTGATGTGGAAAAGTCCACAACAACCCATTGCTGAGCAAATAGATTCTGATTCAGACTGTAGTGAGGTGGAGGAAGGAATTTATAGACTCAGAATGGAGAAGAAAAGAAAGACCTTGGAAGAAAAGAGGCAAAATTTTATTGCAGAGGCTGTGGGGGGCACCCGCACTGAATGCAAGTTTCTTGATACCATCTGCCTTCATTGTGAAAAAAAGAGGTCACTTAGCAAGAGTCTGCAAATCATCCAGAACTCCACCTAGTAGGAAGAAATTTCCTGAGAAAGAATTCAAGCCCAACAACTTCAGTGAGAAAATGGGGCAACTCAGAAGCAAATGGGAAGAATGAAACTCATCAAACAGTCATTATTGGTATTCTTCACCTTTGAGAAGCAGAAAAGTACATGTGAAGGTATTCATTGAAGGAAGGCCTTGCCAAATGGAAGTGGACTCAGGCTCCTATTTATCTATGGTGTCATGGGACACTATACAGGCTACTTCCCAACATTCAGAAGAAACATTTCCAGAAGCAAGCACTGACTCTTAAAGACTACCAAGGGAACAAGATCAGCGCCTGAGTTCCACCACATGTTTGTTGGTTCAAGCCCCTCCTGGTTAGCTTATGCGTGCATGGAGGTCACCTGCTTGCTGGATCGGGCAGTTGTCAGCAGCTTCTTTGAGAGGGTGTCTTTCCCTCCGCCTTGAAGGAGAGGCAGTGGTGGAGCCTCCTGAAGAAGAAACCTGCCTGGACCCGACCGTGTTGAACAACTTTAGTCCAGTCTCCAACCTTAAACTTTTTTAGCGAGAAGGTTGTTGAAAATGGTGGCCCGGCAATTTCGCTTTTCCTGGAGAAGCGGACACCTCGATCCATTACCAATGGGGCTTCGGCCTGGTTTCAGCCGCGGAGAGCGGCATTGGTCGCACTGTTGGATGATCTCTGGAGGAGACACGGGACAGGGGTTTTTCCTCTGTCTGGTCCTATGAACCTCTCCAGCTTTGATACCATCCGACCATGGTATCCTTTGCGGCGCCTTGTGGGGCTGGGGGTGGGGGCACTGTTCTTGGTGGCTCTCCTCCTCTCTGCAGGGGCGTGTGCAATCATCCAGTGTTAACGGGGGCAGTGCGTCCCCAGAGCTCACTTGGAAGTCCCAGAATCAGTCCTCTCCCCTCTTGTGGTAACATCTACATGAAACACGCTGGGTGAGATCATCCGTGGTTTTGGGGTGAAGTATCATCAATATGCGGATGATACTCAACTGTATATTCCACCCCAAACCAGATCAGTGATGCCCTCTCGTGATGACTTCGTTGTCTGGATGCGTGCGGATCTGGATGGGCGGCAACATGCTTGACTCCCCGCCAAGACTGAGTGGTTGTACATACCGGGCATCCCGTTCCAGCAGAATGTCCATCGTTGACCATAGGGGAGTGGTGTTGCCCCCTGTGGACAGGCGAGAACCTGGGGTCCTCCTGGATATGCTGGCTCCGGTTGGAGGAGCAGGTGGGAGCAAATCGCTGGGGCCTTTGCCCAGTCGGCTGGTTAGCCAGCTTAGCCCGTTCCTGGACGGGATGCCCTGCGTGCAGTCACTCATGCCCTTGTTACCTGCGACTTGACTATGCAGCTCTCTATTTAGGACTGCCCTTGCATACCATCGGAGATTGCAGCTGGTGCAAATGTTGTGGCGGCGAGGCGTGATGGAGTTTGGTTCTCCCATGTTAGCCCCCTCTAAGCTGCCTGCATTGGTTGCGGTTGCCCTCGGGTGAATTCAAGGTTTTAACTTTATACAAAGTCCTACATGACATGGGTCCTTATTATTTAGGAGAGACTGCTGCCGACATGAATACTAACAGCCTATGCAGAAGTCACAACAGGGACTCCTTGGGGTCCCATCAGCAGGCAATGCGGCTGGCGGTCCCCGACATTGTGCCTATTCTGTCAGCGGTCCCTGAACTCTGGAACCAACTTCCCTGGGGCTCGGCTTGGCCCTGACCTCCGCACCTTCGCCATGACTTGAAGACCTGGTTATTCGACCAAGCCGGCTGTGACCTATGGGTGGGGTGTTTTAGATTCATGAGTTTTTTTAGTTTTGTATTAATTGGACCATTAATTTAATTCTTTTTAAATATTTATTGTGTCTTTTTTATTGTAAGCCTTAGTCTTGAATGAAGTGACATATAAATCATTAATAAATAAATAATAAATAAATAAATAGATTCCAGTAGTTGGAACAAGAGAATTCAATGTGAAGTTTAAAGGCCACCAAGCGTTTGCCTGACCATCGTGGACAAGGATGTAAAGCTTGCTGGGACTTGAGTGGTTCAATCCACTAGGCATCGAGGTGACTGGCATCAATCACGTGAGCAACTCTGAATGGGAGGAGGCCTTGAAGTCTGAGTTTCCAGAGGTCTTCAGTGAAGGATTGGGCAAGTATATGGGGACCCCTATCACTTTCAACCTAGACCCCAAGGTGCCCCAATTCATTTAAAGCCCAGAAGGGTCCCATTTGCTTTAAAGGAAAAATTGATGCACAATTAGACAAATTAATAGCTCAAGGGGTTTTAGAGCCCACTGACCACTCCAGATGGGAGACACCCATAGTCACACCAGTCAAGACTGATGGGTCAGTACGAATCTGTGGAGACTATAAGGGGATACTGAACCATGCTGCAGAGAAGCATATCCAGTTCCAGTGGTGCATCATCTGTTACATTCACTTGGTAGGGGTACAGTCTTTGCCAAATTGGACTTGGCCCAGGCATATCAACAACTAAGTTGATGATGTCACTGCAGAGGCCCAAACCATTGTGACTCATAGAGGTGCCTTCAAATGTAAAGGTTACAATTTGGAGTAAGTGTGGCACCAGGCATCTTTCAAAGCCTTATGTAAAGCATGCTCCAAGGACTGCCAGGGGTAGTGCCTTACTTTGATGATGTGTTAATCTCTGCTGAAAATGACACTCAGTTACAAGAAAGACTCAGAGAAGTCCTTACCAGATTCAGGAAGCGGGGTTAAAAGTCAAGGAAGAAAATGCAGTCTTAAAACTGACAAGGTTGAGTTCCTGGGCTATATGATTGACAAGCATGGCATCCACCCTACAGATGCCAAGGTTAAAGCAATCAAAGAAGCCCCTAGACCAAATGCAAAACAGATTTGCAAGCTTTCCTTGGACTCATTAACTTTTATCACATGTTCCTACCTCAGAAGGCAACCATTGCTGAACCATTGCACAGATTACTTGATAAAAGTCTGTTTGGGTCTGGGGAGGAAGGAACAATCAGCATTTCAGCAGGCACATTGATCAACTTAGATTCAGGTTCTCTCAGGAACATCGCACTTGTTCCTCTCTAGTTCCCCTCACCTGATGTCAATTCTAGGGGAAGGGGAGGAACAGGAGGAAATCAGCAAGCAAGAATCAACCCCAGGTGTAACGAGCCATTACGACAGGAACCATTCCAAAACCTGTCACAATGCCAAAATCCATCCTTAGAAGTGGAAGATTGTACATCACTACCTGACTTGGGTGCTGACATTGGGCTGGAGATGGGTTGGGAGGAGAGACCAGATTCTAACAAGCAAACAGGGTCTTCTTTCACAGGAAGTCCCAGTGGGGAAATGTCAGACACATTTCCTCTCTCTCTGGGTGAGAATGTTAAAACTTCTGAACCACGAAGGTCTCAGCATTATAAGAGGCCCACCTATTTAAAAAAGAATACATTAGATAGGTTGGGGTTTGGTATGGACTGAACCTAGTGGGGTGTTATGTATGTAGGTTTGAATGTCATTGCTTTAGTTTGAATTGTTCTTGTAAAATGTCAAATAGGATTGGTTTAAATAGTGCGGGAAAATCCTGCACTCTGATTGGCTGGCAAGTATGGCTGCTGGCTATAAAAACAGCTGTAGCCCAGCCAAGTTGGGTCCATTCGAGCTGTAGTCACTTAATAAACTCTTCACTGAAACTCTTTGCGTCTGACTCTTCATGCAAACTTAACAAAGACCACACCTAGAGTACTGTTTTGGTCACCACACTATAAAAAAGATGTTAAGACTCTGGAAAAAGTGCAGAGGAGAGCAATCAGGATACTAGAGACTAAAACAAGTGATGAGAAGGACCAGGGGAGATATAATAGCAGTGTTCCAATATTTGAGGGGCTTGTCTTCAGAAGTTGTGGGAGCTTCATCACTGGAGGCTTTCAAGAAGAGACTGGACTGCCGTTTGTCAGAAATGGTGTAGGGTCTCCTGCGTGGGTGATGGATTGGACTAGATTACCTCCAAGGTCCCTTCCAACTCTGTTAATCTGTTAAATCTGACAAAAACTGGTAAAGTTTTTGCCACTACTTCCCAAAATTATTTAAAACTAAAAGCCCATTATGGTAGCTTTGCAAGAACAAAAGGCTGGCTCAGTCTGTGATGATGGCCCATTAAATGTTGAGCCCTGGCTCGGGGCTCGCTACATCTGGGGGGGAATGCAGCAGGTGAGGTGGCACCTCAGCAATGGTGGCAGTGGTGACAAAGGTGGCAATGGAGTGGTGGCAATGGTGGCAGGGGGTGCAAGGACCAGCTCCCCGCTGCTGCCCAACAGCTGTTCACAACCTGCTCTCCATGATTCCACCCTGAAACCAACTCAGCTGCTGCTGCTGCTGTTACCAGTGGCCGCGAATAGCGGTCACTGTGCGGAGCTCATATTAGGCTGCACAAGATATTGAGAAAGCTCTTGGAGTCAGCAACAGAAGCAGCAGAGACAAACGGCCGAGCTGGGCCAATGTCTGTCACATCACATGTCTCCCTGAGTGACCAAGGCAAGCATGTGCAGCACGAGCACTGGAGGAAGCACCTGTGCCCAGCAAGAGAGGAACTTCTCTCTGTCTCAAGATACGATCCTGTCGCATTCATTCCCCACGCCACGGTCTCCACACTGAGCCTCTGGCTGAATGCAGCAAGCCTGATAGGCAGCCTTTGGAGACTGCACCCTGAAGCCTCCAACCTGCATTTCCACCCCACGGGCCGCAGCAACTTACCTAAGGAGCAAGGAAGCCAGAGCTGGGCCACACGGAACTGGACTGGCAAAGGCTGGCAAGCAAGTGAGGGAGCCAGATGCAAGTGGCCAAAGGAGACAAGGTGATGAGAATGGGTGGATCTATAAGATGGGGTATGGCAGGGTTGGGTGGAGCGGGGTGGGATTGGGCAGTGGGGCAGGGCCAGCCAGGAATGGGATTTGGGGGCTCACAGAGTCTTAGGTAGGGGATCACTTGAGCCCCTGCGAGCCTCCAGCAGCCCACCCCTGCTGGTTTATTTAACAACTTTGCTCACAATAATTATTTCTAATGTACTCCAGGTGCTGGAATCTTTTTAAGCTTTTAGATTCACTGAAACTATCTTGAGTCTTCTGTACTATTGTCTTGGGAACTTGACAAATATACTCTTCAAATTCTTAGTGCCTTGATGTGTTTTTTTATGCAAGAAATTCAAGTTTCATTCAATTGAAGATAATTGTCAAGGTCTTTTGGTGCCTTTTATGAATAGAAGTATTCTAGTTTACTGACTGTCAAACCATCATTATATCCACAAAGCAATTTCATTTCGAAATGGGCTCCTATATTGTCTGTAATTTATAGTTTATGCAAGGAAGGAATGAAGCCTGGATATGAACACTGGATATTCACAACCATTTATAGAACTTATAGAAATTTATTCATCAAACAAAATTACAAATTCAAACTTTCTGGGATTATTCCTGACCACATGTTATTCTATAATCACCTGATTGGTTCAGGAAATGCCAGTAGAATAGATAAGGATGTAAATTACAGAACATAGCAATAGATCATATATTTAAAAGATATGCACAATCTTTTGTGAATTTTTCAATAAATTATTCTTAATAAGTGGCAGGGAAAAAATGCTTCTTTCAAAGGAAGAAAAACATTTTTTGAAAGTATGGTGCCAGCTTTGGTATACCATTATTTAAATTCTAAAAATGGACTTGTTTGAAGTAAGAAGTTGTTTTATCATATAAACCAAACTGGAAAGAAAGTGATATCACAGGTAATGAGAATCATTCTCCTAGTTTGCAATGTCAGATAGACAGCAAAATGTGAAATTCCTGGTTGTGTTGTGACCTAGAGTACATTTTCTCTGAATTGATTTTTTTATTGTGTTTTGGAAAAAGAAAACATAACCTTCTATTTCTGTAGAACACAAACTATACAACATTCATTTTCTTGATTTGTTTCAATGAAAATTGATGGCCAACATTTTGTAACTGCAGCTTAATGAATTTGCTAATGGGAAGTATGAGCTTTTTAGTGGGAAATTATTGACCAACATATGCTTAGACAACTCAATTTTCTTTGCTTTGTCAGACAAAGGTCCTTGCTGAAGATTAAATGGAGAGAAGTAGCTCAGCATTTATAGTTCCATACAGTAGTCTATAATTCCTGCACAAGATGATAAGCTACAATGTTTATGTTTTTTTTTACAGCAGTGTCCTAGAGACTCACCTGTTCGAGTTCTTCCTTTGGCAGAAATTGATTAGTACATAGGAAGTTATTATTATTTTTCTTTTATTCATTAAACATGAAACTCAGTCAACTGAACATTTAAAAATGTATTACAAATATCATTGACTGGCGTTGATGGTTGATACAGGTTGTTGCCAGCATCCTAGGTATCAACCAAGTATCTTTTTAAAATGTACAATGTTCCAAATAGTACAGTTTTTTGTGCAGTTCCGCTGATGTTATTGCAAGAAGTTGCAATTTCTTGATGTATTTTGTAAAATGATTGGGCAGGTTACCAAATGCCCCAATGACAATGAGTATCACTGTTACATGTTTCATCCATAATCACATAGTTTCGATGGCCAGGTCACAATATTTTGTGATTTTTTTCCAGCTCTTTTTCTTTGACTCTGGCATCTCCCAGTACAGGGATATCAATAAATTGTATGCTTTGGTTTTCTGGCATGTTGTATTTCAGATGACAATCTGCTTGTATCTGATAGTCCTACAAGATCGTCACTGTCTCATTTTCAACAACTTTTTCCATTTTATATTCCCATGACTTTTAGGATACAGGTAAGTTGTGTTTTTTACATAATGATCAGTGGATTAATTTAGCAACTTGGTTGTTGTTGTTATTATTATTATTATTATTATTATTATTATTATTATTATTATTTAATCTTTAGTGAGATTCACAGCCTTTGGGGCTGGTTGATAGCTCAACAGCTCGAGTCCTAACCAAGGACCTAGGAACTGTTCAGGTAGTGTCAGAGGATATAAGCTGTTCTAAGTAGGGTGGTTTTTTGTAGAGTCATGGTATTCAATTCTGATAAATTCAGAATTTCCAAATAGCGAGGTAGCCCTTTAGGTATTGCTCCAAGGGCTCCAATCACAATTGGGTGATTGTTGTTGTTGTTATTAATTGCACAGTCAGCCAGATGTTCAGTGTGGGTTTGGCATTTTTGTCTACCTATCGAGTAGGTAGGACCTTGGACCTTGGATAGGCAAATCTGGATGTTTGATGGTGTAACAGATAACTCGGCACAATGGAAGCTGTTCCAAGCAAAGCTGCCTTCTACAATTCACTGATGGCAAATTTGTCAATGCCTATGATGTTCAAGTGGTGCTCCAGTTATTTTGGGACTACACCCAAGGTGCCTATTACTATTGGTACTACCCTGACATTATGATGATGATGATGATGATGATGATGATGATGATGATCATCATCATCATCATCATCATCATCATCATCATCTTTCCTAGTATGATTTGATTGCATATTGTCCCCTATGACTAATATTAAGTGCTGTACCTTATGATTCCTGACTCTTGACAAATGTATCTTTTCTTTTATATATACTGAGAGCATTTGCACCAAGACAAATTCCTTGTGTCAGACTTGGCCAATAAAGAATTCTATTCATTGTTGTTGTTGTTGTTGTTGTTGTTGTTATTATTATTATTATTATTATTATTATTATTATTATTATTTCTTCAATTCGATTCACAGTCTAAGACTGGTAAAAACCAAGTCCTAATCAAGAACCTAAGAGTATTGCAATTGTCTAGATGGGAAATGACTAGGTCATGAATGACTGTGAACAGGGATCATTGGTCAGGAAAGGGCATAACAGGCACACAACCTGCAGTTGCGCAAAGGCCCTATTGGCTATGGCTGCCACCTGTTCTTTGATCAAGAGTTGTGACTCCAAGAGAACCTCCAGATTATGCATTGGGTCTGTTTGAGATTATTATATTCTTTAATATTAGATAATAATAGCATTCTTTAAATTATCAAATTCTTGATCTAATAACCTCAAAACCAATATTTATTTTCTCAGTGATGTTTTTTCTCTCATCAGCCCAAATTGTGCTTTACCACAGCACAATATATTAAGATATCGATAGTGGAGGATTAGAACTCTACTGGATTTTGCAATTGCAAACTAGTGCAGTATTGAATAAATTAGAAAACGGTTAAAAAGTTATCCAAGTCTGTACTGGTTTTGATCATTCTTTAATTTCCGCTTTTGAGTTTGTGCTTATATATGTAATTATCTTTGTCACCCAAAGTTCTCTGACCTCTTCCCCTGAATATTTATGTTAACCTCTCCTGTTATGAGGTGTTTGATCAATTTTTACTTGAAGTTTTTTAAAGTTAATTTCTGAGGTCAGTTCTAGACCATTTCAATATTAATTTCCAATAAGTGAATCTCCCAAGAGATACAATAATGTCTGGTGAAAGATTTTCAGTTTTAGGTTGTGATATGGCTATAGGGAAAACTTTAAAATTTAAACTCATTTGCTATTTAGCAAAGCTTAGGAAATTTACAGCAAAACTTGTAAGGCCTCCTCTGGGGGCCATGAAGAGTAATTACTACAGTTTCACAACAAATTAAAATGTATGCCTCTTATCTGATTCTTAATGTGATGATGCTGGAAGGCACCTGAAAGACTTCAATTTAGATAGAGGAAATTTCTTTCTGAATTGATTCATTGTCACGTTGAACTTTCTTCCATGTTTAATCTCTCTGATGACTTCTATCTGGATGCCTTTTTCTGTGCTTTATATTATTTCACCTGTTTAACGCTGAAACTGATTATTGGATTTAAAAGCCTGTTCGCAAACTCTCCTATCTACTAAGGATCATTGCTTTCTTCATCAATCATATCTTTTTGTGACTCTAGCAACAATTCCATCAAAGTGACAATAACTGCTTTTATTCCTGGCCTCGATCCTTTATCTTCCCCTTTTCAAGGAAAATGCTATTAGTACAGTATAAGAATCAAGCAGGCAGCATGTGCGATTAGCCCAGGGAAAATTGGAAACAACTGTGCAGTGAAAACATCTAAGAAAACAATATATAATCCTGCAGTTATGGCAAAGTCTGCCAAATGTTTCCTAAATGGACTGTTAGGTGAAATTTGTATGGGCCTTTCTTTAAATAGAATTCAGTCAATATGAACATTGATCTCCTGACTTCTCTTACTTCCCTCTTTAGTGTTTCCCTGGTACCCCACTGCATTGATCACAACCTATACATTGTTTTCTCTTGTTGAAAGAGGCAATTTTACAGACTCTTTAGCTCCCCTAGATTTCTGTTGGAAGAGAACAGAGGAAAGTAGTAATTATGGAGCTGCTTCTTAAAAGAAATAGGGTTGCCCTCCAGGCTTTCTACAGCCAACTAATAGCTTGTTTACCTGGGTATTTGCAGGGTCAAAATGTTCAAAAAGTTCAACTGCTTTCACATTAATGCCCATGGTAATAATATCATTCGTTTTGCTTCACTTGTATTCTGAATTTTCTGGGCTCAGAAGTAGAGTTTTGTTTGTTTAGAATTGGCCTGGGAGACTTCCAGGATATTCCAAAGCTTTAGTCCAGATGGGAAGTCAAAATGAACAAAAATAAAACTAAATTCAGGAAGATAAGCCACCTGACAGACAATAAAAGTACGTGATAATAATCCATGAAATCCTTCATAGTCAATTGTGACTTGAAAGAGACATGACTTTACAACTCATTTTGCTGCTATTTTCTATAGCTTTATTGTTTTTATTGCAAACTTTTCTATGCATTATCCTGGGCTCTCTAACTAATATATTAATAATAAGCAGATGTTTTATACATGTGTTAATACCATGTTTCCCCAAAAATAAGACCCTGTCTTATAATTTTTTGCCACCCAAAAAGACACCAGGTCTTATTTTGGGGGGGAGGGATGTCGTTCACTGACTCATTTCACTTGCACATCACCCCTGTCTTCATTTTCACTGTCAAAGGCCTTCAGGAATTTCTTTGGCCAGCAAGGCCAGCAACACTTTCCTGAAGGCCTCTTAGGCCAATAACAGAGTTCTGGATCAATCCAGAGCTCTGCTATTCAGGAAAGCCTTGCCAGCTGCAGAAGAAACAGGCTGAGGTGTTCTAGGCCTGGCTGCAACTATGTAAAGATAAGCAGTAGGGCAGCTCCACCCCTCCATCCCCACCCTAGCTTAATCTTTACCCGTGCACTCTGGAGTGGGTGGGGTCTTAATTAGAGCTTATTTTGGGGGGTAGGGTTTATATTAGGCACACATGTAAAAATCAAGCTAGGACTTACTTTTGGAATATTGTGAGCAGAGGTACAAAACAGCTGAAATGTGTGTGCATTTTGCCTATACTGTTCAGATTGTTTATAATCTGAAATCATGGAATTAAAGAGTTTATACATTACTACAGTATTACAATCCTTCCAAGCTCAATATACAAGGCTCTTATTTTGTTTCTTATTTTATTTCTTTGCTTTATATAGCTATCCATCTCATACTCTGCTGGTACTTACCTATAAAGCCCTACATGGCTTAGGGCCGGGTACCTGGGAACACCTCCTGCCACCATCAATTCCCATTGCCCGGTGCAGGGCCTCCTTGTGGTGCTGTCAGCCAAACAATGTCGGCTGGTGGTCCCTAGGGGTAGGGTCTTCTCTGTGGGTGCACCTACCTTGTGGAACCAGCTTCCACTAGAGCTTCGTTTGGCCCCCAACCTTCACTCCTTTCGCCGTGGCCTAAAGACTTGCTTATTTGAACAAGCCAGCCTGGACTAAGTGGGTGGGTGGGTTAGTTTTAAATGTTTGTTCTGGTTTTAGATAATTTATTTGGTCGTATTGGTTTAATAATTTTTTAACTTTTTAAAATTTGTTACTGTATGTTTTTTTAAGATGTGAGCCGCCCTGAGTCCCCAGGGAGATAGGGCAGCATATAAGACGAAATAAATAAATAAATAATACTCTTACCACATTGAAAAACAATAAACCAAATTTTTATATAAAACACACACAATACCTGAAGGCAAGCTAAATAAATAACAGATATATCATGGACTCTAGCTAACACTCTGACAGCTATTCCTGAGAACACCTATGTCTTAGCAATCTTCCAGGGAATGAACAAGGACCAGTCTCAGAGGTAACAGGATTTCAAAGGGCAGATAGGGCCACCTGGGTCCTGCAATATATCATTTGACTGATGGAATCCACAACATATGTCTTCTTTTGACTATATTAGAATTGGCAGAAACAACTAAGGAAAAACAATACCAAAATAACCAAGTCCTATACTATGAAGGATTTTATAGGTGGTAACTAGCATCTTGAAGCACGCTAGAAACAAATGAAGTTCATGAAACAGAAGTGTAACATGTACAGACCAGGGCACATTCAGGGGTTGGATTCTATCAGTTTGGACCGGTTCAGTAGAACTGGTTGTTATGATTCTCCATAGTTCAGAAAACTGGTAAATCAGGCCTCTGGCTGGCCCCGCCCCTCTCCACCCACTTCTCTGCTGCCTGCCTATCAGTCCTTATCATGCATGCATGACATTGCACGCATGCTCAACACTGCTGCCTGCAGCCTGTTCTTGCACACCTGCCAGGCCAGCCATTGCTGCCTGCCTTCTGCTGTGGCCCTGCCTTTACTGATCTCCCTGGGTGAGTGAAGCTCTACAAGCCCTGGTCACCTTCCCTCCCACTTGCCTTTTGCCGCTACCACCAGCGGCCTTCCCCCCATTTGTCTTTTGCTGCTGCTGTCAGTGGCCTTCCCCCCACTTGCCTTTTGCTGCCACCACCAGTGGCCTTCCCCCCCACTTGCCTTTTGCTGCCACCGCTGGTTGTCTTTCCCACTTCCATTTGCCTTTTGCCGCTGCCGGTTGCTTTTCTCCCACCACTTGCCTTCTGCCAGAGAACACATGGAGAGGCTCACATAGGCTCTGGCCAGGTCAGCAGCTGCTTCTCTTACCTGCTGCTGTTGCTGGGAGAGCAAGAGAGTTTCCCAGCATATCAGAAAGCCTCCAAGTCCCTCTCCCATTAGAAACAATTCCCGAGCAAGCAGAGAAGCAGTCAGGTTGAATCCTGCTTCTCTCTGCTTGCCTGGGAACTGTTTCCGATGGAAGGGGGACTTGGAAGTTTTCCACTCTTGCTCTCCCAGCAACAGCAGCAGGTGAAAGAAGCAGCTGCTAGCCTGGCTGGAGCCTACACGAGCTTCTCCACATGTTCCTTCCTGCTGCTGTTGTTGGGAGAGTTGAAGTCCACAAGTCTTAAAGTTGCCAAGTTTGGGGACCTCTGGACTAGATTATCAAGGAAGAGAGAATAACATGCAGCAGATGCCTAGCAAAATTTAGTAATACTGCAGATTGGCTGTTTACATTGAAATCAGGTGCAAAATAGTGATGGTAGGTAAATTATTGGGCAGTTTAGTTTGGTATTTATTTCAGTAGGCTGATTTTAGAAAGCTAAACAGGATCAGACCTGGTAAGTACTTGGCTGGGAAGCCAACCCAAAATAGGGTGCGGGAAGCAATAGGGTTAAAGAAAGAAGGAAGATAGGATAACTTTTATTGTCATTTTTTTACTGTAAGTACACTGGCACACATTATAAGTGAAATATATATATGTGTGTGTGTGTGTGTGTGTGTGTGTGTAGGTCTTGGTGTATTCGCGTCTTGTCCCATGTAAGATTGAGAATACCTTGGTGACGTTTCGATGAGATCCCACTTGCCATCTTCAGGCTGGTGTCTTCGGCTTTCTGCTTCTGCCAGCAAAGCGTGATCTGAGCTGCCTTCTCTCTATAAATACTGGAGGGGAAGTGTGGTGTGCTGGCTCTGCTGTAAGCGGGTTGGTTGGCTGTGTTTTTGGCTATGTTGTTGCTTCTTGATTGGTTGATGGAATTGGTGTTTGCTGATTGGTTGGCTTTTTTGTAAGAGCCTGTGTGGCTGAGGTCTTGTGCTGTTATCTCCTGGGTTGTTGTCTGTGTTGCAACCTCCTGAGGTTTTGTGTTGTAATCTCCTGAGTTCCATGATGTAGTATCCTGGGTGGAAGGCTGTGATGTGACATTCGAGTTCCATGATGTGTATCTGGCGTGTCAGCTTACAGTTTGGAGGGGTGTAGGGTGTAGCAGCTGGAGTTGCAGCTATGGTCTGGTTTCTGGACAGTGATTGCCTTTTGTCTGTGGGGTGGGCTTGGGTTTGAGTCTGGTGAGGGAGATTGGTGGTGGCATCATGTGTTATTTTGGGTCCGGTGTTGGTTTTCGTGGCTGGGACTCGTTTGTTGATTAGGGCTAGTTTCCAGATGTCTGGTAGGCGGGAAGTATCATCCTGTTTATTCATGTTATGGGGGTGTTTCTCTATTTCGATGGCTTCCCTAATTATTCTCTTGTTGAAGTGTTCAGTGCTGGAGATAAGTTTGGATCCCAAAAAATCAATTTCATGTCCTGTGGCTTTAAGGTGCTGGAAAAGGGAGGAAGTTTTTTCTTCTTTTCTGACTGCGTTCTTGTGTTCTGTGATGCAAGCATTTATTCTCCTGTTGGTTTGTCCAATGTAGGATACTACATCATGGAACTCAGGAGATTACAACACAAAACCTCAGGAGGTTGCAACACAGACAACAACCCAGGAGATAACAGCACAAGACCTCAGCCACACAGGCTCTTACAAAAAAGCCAACCAATCAGCAAACACCAATTCCATCAACCAATCAAGAAGCGACAACACAGCCAAAACCACAGCCAACCAACCCGCTTACAGCAGAGCCAGCACACCACACCTCCCCTCCAGTATTTATAGAGAGAAGGCAGCTCAGATCATGCTTTGCTGGCAGAAGCACAAAGCCGAAGACACCAGCCTGAAGATGGCGAGTGGGATCTCGTCGAAACGTCGCCAAGGCATTCTCAATCTTACATGGGACAAGACCCGAATACACCAAGACCTACATACCTTTACCCGTGAAAATCTATGAAAACAAATATATATATATATATTCTCAATCTTACACGGGACAAGACCCGAATACACCAAGACCTACATATATATATACACACACATACATACATACATACATACATAGCACACATATGCACATGCTACACACACACACACACACACACAAAATCATTGCCAATTTTGAATACATAGCGGAAAGGAAGAAACAGTATTGGATACATATACACAAATGTGTGTGGAAAAACTGCAAAGAAATGGGATTATAAAAAAACAGCTTCCAATCATAGCAGTTATAGATGAGAGAGAGAAAGAGAAATGAGAAACAGAGAGAGGGAGAAAGAGAAAGAGAGAGGAGGAGGAAAGAGAAAGAGATGAGAGAGAGAGATGAGAAAGAGAGAAGGAGAAAGAAAGATAGAGATACCTGTTTAAAAGAAAATAGAAAAATAGTTCTTCGAGTGTTTAAGATTGCAGACCCCTGGGTTAGGCAAATACCATGGTCGTTAAGTGAACCTTGTGGTCACTGGTTGTTAAACAAGTCCATTTGCCCCAATGGGCATTTTTAACCAGAAACCAGAAGGAATTGTTGGAAACTGGCAAAAAACATAGAAAACTTCAGTCACAAGACTGTGTAGGATGTTGTAACTGGTCATAAGTGTGTGTGTGTATGTATGGCTGTCAAAACACCAAAAGCAGATGAAATAGCTCTGGGGAGGTCAGTCGTAAATTAGAACACTTGCTAAGCAACTGGCCATTAAATGAGGACCACATATATTTGGTTTGCCAGTCACATGGCCACCTAGCTATGCCTATCCTAGTCACATGGCCACCTAGCCATACCCACAAATTAGGCCATGCCCACAGAACCGGTTTTTAAGAAATTTGAATCCCACCCCTGGGCACATTCATAACTGGTGCAGTGCTACATTGTGCACTAGCTGCAGTTTCTAATTGCTCTTCTAATGCTGCCCCATGTAGAGCAAATTGCAGTAATCCACCCAGAAGATGACTAAAACATGAGTGACTGTGTTATCGCCTAGTCTTGGAAAGTGTGCAACTGGTGCACAAGACAAAGTTGTATAATAGATTCCTGAGCACACTTGCCACCTACTATTTGAAGAGGAACTGAAAGTTCAGAAGAACCCTCTAATTACATGATAAGGTAGTACAATCTCATCCAGAACAAGAGATGGAAATCCTTCAATCCAGGCAGCCCTAAAAAAGCACCTACTTGAGCATCTAGACTTCACAGCCTCCAGATATCAAGACAAAGCCTCCACTGCACTGCATGATTGGGCAATGTTGGAGAACAAGGCTGGATATCATCACTATACTGAAGGTTTCTCATCTCATACAACCAGGTGACTTCATACAGAAATTTCAAGTCAATTTGAAATTTCAGGAATTGGGAGAGCACCCAACAAAGCAGAGACAGATTTTTCTTTCACCCATCCACCCAAATACATACACACACACACACACACTCACAAACCCATCAACGTCAAGCAGAACTGACTCCAGAGTAACAGAACAATCACCATATGCTGTGGCCCCCATTCCTAAATTCTGAAACTAGGCCAGAAGGATAACATAAATAATTGTATCAAAGGCTGCTGAAAGTCAAAGAGAGCAGGGATGGATGCACCATCCCCTTTCCACTCATGTCATCCACAAACATGATCATTGTGGTTTTGAACCTGTATCTAAGTCTAAAATATGATTGAAGCAGGTCACTAGTGTTCTCTGAAGCTGCAGTGCAATCATTTTCATCAAACTTTTCAGAAAAGGAAGGGTGGATATAGAAGAAAATTGACTATTGTGGCCATGTCCAGCAATGGTTCATTGGATAGATGATTTAACTACCTGTTATCTCAAGAAATACTCTATCACATATAAAATTCTATTTACAGAGATATATTTTGTGGTTTGATCACATATATGCTTACGTGCTGTTTTGGACATATTTCTGTAGACTTTGAGGATTTTTTCCAGATCTTTACATAGTCTATTTTTCTCTTCTTTGTAATAACTAGTCTGTATTCCAGCTTGATAAATACCATTAAAACAGATTAGATAGCTAAGCAAATTCAGTTTTCCTACATTTAAATTATTAAGTCTTAGTGACAGCTATTTTATGTAATTATTGACAGACCAGAATTGGGCATCAGGTAGTATAACATAAATATGAAGGACATCATTTCATGCCTCTTGAAAAAGGCAGAAATATTTTAGTAACTCTCTGCCACATTGACCATTTGTCAGAAAAGCAATCTAATTTAGCCATGATCTTGGTTATAATGCATGCTTTCAAAGGTCGACTACAAAATGAGATTTCTCCAGAAATTGAGCATTTAAGTAATGGCCTTAACACCTCAGCAACTTCATTCTACTGAATCAAAATTATGTTGATGAAAAAAGGAATCTGTAAACTTCCACTTATTTTTATTAAAAAAAAAATTCATAGCATTCTTCACTATTGACCATGGTGGCTGTGAGTGACGGTTTAGTAAGATTTGGAGGATTATAGACTTGTCAGTATCTGTGCCACAATGCCCTTAACCCCAGGAAGATAAAACTAATTCTGAATTCTATAATTAAGAATGTGATAGTTCTAAATAGGCAAGTCCATTAAAATGGGGCATATAAAGGCAATCACAGGTTGATGAGAAAAGTTAAGAACATAAGAATGAAAAGATAAGAACATAAGAGCAGCCTCACTGGTAATCTTAGTCTAACATGTTCTCTTAGACATGTTCACCTAGGTGCCTCTGGCATGCTTGCTGTAGGAGGCAGATCGTTGTTATTCTAAACAGCTCATATGGAGGCATGAAATCCTCATTTTGGAGATAAAATAAATCTGTATTGGATAAATTCTCTACTAAAAACTAATCCAATTTTTAAAAAAAATCTTCCAAGTTTGAGATTAATATTTTCAGAAAGAAAATAATTTTGTCTCATTCCACTTTCTCCATTTCTGCCATTTTATATGACTTATGAGAATTGGGTCTGGGCACCCTCACTGAATCATGCAACACCTCTTGTATGCTCCTTTGACCTCCAAACACCCTTCTCAATTCATGCTCCCCACGCCTTACTCAATCTTGCATATGCCTGTTACACTCTTCTCAGCCTATGCAACCCACCCATGTGTCCTCTCTGACTCATACTTTCCCACGTACCCCCATCTCTTGCTCACCCCAAGTTCAGGCAGCATCTTGTGCACACACCCACATTGCTGAGCGCATTGGGTTGTGCTCCAAAAATTGTAAGCCGCCCTGAGTCTTCGGAGAAGGGCGGCATATAAATGTAATTAAAATAAAAATAAATAAAATTTTCTTCCCATCCCATACAGCCACTCCCTCTCACCCCCACATATCCTTTCTGACAAGCATCCTTGTTCACTCTTTCTTTCTTTCCCCCATCTAGGAGCATTCATTGCAGGCTTCCCCATTGACTTTCTCTATGCAAAATATCCACAAACAAAATAAATGAGGAAGCCAGCAGGAGATGGAAGGAGGGAGGGAGGGAGGGGAGAAGGAAGGAAGGACAGAAGGAAGGATTGATTTTTGACATTTCCTATCAATTTCCCACAAGGAAACTCAATGGGGAAACTGACAGGATGTCAGTTGCTTCTGCTCCCACTATTTTAGCCCAATGTTGCAACATGCTGCAATCCTTTTGAATTGTGATTTGGTTACCCTACTTGGTGTTATCTGCAAAATTGTGATTTATTAGGATTGTTCTACATCCACAACATTCCAGAAATAAGATTAATTATTTCTTATAAGATTAACATTATTTAGTTGTTAAAAATTGTTCTTGAGAAACTGCCTCTTGACAGTGGTGCCATTTTTTCCTAAATGCTCAGAAACACAGTGCTTGAAAATGTGTACTTGTTCCTTACCAAACACAGGAATAAACATACTGCTTTGTTCTTCATTTATTTTCTTCCTTTTCTTTGACTCCTGGAATGATGTTCTTCTGACATATGTGTGTCATATATGTATACATACATACACGTACACTTAAAACACATTTGGTGTGTAAATTATTGTCATTGTTTATGGCCAAAAAAATTAATAAAAGATAAAAGAAACAATTTCTACATAATATGCTGGTGCACTGTGTTTCACTGATTCTCCTTCCATGTCACTCTTCTGCTACCCTCTCTTGCTTTAGCCTTCTCCAACTCACTCTGTTACAGTCTGTGATGTTTGGAATTGAATTTAAACTACTCAAACTTACCGCCATTTCCTTCTGCCTTAACTTGCTATCTTTTCTATTTCTATTGAAGCCTTATTTAAATAGGATTTAGACCAGTGTTTCCCAGTCTTGGCAATTTCTAGATGTGTGGATGAACTCCCCAAAATTCTCAGCCAGTATGAACATTCCTGAGAATTGTGTTAAGTTTAAGTCTACATATCTGGAAGTTACCAGACTGGGAAACAGTGGTTTAAACTGCAAATCAAAATACTGATGAAATAAAATTGAAGGTCCCAATAGTTCTGTAGGAGGGGGTTAGAGAGCAGGTGGAGATCGACCCACTCCGAACCCAACCGAGCCCAGCTAAGAGCCTATATTAGGACTTACCTGGTAGCTTTGGGGGTGGCAAAGAGATCATACCTCTCCGCTCTGATAGCGTCCGCAGATGACCGCCCAGCTGCCCTGTTTAGGGTCACCTGCTCCCTCTTACATCCGGAGACGGGGTTGGATCCTATGCAGGGTAGAGCTGAGGAATTTGGTCAGTATCTGCTGGATAAGATCGCTCGGATTCGGGAGGGGTTAGACTCTAACTTGCAGTGGTCTGAGGAGGGAGGGACAAGAAGTCCGGCCGATATCATCTGGGCTGAGTTTGATCCTGTTTCCGAGGATGAAGTGGACAGGATTATGCGACGCTTGAGTTCCACCACATGTTTATTGGACCCGTGCCCTTCCTGGATGGTGTATGCCACCAGGGAGGTCACGCGTCTGGCTCTCGGGCAGTTGTCAATGCTTGTTAAAGGAGGGCTCTTTCCCGCCACCTTGAAAGAGGCGGTGGTGAGACCCTCCTGAAGAAGCCTGCCCTGGACCCAGCCGTATTAAACAACTTTCGTCCGTCTCCAACCTTCATTTTTAGCGAAGGTTGTTGAGAGTGTGGTTCAACAGTTTCGCTTTTCCTGGATGAAGCGGACTATCTAGATCCCTATCAATTGGGCTTCCGGCCCGGTTCAGTACAGAGACGGCATTGGTCGCACTGGTGGATGATCTCTGGAGGGCGGACAGAGGCTTTTCCTCTGGTCCATGGTACTTGATTGGGAGGCACTGTTCTGCAGTGGTCGGGGTGTTGGCAGGGGGCAGAGGTCGGCCCCAAGGGCTCATGCAGGGTGGTCCTCGCCCCTCCTGTTCAACATCTATATGAAGCCGCTGGGCAAGATCATCCAGGTTTTAGTGAGGTATCATCAGTATGCTGATGATACCCAGTTATACATCTCCACCCCAAACCAAATCAGTGATGCCCTCTCTGTGATGTCCCGTTGTTTGGATGCGGTACGGATCTGGATGGGCAGGAACAGACTACAGCTCAATCCGGCCAAGACTGAGTGGCTGTGCATACAGGCATCTCGCTCCAGTGAGTATATTCCACCTTTGGCCATATGGGGAGAGGTGTTACCCCCTGTGGGTAGGGTGCAGAACCTGGGGGTTCTCCTGGACTCACGGCTCAGTTTGGAGGAGCAGGTGGGAGCCGTGGCCAGGGGGGCCTTTGCCCAGGTTTGGCTGGTTTGCCAGCTCCGCCCTTACCTGGATCGAGATGCCCTTTGCACGGTCACTCAAGCACTTGTTACATCCCGACTCGACTACTGCAACACTCTCTATGTAGGACTGCCCTTGCATACCATCCGAAGGCTCCAGCTGGTGCAGAATGCAGCCGTGCGTGTTGTGATGGGAGTCTCCCGATACTCCCATGTTATGCCCCTCCTGCGCGAGCTGCATTGGTTACCGGTTGCCCTCCAGTTGCCCTCCGGGTGCGATTCAAGGTTTTGACATTAACATTCAAAGTCCTTCATGGCATGGGTCCGGGGTACTTGCGGGAATGTCTCCTGCTGATATCAAATACCGGTCACCCTGTGCGAGCACGACAACGGTGACCCAGGCAATGGGGCTACTGCCTATTCTGCATCGGCCTTATGGAACCAGCTACCCGCTGAGCTCGGCTGGCTCCTGATCTCTCCTCTTTCCGCGATCTAAAACCTGGTTGTTTTTACAGGTTGGGCTGGACTGATCTCCTAGGGAGAGGGTGGGTTTTAAATTTGATTTTAATTCGGTTTTATACTTGTATTTTGGGTTGTTTAGTTTAATTTCTTTTTAACTAATTTATTGTTCTGTGTTTTTATCTGTGAGCCGCCCCGAGTCCTTTCTGGAGAGTGGCGGCATACAAGTCAAAACAAATAAATAAATAAATAATTCTATTTATTCTTCAAATCAGGAAGGAAAAATACACTACTTCCAAAAAGGGGTTCCTGATCAATAGGTACAGATTAATTAATAATTCAAAATAAACCATGTGATAATGATAAGGATACCTTTTGGCAATGTTATCTGCAGAAATCATCTCTAAAATGATTGGGTACATTTTATTAAGTGATGAAACCATAACAGACATTTTGGTGCCATTACACTCTTTAAGACAGGATTATCTTGGAATAAACTATATTATTCAACAGAAGAAAGATAATTGCTGAAATTTTTCTTAATTGGTTGGTGTCCTGTGTAGGTCACATTGAAAGACAAAAGAATGTCTACATTTTTATGATATATTTCTGTAACAGTGATGCAGTGTCCTTCCTCTGTTAATTAAATAATTCCAGTAAGTGGGCTATATAAAACCGTATATCACCTTTTTTTCTCCCTACGGTACAAAGCTCTTTTTGACATGTATCACTATAGAAACTAGAAATATTTGTACATTCCTCAGTTAGCAGCTTATCATTTGACAAAGTTAACAAGTTATACACTACAGGAATTGGGAACTGAAATGTCTCTATGTCAAGTATGTGACTTCTCTATTTTTGCTTCCCAGGGCCCAAGAGCAGGTTTCACAAGATTCATAGACTTGACCTGCTCTGTCAGAGACATTTGTTGCCAAGAGCTATGGCATTATAAAAAATGTTGTACAAAATAAGTTGACTCTGTTCCCTGAGACCTGTGGTCACACATAGTGATTAAACCAATTGGACGCCAAACCATAAGGAACCTCTTAGATTTTGTCAGCTGAAAAACCTTCCATCCAATATGAAAGAAAAACCGAGAAAAGGAAAAGTTTTCAGTGAGATGCTCGATAGTTTTAATTTATTTTATTTTTATGAAAAAGAAAGATCCTTTTGACAAATTGCAAACAACGATATAAACAGAAGCCTGTGCCTATGGGATTTTAATCTGTGGAGATCTTGCCTTTACAGCTCTCAGTTATAGCTGAAAAATGTGCAATGAAGTTAATTAATTGTATTAAATTGTATTAAAATGAAATGACTGGGTGCAATCCCTCTAGCTGTCAAGATGCAAACAGTATAGGAGAATATTTTTTTCTCTTCTTATAAAATGAGCTTTAAGTCCTGGAATATTTGCTGATTTTAAATTCATTCAGTTGAAATAAATGGCAGTAACATGTTTGATTGGGTTGACATATTTTTTAAAATGGGCAGTTAAAAAGCTATTTCCATTATTTTTAGCTATAGTTTGTCCTTACAGAGGAACATACTCCACTGACTAGTGCAGCTTGAAATGAACTACGGTTAACTATACCATTACATTATGATGAAAAAAGAGACTTAGTTTTGCTATCTAACACAAAAAATATACATATTTTATTTTTGTATCCCCCCCCAAAAAACCCTGTTGTATAGTCTTAAAACACTGTATGCTAATGTTAATCCTGCCTGAATCAGTGATATTAAAGAATATGAAAGAATATAATCAGTAAGAGAAGCAGGCATAAACTCTGGTGCTAATAGTTAAGAGAATTTTTATCAGAGAAATGCATTAACAATTTATTTACCATACTATCAGAGTTTTTCAAATAGATTGCTGAGAGTTATTAAATTGCATCATGTAAGATCGTTGTACTAACTGTAGGCAGATTGTTCTTCCATTCCATTAAAATATAATTATTTACTATTGTCAAATGCTTTTAACTTATTGGATTCTGGGGCTGTTGTTCTCCACCCAGTTTTCACATGGATTGGAGGTATGTATGAACATTATAAACAAGCAAAGGAAGAAATAAAATTGTATACTAGAGTTTCAAAGGTGCTTTTTCAAAAAGGCAACTGGACTGTCTTTTCCTTGAGGAAGAAAAACAAAAAATTTCATTTTGCATCCAAAATGTTTTGTTCTTCTTCCTCAAAGAAAAAAGAATCCAGTTACTTTTAGGAATAAAAAACACCTTTTTTATGACCTGGATGATTGAGAATCTCCACAGACATTTTGCATACTAGAGCTGTAAAAAACTTTTTCAGAAAGTCATTTCGCTTTCAGAAAGTCATTTCACTTAGATAAATTTCAACGTTTACCCTCAAAGCACAGTGACAAAACCAAATGCTTTCCTTTTTTTAAAAGTCAGGGAGTAGTGAAAGAACTGCTTAGTTTTATCCAATAAGTGTGACTTCTGGACAAGTAGATAGATTTCAGTTGATGATCAGCAGCCATTATTATGGCAGACTGACTCATCTCCACACAGCTCTAGAGCTTGCTGACATACCAAACTTCAATTTATTGTTATATTTCTGAACTAGTCCAGGGTGTCCCTAGCAAACTGCAATCATGTCAGAATGACAGGTTAATATAGATAAGTGTGTGATGAAAATAATAAATATAATCAATATTTACATTACTGAACTTAATCCAGAAGTCTTGTGTTCTAGAAATGCATGACTATAAATGGAGACATGAAGCTCGGGCATTCATTCTAAATAGGGTGATGCAAAGCTTTCATTTTGATAAAGCTTTTATCAAATTATCTCTGCAATATAGATCCACAACCCAAAACTGCAAATTAAACCATGTATCTGCAAAGTGCTACATAACCTTTGAAGCATTTCATGAATTGAATGGCTTTTCTAGGGTATTGTACGATGTGGAAGTTTCACATCTATCTACTGAGAATGTAGAAAGGACTTAGCAGTGAGTTAGGTTCTTTGACACTGATGTGTCCAGCTGGCCAATGAGATTTATTATCTATCAAAGCTCTTGTATGGTTCTACTTTCTTCTCTTGGCTCTCAGTTCTCAGCCACAGGCCTTGATCTCTCTCTCTCTCTCTCTCTCTCTCTCCCTCCCTCCCTCTCTCTCTCTCTCTCTCTCCAGAATGATATATTTATTGTTGATACAGCCAACACAATTAAGAGCTCAACTCAGCTCTCAGCACTTTGAATATATGCCCAAGGCAGAAGGCATTTTTGTGTCAGACCATTCTGTTCAATTCTGCTTGAAGGGAGGATGTTTAAATCACCTGAAAATTAGTACTTTTGTGCCTAGCTACAATAGGTGCTGGGCTAAATAGTTGTCGTCAGGGATAAGGAATGGCAAGACTACAAATGTCACCTATTCTTTGAAATCTCAAAAAAGTAAGTGGAAAGGAAGAACATAACTATTAAATGAGTTTTGAAAGTTTTAAAACTTGGCATAGAGTCCTTTGCTGCTCTTGTGTAACACAATTGTCTTCTAGACAATTTGAAGATTGCTGTGCTGCTTTTCTCTCATACCTGCTATCTCTGCATTAAAAGACATGCAGGGGAAATATTTCCAAAGTGTATTAAGGCAAATGCTTGAATATATCCAGGTTAAATTAGCCAGGATTAATGTTCCTAAAAAGAAGCTGCCATCTGTGCTATCTTCATCCCATTTTGATGAAAAATGAAGCACTGCAGGTGTTTCAATGCTTCCTCATTTTAGCTTTTGAGTGAATCTTTTTTTTATTGAAACTTGAATCAAAACAGTTTGCTCTTAATTCTGAAATTAGAACAAGAAGATATTGATTCTCCACTTTTGTTAAGTTTGCATGGAGAGACAAGACACGGAGTGCTTCAGCTCTTTTTTATTGTGACTTTCAGTTCAGAATGGACCCGAATGGCTCAGCCGCGGCAGCTATTTATAACTGGCTGCCAGCCAATCAGAGTGCAGGCTGTTGATCGCACTTTTACAACCAATGATTTCAAACACTTTACAACAACAACCAATCATTTCAAACTCTGCATACATAACAACTTTAAATCAAATAAGGAGTTGATCTGAGATCCTGAATTTGATGTCTGAATGAAGACTAAAATTGGATACCTGGGAATGGAAATCTTGGAAATTATATGAAAAACACTGCTGTGAAGCCATAGCCAAAAATCAGTTTAGGAAAAATTTAGAAAAAGCACTTATAATGATGCAGAGTGAAGTGGATCAAGACAGTAGAATTTATATTGCATCTGACTATTTATTTCTGGTCATGCTTATATTAGCTTCCATTGGACTAATTTCACTCTCTTTCTACTTGTGTGTGTGTGTGTGTGTGTGTGTATCATCATTTTAGCCATTGTCTGTCCACTGCAGAATGAATGCCTCTCTGCATATTTCCAACCAACATGGTCCTGAGGTTTCTTTTGCTAATTGGGCCCGCAATACTTGCTGATGTATTATCCATTTATATTTACACACACATACTTACGTATATACACACACACACACACACACACATATGTATGCATTCATGCAATTTTGAGCTTAACAACTTTAAGTAGAGCAGAGAAAAAGAGTAAGAAAAGATAAATAGCAATAGCACTTAGACTTCTATACCGCTTTACAGTGCTTTACAGCCCACTCTAAGTGATTTACAGAATCAACATATTGCCCCCAATAATTTGGGCCCACATTTTACTGACCATGGAAGGATGGAAGGTTGAGTCAACCTTGAGCCTGGAGATTTGAACTGCCAAAGTGCAGGCAGCCGGCAGGCAGCAGAAGTAGCCTGCAGTACTGCATTCTAACCACTGTGCCACCGCAGCTCAAAAAAGCAAAAGAAAGTTCTACCATACTATCCTTCTCCATACTATCCTTCTAACCTTGCAAATTATCCTTGTTGGTACCATGTTCCTATACCTGATTCATATACTGCCCTTTATTCTTTGGTCTTAATTTTTTTTCTTAACAGTCTCATCCAATTTTCATCCAGCCACAACTTTCTCAGTGACCCCCTTAGTCAGTCTTCTTTCATATATTTATTTTGTGAGCCATACTTTCTTCATTCGTTTATGTGATCAAGCCACCTCAATATACCTTTTTGGTAGTTGTAACTCTCTGTTGTATTTGATCCACATTCATTAGGTACCTTACAGTGTTGACTCTATCTCATCCTGTTTGACTACATTTGCTTTTTAAGTGTCTCTTTCCCTTTGCAGTCAAATTGCTATTATGTTTGTCCTGATATACCCAATGTCCGGCTTCCTCTTGACAAACCAAACTGTACTTCAGGAGTGCAAAGATAGAACAGCTTCTCATGTATTACAGAAAAGTTAAGAAGTGCTTTTGAACAAATGTCAGTAATGCTTGTGTATCAAATATATGCTCTATTTATACTACATTTTTTTAAAAAAAATTCCACATTTCTCCCGCTTCCCATTTTTTCAATAGCCTTTCCTTATAACAGATCGCATGCTACCAATTACATCTTAAAATTTCTCCAATTTCCTAACTTCAGTAAATATTCTATTGTGATATATGAAAAGGTATATTATGTGGGTTTCTTTAATTACCTTAAAGGCCACACACTCAGCAGTGACTTTGAGCATCTAACAAGGATTAAAAATAAGTACGAATAGGCTTTTTAAAAAAACAACTAAGCAGTAAAAAAAATGACCACACCAGGAAAGAAAAATAAAATCTACCACCATAATAACAGGTTTAGGTATTGTGATCAAACAATACACATGGGAAAAGCCAGATTTTTAATACCTTCTTAGGGATTTAATAAAACTTGTTATAGAAATTAACATGGCAGCCAGAATTGTAGTCATTAAGAAGCTATCACCTATTTAGGATTAGCTGGAAAATTATCTCCAAACTCTGAAGATGACCTTGTTCTCTTCAACTTACCTTATCTGAACTTATCTGAGAAACTGCTTCAGGCACCTTCTTCCTCCTTTTCTTTTAGAAGGACTTCAGATCACAAACATACCAGTTCTTCACAATTCTCTCCTTTAAAATCCATCTAGCTGGATTTTCTTTCCACTGACATGTTAAAAAAATCAAAATGGGACATAATTAATTTACTAGTGAGTAAAAGGACATTTACAAACATAGTAATAAAAATAATAACACTATTATCCTTTATTTGCTTACTTCACATTAGCCTTGTGAATTTCAATGGAATTCTTTTGGACTAAAGCACATAATGATTCATTTATCACTTCAGTGTGCTTAAGTCTTTGGTATGATTAGAAATTAGTCTTTTGGAACAACCAAGTCATTTTATTTTGCTATGTACATTAATATTTCTGCTTCAGTTCAATAATTGCTTGCTACTGTTCTGGTTCAGATTTCCAAAATCAATTCCACAAGTATCAAATTTGCATATGATAAATAACATCAAGGATTTTGTTGTTGCTGCTGCTGTTATTGTTCCCTAGTGCAGGTTATTAATGTGTCTTCTTCCAATTTTAAAATCACTCTCAGCTTCTTCCAAACAAGTTTCCTTTAATATATATTCAGAATATCAGTTGAATAAATAAGGAGGCAGTATACAGCCTTGTCTTATTCCTTTGCCAACTTAGAACCAGTCTGTTTTGCCATGTTCTGTGTATACCTGTGATGGCGAACCTATGGCACACGTGTTGGAAGTGGCACACAGAGCCATCTCTCTGGGCATGCCAGCCATTGCCCATTACTCTTATGGGTTCCAGCGTGCACATGCATGTTGGCCAGCTGGTCTTCGTGAGTGTAGAAGCACCCGAAACCAGAAGTGCAGCTCCCCAGTGTGCGCATGTATGTTGCCCAGCTGGTTTTCACATGCACATACATGTTAGAAATCAGAAGACCAGATGGCCAGCATGCATGCGCACACCATGAAGCTGAGCTTCTGGTTTCTGGTACTCCCATGCAGCATGACAGGAAGCTGCTCTTCTAGTTTCCGGTGCCCGTGGGCTCCCATTTCGACACTTAGTGCCAAAAAGGTTTGCCACCACTGGTCTATACTATGTCTTCTGACCTGCTTGAGGACAATTAGTTTGTTTGTTTGTTTGTTTAATTTATATTGCTGCCTATTCACTCATGGCGACATACAGTTTTGCAATACAGTTGTTCTGGGATTCCTTTTTCTAAGCACATTCCACAGTTTGACATGATCAACATAATCCAAGACTTTTCTAGAATCAGTGAAGCACATACTGACTTTTTTTCTGGTATTGACTTTTTTTGTTGCACATCAACAATAATGTTCAATAATGTTGTTGATGTTCCACAGTCTTTTCTAAAGCCAACTTGAACATCTGGAATCTCTGTTTCCGTGTAGGGCTCTAATATGCATAAGATGATGCTTTCAGTATTACTTTGCTGGCATGTGAAATTAAGGATAATAGAAGCAGTTTGCATACTCTGATAAGTCTGATTCCTTTGTATTGGTATGTAGATTGATCTTTTCCAATTGTTGGCCACTCCAAATTTGCTGACATAACTTTCTCAGAACCTTTACAGATTTTTTTCTTCTGTTGATTTTGTGGGTATTTCATTGATTTTCCAAACCTTCCAACTTGGAAATAACAGGAATGTAGCTCTAACTTCTTCTAATAAAAGAAATTCTTGTAAATAGGGAATATATTTTAAACTATGACATTTCTACTAATATAATTTCAGTATACTACTTTCATCTTTGATCTTTGAAACAATCCTAATCCATTTCATTTCACTGATGCCTAAAATGTTAATTCATCATTGTTTCAGTTCATTTTTCACCAATCTGAATTTATCCAAAAGATCTTCAGGTCTTCCTATGTAGTTTGTGGAAGGCCATCTAACCTGAAAGGCCAATCATCCAGCACTATATCATCAATAATTGTATATTTGCTATCTATGTAGTTTTCTTGTTTTTTTTAAAGGAGCAATTTACCACTGCCTTCTCCCACAGAGCCCAGTTGTTGCCTTTGCCATTGCCACTAAAGTGATCTTTATCTTCTAGCATCTTCCTATATCACTGCTGCCCAATACAGATGCTTGCTTGCTTTAGCTCTGCAGCTTGAATGACTTTCATGACTAGGGTGACCCTGCTGAGAACATATAGTTTTGCAATATAGTCCTGTGTATTGTGAATATTGTGTAAATATATACAAGCAAGCAAAGAACTAATTGGAGTTCTTTGCTTGCTTGTATATATTTACACAATATTCAATGAATTGGACAATTTTTGAGGATCTGTTAATGCACAAGAATTTACCTGATATTCTCTAACAGGTATTTATTACTTAATCATTTATTCCTAATACATTCCAACATTTTAGTTGAAAGTTATTTTAGTGGAAATCAATCGAAGGCTGGGTTTTGAGATGCCTCTCTCCATACCACTCTCCCCTCATGGTCATCCTCCCCTTTTGTTCATTAAGATGCACAGAGCAATTGCCGTGCATTTTCCTTTGTTCTGACTAAGATACTTACCTGGCTTGGGATCAGGAACCTTAAGGTTGTATAAATACATAGATGATTTCTGCAGCCAGTGCCAGTGTTTGAATGCCTGTGGTTCACCCATATTTCCTTCTCATTCAATAAATTGACTTTCTTTTTTGTGCATGTGTTGTACGTAGTACACAAGAGGAAAAGAATGTTTAATTATCAAGTAAATCCCATCACTTTTCAGAAATCTCCATCATCAAACATTAGAATCACTTTACAGATGACATATAAAAGACCTTTTATACAGTAATCAAAATTTAGGAGACCCATATTGAAAATTCCCACTCAAATATTGTTCTTCAATAACTTGTTTTCATACAAGTTATTGTATTTCAGCCCCATATTTTTATCATAAGCATAATATGATGGCATAAATTACGAACGAGCTCCAAGTGGTAAGTCTAGAAATAAAATAACAAATGTTAAAATCTGCATGCAAAGTTCAAATGTAACAAACATATCTCAATTGCAAGTACTTTATAGAAAATGTAAAATATCCTACCATTTATGAATACAAATTTTCTCTTAATGGATTGCATCTGAACCTTAAATGTATATTTTGGTGTGAAGATTGGAAGATTTGAAATAAAATTATCAAGATTGTAAGAGTGATTCATGCAGGTATGTCTTTGATTCAATATCATATTATTAGTCATCAGCTTATATAACTTTCAGCTGAATGAATGAATGGTCTCTGCTGAAAGTTATTATGGCTGAAAAATAATATAAAATCTTAATACTATCATGATGAACTGCACATCTGAAATTACTTACAGTATATCCATAGTTTGCAAACTAGATTGAACTAAATTGATTAACATTAGAATTAATATTTTGTAGGCATCAAGAGTAGATGGGAAAGTAGATTCACATTCAAAAGGACAATTGGGAACAGGAAAGAAAGCAGGTGCTTTTGTGAAGGATATAAGTCTGTAGCTCACTCCAGATCTCCTAAAAACACAGTAGGTTGGACAGTATATACCTGTCATAACCTCACTGTAAAAATCCAGACAATCACTCAATAGGAACAACATTTTGCAGTCTACTGTATTTCTTTGCTATCATCTAGTGGTATCTGGATTTTTGCAACTCAAATATGGTAGACCTAAGACAGGATAATTATATAGTTGTTACATATCAAAATTGTACTTCATAAAATAAAAAGCAATGTATATTAGAAAATGTAGCCCAATGGTAAATGACATATTAGAGGCTCCAGGTCTCTGCTGGTCAAACTGAAAAAATATACTGGAAGTTTGAAGAATTACTATGTGTGAAGTATATTGAGTGAGATAGACTAATGGTCATGCAGAGTGTAAAGCAAAGTTCAGGCTACAGAAGAAACACAAAATAAAGCTAGGATTGCAACCCATGCAACTTCCAAAATAAAGGTCCTGGTTTTAACACTGAGAGATCCAGACAGTATTTAGCCATTTGGAAAGTTTAGGTAAACAGAGCAAGTTTACTCTTTCCTTCTGTCTGTAACATTCTGCTTTGCCACCTTGTTTCCTTATGGACAGAAAAGAGTATTTGGAGTGCTGGGTTGAACTGTGAGTTTTTTGGTGTTCTCTGAGCTTGGTGATTTTGTTGCAAATTTCCAAACTAGGTAACATCATCAATGTTATGAAGGAATGAGGTCTGCTCTGATTTTCTGTACTAATGGGTTGGTGGGTTTGTTCCTGGTGATCCCTTGATTAGGCTGTTATTTACTGTTATCTTGTTTGTCTACATTGGTAGTTCCTTGATTGGCATATTGTTTACTTCTTTATTGTTGGACTAGCATTAATCATGCTGTTAATCTCTGATTATGTTGATGTTGATTGCTGGTGAAGGCCTTTGGTCTTTGGTCTTCTTGTTTCCTTTTTGGCTTTTGATGCTCTATTTTGAGTGGTATAAATGTTGTTTATCTCCATGGTCCTGTTGATGGAACACCAGGCCTCCAGGAATTCTCTGGCATATTTGAACTTGGCTTGATCTAGAATGCACACAGTTTCCCAGTTGAAACCATGGCTGAGTCTGTCCATGTATTATGAAACTAAGGAATGTTTATCATGTTTCCTTACTTCCTGATTCTTATTCAAATATCCCTGCTAGTTCTGCTTATTCTTTCTTAATCCTATACCTATTATTCCATGGAAGAAAAGGAATATTTCATGATAATAGCACTGACCATTTTTTTGTTCTGATTGCAGGCAACTCATAGGCATCTTTTCACTTTTAGTGCAGTGTGTGTGTGTGTTGTGTGTATACATGCTTGGATAACAATTCAGAATAAATGTGGTCTGATATTTCTTTTGAATGGTGCAAATATATTAAAATGATATTTCACAGAAAATTGCACAGAAATAGGAGCTTATATCTTTCCCCAAGCCCCCCAATGTGTACAGTATATCTCGCTGAAATGTATAAATAATAATTGAGATTTGTTTTGCCAAGCAACAGCGCTTGCTCTCTCTCTCTCTCTCTCCCTCCCTCCCTCCCTTTTAATGAAACACTCTGGAATGGCAGTGGTGGATAGACAGGAGAAGACTCTGTGCTGCACCTCTCTGCAATGTGGGTGATGCCCTGGACAAGTGTCAGGCATATAAACAGAGGAAATGACATGCATTATTTCATTTAAATCCTTGAATGTATTCCTATGCTTAATTTCTAAGTATGTTTCCATTTCTCTTCATTTCAGATATAGTAAGTCCAAAATCCCTAAATCTATATCATACAAAGAGAGTGAGTGAGTGGGTAAGAGAGAAAGAGAGCAAAAGAGATTGAGATTTAAAAAGCTAGACAAATTATAAGCCTGTTTATGGAATAATAAAGTTGTTATATACTTACTAGAGGTTTTTCAAAGTCATACTGAAGTAGATTCCTTTCTCCCTTTTGTTCTTTTTAGACTAGTTTTGCAGCTAGTGAATTCTGACTAAATAGTACAAGGTATTATTGAATTCAGTCTGTAAAGAAAGTGAGACATGATAGCCCATCATCATTTTATACTAAATAATTCTTCTTTAAGTTCAAGGCTATTCTCTAAACCTTGCCATGAAAAATTTCAAAGGCTATGCTTAATATAGCCCCTTAGGCAATGCAGAAACAATAAACATTTGAATGAAGCCTTGCCAAGGAGAGCAACTAGCCTTGGTGCTGAGAAAGCATTTGACTTGTATGAAGTGCTCTTTAGAGCCATAACAAAAATTAGCATATCCTTCCCATCTTTTGCGATAGCTTCTATGTCCTTTATAAATCAGAAAGAATAAATTAAGAGCTGGCTTGCACATTATAGGCCAATAAATGTTTTGCCTGTAGGCTTAGCATGCTGTATGAACCCAACTATTATGAAAAAAGCAAATCTCACACTTTGATGCATTGTGTTACCTAGAGCACAGGTTTTGATCAGCACCTGGCTTCATCAGACATCAAATAGATAGCATTCAAAAACCCATAACTATATATCTAGAAAGATAAGTTGGAAAAAAGAATGGGAATCAATTAAGGGCAAGTCAAAACAAGTCAAAACAAATAAATAATATCCCAGAATTAAGAGAAAGAAACAGCGTGTCTCTGTATTCCACTGTAAAACAGTGTACACTGTAACAGTGTAACTACATTTTTCAGTTTCTTCAAGACTGAAAGTGCCCGCAGTATAGAGGACCTATACTTAATAAGTCAGAAAAATACTGGATAGAATAAGTTGTTTGAACTTCTCATTGATGCCACAAAAGACATTTCCACAATTAATTTAAATTGATGCTCTTCAGATAATTCCATACAATACAATTACCTATATAAGTAGCATGATTTTTATATATAGCTAATGATGAGTTTGTGTCTTCCTTTAAAGAAAAAGTCAAGAGCACGTGGACTTCTGGTATGGGAGTATGGTGCACCAGTTCTGTGTTCTTATCTTACATTGCAGGCTAACTGCCATTTTTTGTTAATAGACTTTATATCAATATATGAGAATTATTATCTGCAGAGTGAGAGTTAGAAAATCTCCATTTCTGTCTTTTGATTATTTTTTCCCATCTGCCCCAGTAAGGATTACCTTCTGCAGAAAATGATCTTCATTTTGCTCTTCAAAGTAACTCAACATTAAAGACAAACTCTAAGAGAGCTCTTATTTCTCTCCAATAAAATATACCAAAAGAATATGTTCCTCAGAACTCTGAGTGCCTTATTTTATGCTTAATTTGAATGCTCAGTGACTGAAAATAAATTGATCATATAATTACAAGTGAAATGGTCCATTACTCTCATAATCTTCTATTATGGGAGCACTTGCTATGCTCTTGGGATAGCATTGCACTTAACATGGCCATTCAAGCAGTTCTGAAGAGGCTGATACCTGAGCAGGTGCATGTCATAAAACTCTTGTGCCTTGATATATCAACAGAGAGCTGCATCCTTTTGAAATCAATGGCACAATCAATGGCGAGACAGTTTGCCCACTGTTATTTTAATTCAGCAATAAAGTCCTACACTGAATATATTGATTTGTTATGTTTGCACCTTGTCCACATCTAGTAAACCCAAGTGGCATATATATGGTTATCCCAGATTTTATTTCCATAGCAAATCTATTTTGGGCTGAGGGAAAATGAGAAAGCCAGCACTATTCTAAGAGGTCAATTGCTGAGCAAAGAACTGATCCCACATGTAAGCAATACTCATCACTCTACTCGAGGGAGCTTTTAAAAATGCATTCTATGGAAATATAAAATCAGGCTAAAGCATGCTAAAATAGTGAAAACACACACTGAAGTATTCTCTCCATCGATTAAATGAGTACATATGCATGTGGACAAGGTGATATAAAGAACCTCCCAACTATACCAACACAATCCAGTTTTTCAGTGGCTAACCAGATGCTTGCTTCTGTCAACAAGCAGATCATAAGGGCAGAGCTGGACAAATCAATCTAAATTCAGAACATCAGTCTTTGTATTGCTTAAAGCAAAGCCTGCCCCAATTCTATTCTTTTGCAATTTCTTAAAGCATCATTTGTCCTACATCTCCAAACTGTGATCCAAGAACTGCTACTTTTTAATTTATAGGCAATATTCATTTGGAGGAGATGCACTGCACAGCTGTTGGTATGTACAATGAAAATGGGATGGCAAGTGTGAAGGCTACATTTGATACACTCCTGCCTTCTGAGTTCCACACTAGCTCAGCACTGAATCCTTATAAAATGACTGGCCAGATGTATGAGGGATTCACTTACAAGTAGATGCAATTTCCCTGAGTAAGCCTTTCCTACAAATCTAGCAGCCCATCTTACAGTCTATCAATTGGAGGACTTTAAATCTTTGGGAGGGGTGTATGATATTCCTGCAATGATTTCACATCATTGTCAAATGCTGGCTTCCTCACCCCCATCATTGGATTGAGTGTTCTAGGGTTTTTAAACTATTGGATTCCTGACATTCTACAGAAGCTCCCTTTCCTTCTTTCCTTACATCTTTGTATCTAGCCTTGGGCTTCATTCCTCTTCCCCAAGTCATGTGGAAAGGAATGGGAGGCAGTTCCCCAATGCACTCCTAAAGTGATATTGAATGTGATAAGAGGCAGAGTTCTGATAATACTGAATACTTGGGTTTCTATTGTGCTTCATTTTAAGCAGGCTATTTTCCAAAATCAGCTCATAATAATTGCAGCATATTTATTAGACTATTATCTATTCCACAAACTAAATCACTCCAGTATGAAATCTTAATTCCACATAGTCACTGTCAGTATTTATTAAGCCTCACTGCCAAGGCAGAAGAGCATGGGGAAATTAGACTTTCTGATGACAGATTGTACTGAGAATGTTGTAGCCATTTGCACAAAGTATTTGATTTATCATTTTATTGCTCATGGCTTTGGTTAAATTGTAGCTAAATTACTATTCACATACTTGAATATTCAGGATAAGGCTAGTGGGACTGTATATATGAGGTGCTAAGGTTTTGCATGAGTAAAGAAATTAAATGCAGTCATGCTCTTTGGTTCGCATATGTCATTGCATAAAACTTCTGCACTAAGTCTTGCATAACAATTTGAGATGCATGTTGTACAGCTTCTAGCACCAGATAATTAGAGAAGATCTCAAGATGTTTGCTTGTAGAAAGCCCTTGAGAATATCTAAATTTGACAAGATACATGCTAGCCAACAGTGCATGCAGAGTCTTGTATGTGATCATGTGTAACATCCCAAGATTTATAATTCCAATTTATATAGCTACTCATTTCAAATATATGACTCTGGGCAGCTGACAATGATTAAAAACAATATATAACATCAAAACAACATAATATAAGAACAATAACAAGAGTATAAAAATCCTATAAATCCGGGTAATTTTATGCTAAATGTTATTTAAGTGAAGTCTTCCAACAGCTCCAATTATTCACAGATCTGTTCCACCAATTGAATTTCTTCTCCTGGCATTTCTCTGGGTATCAAACATTGTCTATTTAATAATACACATTTCCATATACTATCTTTCCCCCCTTCTTATACCACCTTATTTGTTGTTAGCTTCAAAATAACATTTCCTCTTTCACTGGTAGCATGATTCTATCACAGTGTGAACAGTTTGTAGTTTCAGGTCCTAGGTAACTTCTGGACTACTTTTTAAAAATAATCTAAAGCTCCTACTGACTGCATTTGATGGTCTAAATCGCACCTCAAAAACAAAGACAAAAACCCTCCAGCCATCCAAAATTATATTTGCTGTCCCACATGATGCCAAAAAAGTTAATTTACTATTGAGTTGATTTAGATTCTAGTCTTTTGAATAAGACTATTAGGATGACAGATCCTATGGAAATGGGTGTATGCTAAACAGGTGAGGAAGAAACAGAATTAGTCTGTGACAACATTCCAACCCATTACTGATCTAGAAGCTTTTCTAGGCCATCCTACATTACTTCCATTAGGTCCAGTTCAACTATATTCTAGCTATCTCAAGCAATTTTGAGATGACTAGCAGCCATCCTACATTAGAGTTATTTGCTTTAGCTGGTTCTCTTTCCATTAAGCCAGGTTTCCATATGCCCAGGTTCCCACACTTTACAAATCTTTTAAAATGTCACACATTATATATGCTTTAGTAATGGTTTTGCTTGAACTTTTAAAAGATCTGTAAAGGGCTTTGCTTTGTTTTGCTAATTAAAAGTTTATTTTTTAAAAGTTAATAAATAATTTCCTTTATTATACAATTGACGTGCTGCACTAACTACTACTACCAATAGTGTTGCCAGATGTGTACAAATGTTTTATTATGTAAACTCTAAAGTTTAAAATAACCATATCTGGCAGAGCATATCTTGATCACTATCTAGCATTCAGAAGACATAATGAAAACTCCTTAATTTCACAATACATGGACAGACTTAATTTCAACTGGGAAACTGAGTACCCTAGATCAAGCCTAATCCAAAAGCTCTAGATAATCCCTAGAAGCAGATGTGGTATTCAGTAGGTTCTGATCAGTTCTGGAGAACCGGTAGCAGAAATTTTGAGTAGTTCAGAGAACTGGCAAATACCACCTCTGACTGGAGATTTTACAGTATCCTATCCCTGCCATGCCCACCAAGCCACGCCCACAGAACCGGTAGTAAAAACAATTGAATCCCACCACTGCCTAGAAGCATAGGAATCAGACCAATCAGCCATCAGCAGGCACACAGAGATAAACAATATCTACACACAATTCAAAAGAAACCATCAAAAGGCCAAAAAGGAAATAAAAAAACCCAAAGCAACTCCTTTCCAGTAATCAACACCCAGATGAGCAGACATTAACACCAAATTAACACTAGACCAAATCAAGCAGTAAAACAATACCCCAGTTAAGGAACTGCCAATTCAGACAAACAAGTGAACAGTAAACAACAGCCTAATCAAGGAACCACTAACAACACTCCCACCCATTCCCAGGGCAAACCGTTACTATATAAATAGAGAATAAAACCTGTTCCCTTCTAAAACTGATGATGTTGCCTTGTCTGGTAATGAACTATCTTCAAAGGGGGGGGGGGACAAGTTGAGAGAGCACCATGCACTATACCATTCAACCCTAACCTACATATATTCTATTGCTAAATATGTTTTTTTGAAAGACTGGAAATCTTCTATAGATTTTTTATTGAAAGAAAAAAGAAGCATCACATGTTGATCTATGGATCTGAAGATTAAGGATTTAATTCTTCAAAATCAAAAATCTAAATTTTAAATATGTAATATATGTTCTTTATTTCACTTCTCCTGACTCTTTGGAGTCAACCAAAATATTTCTTTAGAAATGTCAGATAGGATTCTGATGCTCAAGTGATGAGCAGAGTTTACCAACCTCTAAAAAAGAATATGATTTCGTTCATATGCAGTATGCCATCGATAAAATGAAATGAATGAAAACCAGTATCAGAGCTAAGTGTATTTCACTGGCTAAGGAACCAAGGATAAAGGGTCATTTTTGTATTTCTTCTTAAGTGAGTGCAGCTTACTGTAATTAAAGTGAAATTTATTTAATATGATTAAACTGAGGTGATATATTTAATAATTTTATACTTTGATGTTTGAGAACTAGATTCAGCTTTGATTTTTATAAATTATTTTTTTCTCCAAAAGGAAGTATACAGAAAAAAAATCATAATTTTCCACAGGTTGAAACATGTATAAACATAATATAATAACATTTAAGGCTAAATATGTCTATGTGCATAAATTTATCTGATGAACTTAAAACCATTTTCTCTATGTCTCTTCAGCTTTAAGCAGAATCACTGACCAAAACCATTCATTTTGGGCCTTAGTTAAATAACCCCAGAGGATGTAGAGACCCACAGGGAGAAAAAAAATCCTGTAATTATTTCTGAAGTTATTGATTTTGTGTTAATGATCTTGAATAGCGCATATCCCCACATTTATGTTTCCCACCTGGATAACGGGTAGTGATTTGAAAGTTCTATATCAAACTTTTATTAAAACCAATTTGGACAGATTTGGACAGGTTTCAATATTTGAAGAGTTCAGGAAAAATATATTGTCTTAAAATGAAATTAGGATAAATATGTAAATGACACAGTGTGGCTGGGTTCTTGTAGAACTGGATGTGTATTTTGTTTGGCAATGTTGGCAAATAATACAGAGAACCATGACAGGTGATTAAAACCAGTGGAGGTACTATATACAGTAAACAACAAGTATTTACAATAGACATTTACAAGACAATCCTGGTTTTTGCCTGGTGTCAGCTGTGTCAGCACAACTATTCTTCATGTTTAGAACTAGAGCTTCTTCCATTATCTTCCTCCATTTGCTGTAGGCCACACCCTTTTTGAGTCTGAATAATGAACCATTTAGAAAAGTGTATTATTTCAGAATATATAATTAAGGTATTCCAGTATGGATAAGGCATGGTACATAATGTGATATATGAACTCGGGAAACTAATCAAAGAGAAAAGCAATCTGGAATTAAGGAGAAACTTCCTAACAGTGAGAACAACTGACAACTGACTGCTTGCCTTCAGCAGTTGTGGATGTTTCATCGCTGGAGGATTTTAAGAAAAGACTGGACAGCTACTTATCTCAAATTGTATAGGGTCTCTTGCTTGAGCAGGGGTTGGACTGGAAGACCTCCAGCTCTATTCTGATTGATTGATTTGCTCAGCATGTCATTAGCATGTGCTGGTTAGACTTGGCAAACTGTCAATGATATGAACTATATTCCTTTCATACATATGCAAAAGAAATATGGTATGCATTCTGATATTGCAATGCCAGTTATATACTTCCCCATTGCCACCTCCCAGCCTTGGACATCTCTGCACACTGACTTTGAACTGTAGGGAGAATTAGATATGATCCTAGAGAATTTCCTGAGATAAATGCCACATAGCTAAGCATAAATCTTCCAGCAACATCTTCTGGCCATAGAACATAAGCACAACCACATTTAATCTAACTATTCTGTCAGAGTCTGTTGGCAGGAATAGGTAAATGAAATAGTTACATTCTCTCCATTTCTTTTCAAAGAACATCATAGATGGATTTGGAATAGTCATTTCATCCAAGAGTTTCTGGATCTGATTAGCCACCACATTCTGGAGCACCTTGTCCAAAAAACTATGCTAATAACTGGTTTATATTTATTCAGATCTTCTGAGTTTACTTATTTCCTCTTTTTCTGAGAGGGCTGGTTTGGAGAATGAGAATCTTTACAAAATGAAACTGCATTGCATTGTTATTGAACATTTACATCATGAATGAGATATCTTTACATCCTTTACTTCAGATTCTCTGGATTCTTTACATCCTTTACTTCAGATTCTCTGGAATCATTTTCCCGTTTCTCTCTGGCTGACATGCTCAGTCAGCATTTAGCTCAAGTTAACATGCCCTCTGCCACCCTCACCAATCATCACTGCAGGTTACAAATGTCACTGGCTCCTTTTATACTTTGCCCTTTGTGGCTGGTTACTTTTAATTTGATCTAAAACATTTGCAAAGTGAAGGACAATTGCAGAGCACATCCATATTTCTTTACTTAAAGAGGGGCAATTAAAAAAACACTCTACAATAACAATTCTTAAAATAATCTGAAATGCAGCCTGGTGTGGAGATTCTGAATGTAATCCAAATTTCCTGAAGATATTTGAATGTAAATTGGACTGAAATCAATAATGAAATTTATATAGAGAGACATGGAACATGTGCACATTTTTGACTGAGAGCCTTATTAATTTTTGGCAGTAGAATCAGCAAAGATTTATCAGTTCAGTTAAGGTGCCAAATTATATTTGTGGAGTTCTTGGTGCTCTCTGAGTTTTTGTTTTTGTTTTTTTGCTTGCAGATATTTTATTATCCAACTAGATAATATTATCAATGTAGGGTTTGTTCCTCTTTATATATGGTAGCTTTCCTTGCCAATGTTGATGGGTGTGTGTGGTTTTTCCCTTTTGTCAGAAAGTAGAACTTTCTGGAGTTACTATGCAGTTTACAAACTAGTAGAGTTTGATGGGGTTTGATTAGTTGTGAGCCACCTCGAGTCTTCGCAGATGGGGCAGCATACAAGTCCAAGTAATAAATAAATAAATAAATAAATAAATAAATAAATTAAATTAATTAATTAATTAATCCTGAAGAGCCTTTGCCAGTCCTTCCTTACCAAGCAAGTTTCAACAGTATACAAGAGAGTAATTTGGCACAGCATGATAGCAATAAATCAGCTACTCATGTGAATCTGGGCATCAATAGCTTGTCAACTAACTCTTTTCTAGAGCTTGGCATCCCATAATACTGGCTGCCACCAGTCAAATCTGCAGGATGCTCCCTTCTGCTCTAGTACCTCTGTGAGTTGGAGATAACAAAGGTCTGTTCCAGGATGTGTCTGGATCTTGTTATCAAATAGGAACATGCTGAAAGATGGTGAGGCATCCCAGTAACACCAATTTTGCAAAAGAGTTTTATCTTTTAAAAAAACTATAAGGTATTAACCTTGAATAAATATTACCTTCTCCCAGGCCAGAAATTTCAAAGTTCTGAAAGAGGAGTCAAGGGGAATTGTATACATGAAAAGCAGCATTATAGACCCAAAAGGGTAATTATGCATGACACAGAAAAGATAATTTCTTCTTTTCCTACTGTTTATGTTTTGAGCTTGTGCATGGTTGACAGTTTCCTTTTTAAAAACTGAAATCTCAGTAGACGTGTATGAGACACTTCAATATTTCATGGACCATTAGCTTTCTCTGTAGTTGGAGGCATAAAGCTGCTATATACAAATTAAGATCTTTGTAGCTTTAATCCATGAATTATGGATTTCAACAACTTTAGGATATGGTAGATATTTTGAAAGGAGGATGTACTTCAAAGATTGTAAGTATATCTCACAGGCTGTGTGTTTGTGCTATTTTTATTTATTATTTATGTATTTATTTATTTGTCAAAATCTTACAATATAACAGAAACAAGAATAAACATAAGTTTAAATACAAGAAATAAGAACTAATAATTGGGGACAATAGGACAGGGGCGGGAGGCACAATTGTGCACTTATGCACGCCCCTTACAGACCTCTTAGGAATGGGGTAAGGTTAAGAGAGGTTAGTTTGAGGGTAAAGGAGAGGGGGTTTGAGCAGGTGACAACAGAATCAGGTAATGAGTTCCAGACATTGACCACTCTGTTGATGAAATCATACTTCCTGCAATCGAGTTTGGAGTGGTTTACATTTAGTTTATATCTGTTGTGCGATCTAGTATTGTTGTTGTTAAAGTTGAAATATTCATTAACTGGTAAGATGTTGTAACATATGATTTTATGTACTATGCTTAAGTCTAATCTTAGTCAGTGTAGTTCAAGGTTGTCTAAGCCAAAATCTCAAGTCTGGTGCTGTAGGGTATTCTGTTGTGAACAGGGGAATGTAGTACTCTTCTGGTAAAATACTTCTGGGCTCGTTCAATTGTATTTATGTCAGATATATATGCAGATTCCAGACAGCAAAGCTGAATTCAAGTATTGATCTAGTAAAAGTTTTGAATGCCCTGGTTAGCAAAACAGTATTACCAGAAGAGAAGCTTCATAAAATTAAATTTACAACTCTTAAAGCCTTTTTGGCAATATTGTTGCAGTGAGCTTTGGTGCTTAGATCATTCGATATGAGAACTCCAAGGTCCTTGACAAAGTGAGGGTCATCAACAAGGTCATATCCACCTAGATTGTATTTGTATATAGATTTTTTTTACCAATGTGTAGGACAGAGCATTTGTTGGTAGATATTTTTATTATATCATAGAGCCTTGGTAGCTCAGGCTGTTAAATGCCTGCTCTTAAGATCCAGATGCCTACAATTATTGTAGGCTCAAATCCCACCAGGCTCAAGGTTGACTCAGCCTTCCATCCTCTCGGGGTAGGTAAATTGAGGACCCAAGATTGTTGGGGGCAATTAGCTGACTTTGTAAAAATGCCGCTTAGTAATAAGTAGGCATATACAATGGGATGAAGGCTATTGCTGAGCACATTGGGTTGTGCTCCAAAATTGTAAGCGCCCTGAGCCTCGGAGAAGGGCGGCATATAAATGTAATTAAAAAAAAAAAAAAGCTAGAAGTTTTCTTCTTCAGACTGAAAGAGCCTTTTACCTCCAGTTAAAGGACTTTTTTTTCTACTGAAAGTGGTAGAAAAATTAGACCGGCATGATATTATACTTTCCGGTACATTGAACTTCATGATCACTTCAACAGTGGTAGTGCAATTTTAAATACTGTAGAAGCCAGATGTCAGATATTTCATATTTTTGAAAATATGAGTAGATTATCATATTCAGGGCTCCCCCTCCCCTCCCCTCCCTGCCACTGCCTTTTTAAAATGTCTCACCTTGAACAGGGGAGATGCCAGTTGGTGGTCTCCTTTTTTTTCTTCAGAATTCTGCTAAACTGATTGTAATGGGAAATATTTCAAAATAAATTTTATTATGAGACAGTAATGTTTTTCTGAGAATTGATTAAAGATTTCCTTGAAAGTATCAGTTATAAATGGTTGGGAAATGTATGAGAGTGATTGATTCAATACTTCATAAATGAAAATATCAGCTATTGTTACATCATCAAAATCACAAATGGTCCCCCTTCTTGCTTTCTCCGCACCCATCCATCATTCTCCCTCCTTCCTCTGAGGTCTTCCACATGGCTTGCTAACCACAGCAAGAAAATGCCTCATACATTATTTCAGAAAGACATTAATGAATGGTTCCCAGTTCTCCCCAATCTACCTCATACCAGCCTGCACTCATCTTTTTCTGTCTCAGTTTTAAAATTTTATTTTTCATCAGCTACTATCACAAACCATGACATTTGGAGTGTCTGAAAGAAGTGATGGAGACCTCTTCTGCCCCAACTGGCTACCTAAGACTTCTCAAGGCCTAATCCCCAAAAGACTGAGCTGCTTTATCTATGAGGGAAGACTAACAACATATTTCCCTTCCCTTGGACAGTGGAGGTGGTTCTTTGGCCACCACTGCTCTATGGTTTAATGTGGAGTGTGGAGTGCAGAATGTTGCTACTTTTCTGCCTGTACTTCACCAGGATCAGATAATTGACAACAGGAGACCCATCCCTTCTCTTCTCATTAGAGGCAGATTAAGTGGGGAGATAGCACTCTTGGCCACAAGCTAGTGAAGTAAGGGAATGAAGGAGTGAAGCAGGTCTGTTGTCAGTAATTTATTCCAAAGGAAGTACTTCCCACTCTGTCTTCCTTTTTTCTACCATTTTCCTTGCAGATTTTCCACCTCACTGCAAAGATAGAACAGGGGTCAAAGATAAAACTGCCTTTTCTGTCTGCTCATGGACTACACAACGCATTTTGGTGCTGCAGTTTGGATGTGCTCTATGCTGGAAAATCTGAATGAGAAAATTCCAAATTGGTTCTGGCATCAAGGATTTCTTATTGACTCTCCTTCTGCTTAGATTTGTCGTGGTCTGCTTGTGGCAGTTGCTTTTATGACTTGAACTGCAGAACAGTTGAAGGCAAGCAGCCAAGGATGGCCACCTCTTTGTCTGTATTTAGTCTGAGTTTGAGAGTTGACAAAATGGTAGCTGAGATAAGAGCTATTGTGGGATTTATCTGGTTGAATAGGCCAGCCAAAGAGCATGGCAGAATTATTTTATTGCATTTTGAAGATTGTTCCCATACTGCCATTAGCAAGTCACCAGCCATTCCAGGTTTAAACATAGATGGCTTTTAAAAGGATTGTGTGGAAACATAGCTTTTCCCCTCAGCTGAACAAAACAATGGAACTGACATCCAGTACAGTGAGAATGAGTGAAGGCTGCAAATGAACAGCCTCTGGGCCTTTCAGGGATTTTAACCATACCAGAATGCTTGTAGGATTATAATGCTTGTGTAGATAGTTGAACAATGTTTATAAAAATAGTGGGTGGACAATGATGCATCCCTTCTTCTTGGAAATATTTATTATCCATTCTTATAATGTTGCTTTTACAATGTATGGGTCAAGTACTTTACACCCTAAATAGATATCTAGATCAGCATAATATCCAGTCTCATAGCACTTTTTCCAAGATAGCTATCAATTCTACTCCAGAAGGGAACACACTTTTGATATTATTCATTTTATTTATTTACCTGTTATTTATTATAAAAACATTGAGACTTCTTCCCAGCTATAAAAGTTATTTATAATAAGACATAAATAGAGTCTGAGGATCTATGTATTAAAAGACAATATTAGGAGGTTAACTCATAAAAGATGATTTTAAAAATTGGCTATTGAGACTATTAGCATAGGGGGCTTCTTAGCCTTATATCCTACAGCAGATGAGAAGTCTGAGCCTTGTGCCCACTGCATACAAGTAAGAGGCACATTACTTTTATTGAGGATGTATAAGAATGTCACCATGAATTGTACTGGGAATGGATTTGAGGTGAACTAGGGAGGAATATGTCTAGCCAGAATGAAATCCAGCTATCAATTCATCTTTCAAAAATAGTTAAATTACTTTTGAAAATATGTGATATAGGATCTAAACATTTTTTCATCAAAAACAAAACAAGTGTGGGATTCCCCCCCACCCCCATTGCAGCACTTCTTTAAAACACTATGTAGTCCAATATTGTATGGTTATATAATTAGTACAGGACACAACACAAATATACATACATACATACATACATACATACATACATACATACACATATATAAATATATTTGGTGAGAATGTTGCTAAGAAGACACAGAAAAACCATTTCCATATATTTTCAAATATAAGTACATATATGAACAAATCTCTTCTTCTATGTGAGCTAGTGACTTTATGCGTAAATACTTCATTTAAACTCAAGATTTAAATATTTGAAACTAGAAAACTCCTATACAAAATTAGTACTCTGTACATCCTGTTCAGTACATGAGAGGAGATGGGGCAACATTTGTCACATACGCACCATTTGAATCATAGAATCATAGGACTGGAAGGGACTTGGGAGATGATCTAATCCAACTCAACCCTGCCAAGGCAGGAGACCGTATTCCATCCCAGACAAACAGTTACCCAATCTTTTCTTGAAGACATCCAGCAATGGAGCACCAACAATTCTGGGAGGCAAGCTGTTCCATTGATTAATTGTTCTCACTGTCAGGAAATTTCTTCTTAGTTCCAGATTGGATCTCTCTTTAACAAACTTCCAGTCATTGCTGCTTGTTCTGTCCTCAGATGCTTTGGAAAATAAGTCGACTCCCTCTTCTCTATGACAGTTTCTCAAATATGGAAGACAGCTACCCTATCATCCCTAATCTTTTTCTTCCTTACATAAGTAGTTCCCATAATCTTTCACCATTTATTTATTTATTTATTTATTTATTTATTTATCACAATAAAGAACTCCTCAGAAGAAAAATAATTAACTATAAGCATAAAAAATAAATAATATAATTCATTATATTATAAATTATATAATTCATGAAAAAATAGACACAGAGAAAAAAGCAAAAGGCAATCAAAAGCCTTGTGCAGAAAAGATGCCTTAGCTAGTTGCTTTGAATGACTTTTTGCATTTATGTTCCAGCAATTTAGTTCAGGAAGGTGATAGCTGACAGGAATTCAATATCTCACAGTAATAGACAGACTCTCCTATATTGAATGGATCAATGCCTTGATTAAATGCTGTGGGTGCATGCCAGTTGGAGTGTTCAAACCTTTATGCTGCTATTGATGTTCTCCTGCAAGCCATTGAGTTTTTGGTCAACAAAACCAAGCAACATACTGTAGTGCTACAATTATATAGTGGGTTGCATATTTGGTAATAGATTCAGTAGCCCTCATTACATCTAGAAACTCTAGTGTGGCTAACTTCAAATGGAATTCTCCAGTGGCTTCACAAAATCACTTAAGCAGTTCAGGACAATTTGGCTTAACATCTAGCTGAAAAGGTCTAACTGAAAAGGTCTTCAAATGCATACACATGCCTGGCCTTAAAACAGCTTAGCTGGAAGATGAGAATCTGGTGTATATATTTATTGTATACGTGCTCATGTTAACAATATTTATATGATTATATATTTGTTTAATTTCTTGGGTTATGGTAAATTGCTACTAGCCACTTTCATAATCTTCTCACTGAGAAGAAACTGGGAATTTTCATGTTATTTATCTAGATTACTTTTGGCCAGAACTAATAAGAGTTTGGAAGCATAGAATGAATAAACTCATGTTTACTTTTCAAATTTTCTATTCTGGTAAAGGGTAAAGGGTACTATATGAGTGTTTGTATTATCCATTCCTAAAATCTGACTTAGAAGTATTGTTCAGAATCAGAAAGCAGGATTGATTATATTATGAAATACAGAAGGAAGGAAGGAAGGAAGCAGGGAGGGAGGGAGGGAGGGAGGGAGGGGGGGAGGGAGGGAAAAGCATAAGTGAAATACATAAGCGTGATACAGAAAGGCTGTAGTTCTCATTTAATGAAAAAATATTAAAAGATTCAGCACCAAATAGAATGATTAGAAAGTAGATGTAAGCAAAGATGGATTGTCACAAGTACTGAAAAGATGCTTGAAATAATGAATTGGCTATAGATGACAAAAATGTATCTGAGCGATTACTTATTGCAAAAATGATGATAGAAGAAAAATATTGTATAATATGTACAGAGAGAAAAAGATAAATGCCAAAATGTAGTCAAAGAAAGCAAGGAATGTTTCAGATTCCAACAGGCAGGGAAAATTTAGAATGATTTTAATGGAAACACAAAACTACTTTGTGGAAGTGGATGAAGAAAGAATTAGGTATGTCTGAGAAAGTTTAGAAGAATTTCACTTGAAAGGGTATGAGAGAGGATAATGAGCAAAATTTGGGAATCACAGAATAAGAAATGGGAAAATAATTTTTTTGCTCTTCAACCAAGTCATTTAGATATGTACAATATGAATAGGAAAAAACCAAGCTCCCGCGTGTTTGTTGATTTAGAGAAAGTGAAAATTGTGGTATATAATAAGGTCGTTTTACCCACTTTGTAGTAAGGAAGCAGGAGCTTGGTCCAAGAAATCTACGTTGAATGTGGTGGGGAAAAAGCACTTAAAAAGTGATAAAACAAGAAGGAAAACAAGAATGAATAACTACTAAATAAAGATGGATTGAATGCATGAGGATATGAAAAATAGACATTGAGATGATTTGGTTATTTAGATAGATAGAATAAATTTCAAATTACAAAACAATTGTATGTGTAGGGAGAGTGAAAAGGTGGGGAGAAAGAAAGGGGAAAACCAAGAAAAGTATAGTTGAGGAGAGTTCATGAGAACCAGAAAAACAAAATAATAAGAAATTAAATGAACAAAGGTATTGTACTAAATACAACAAGGGCAAGTGGAATTATAGAATGTGGAAGTATGGTTTTTATGTTTATAAAAAGATGTCACTGAACTAGTTTTAGAAATAGTTTCTTCTCTTTTCTTCTCTTGTCCTTTAATTCTTTTAGTTTTCTATTTATTACTCCTGTTCTATGTTTTATATTACATTGAATGCTCCAAAAGAGAATACTGTAATGGATATTACAGTAATACTGTAATGGATTAAGAGATAAAAACGGTGCAGTGGTTAGAATGCAGTACTGCAGGCTAACTCACTGATCATCCAGGAGTTCAATTCTGACTGGCTCAAGATTGACTCAGCCTCCCATCCTTTCGAGGTCAGTAAAATGGGGACCCAGATTGTTGGGGGCAATATGCTGACTTGTAAACAGCTTAGAGAGGGCTGTAAAGCACTGTAAAGTGGTATATAAGTCTAAATGCTATTGCTATTGCTATATACACATACTGGAATTACCTAAAATAACTCCCTCTTTTTTCAAATGAGCATGCTCACTTGCATTCCATATCAAAGTATCCTTCAGCCATCATTTTGTGTAGAGTTTTCTCCCCTTAATTAAACTTCCCCAATTATTCCAAATAACAGCTCAAATTCCCAAGTTCATCTTCTGGTTACAGTGTACAAAAGATTAGGGAATGGGCAGGGGTGGACTGCTGGACATTCGCAGGGGTTCGGTAGAGCCCCTAGCTAAGATTCTGTGCAGTTTGGAGAACCCCCAAATCCCACCCACCCCATCCTGCCCCTCCCAGGAATCCCCCACATGTCCCATTTTGGATGCAGGTAAGTGCAGGGTGCATGTGTAGGCTCAGAGAGGGCAAAAAAAGGGCCTCCTGAAGGTTTGGGAAGGCCAGAAATGGGCCTGTTTCCAGCTTCCAGAGAGCCTCCAGAACCTGGGGAGGGCATTTTTGCCCTCCCGGAGGCTCAAGAAAAGCATCCACAGCCCAGGGAAAACTCCTCCCACACTGTGGTGCAGGAGGCCAACTAGGCCATGCCCAGCATGGCCACACCCCCCCAGCAACCGGGCAGAGAACCCTTTGCTAAAATTTTTGAAGCCCACCCCTGGAAATGGGTAATGAGGAATGAGGAAAAAATGAGTGTCACAAGCACACTTACTTCATGACATTGCAAGCAAACTAATAAATATAATCCTCACTACCGTTATTCTCAAATGCCTTTTTAGTGACATCGAAAACCATATAACACTCAGCCAATAATGCCTTACTGAAGGAATTAAACACTATAAAGTAGGTGGGGTGAATCTAAGTGTGTCTCTTCTTCTGAATTTAATACCTATTTATCCTATTTCTCCTTGTAAAAGAGTGTACAAAAGCTGATATAAATATCAGCCTGACACATTGATTATTTAATTTCTGTAAGCATTTTTATAAAACATCACATTTAAAGTTTTATTTTTTAAAAAACTATACTTTTTATGTACATTTTCTTATCTACATACTGCCAAAACTTTCACTGTGTTTCAATTTTTATCTGTTTGTATCCTCAAGTTAGTTCAAACAGTGCATTATACCACAACAAATTTTGAATCAAAGAACCTGAAATCCACTAACTTTTCCACAAGCAAAGTCAATAGGGAAGCCAACAGGAAGTGAGAAGTCACTCCCCCTTACTCTGCTTTTTTGTCCATCTGTAGTCATTCTGTTTATCTGATTAGTTAAGTAAATATTGACTTAATATTAAAGTTTGTTGCCACTATAGCTTTTTTCTATTTATGATACATAGATAATACTCAACTTACAATTTGTTTAGTGACTGTCCAAAGTTACAACAGCACTGGAAAAAGTGACTTATGACCATTCTTCACACTTACAACTATTGCAGCATCTCCATGGTCATGTGATCAAAATTAAGACACTTGGCAACTGACTTAAATATACAATGGTTGCAATATCCTGGGGTCACATGATCAACCTTTTGCAACCTTCTGATAAGCAAAATGAAAGGGGAAGCCAGATTTGCTTAACAACCATGTTGCTAACTTGCAGCTACAGTGATTCACTTAACAACTGTGGCAAGAAAGGTTGTAAAATGGGGCAAAACTTAACAAATGTCTCACTTAGCAACAGAAATTTTAAGCTCAATTGTAGTCGAAAGTCAAGGACCACCCACATACTCTTCTTAGATTATCACAGGACTATCCAGAATTGGGGTAAAAAGATATAGCCAATCTAAAATGTAATGTTCATTCTGGTCACATCAGACTGCACTTCCTTTCTCTCAAAGAATGACCCAGTGGGTCACAGGGTTGTGCAATAAAATATAGAGCTGGCTTTAGAAAAGGCTGAGGGACATGAGGCATTATTGTTGATCCTCTCTGAATAATTGGGAAAGCTAAAGAATAAAGAAGTTAGTACATGCCTCAATGATTATAGAAAACTTTCATTATGTTGATCATGTCAAGTTGTGGTACCATATATGCTTAGAAATGAAAACCTCAGAACATCTAATTGACCTCATGAGAAACTCACAACATGACTGGAAGCCACAATATGAACAAAACAAGTCAAAATAAACTTAACTTGGGTTAAGTTTGTAAGGTTGGGAAGGAATGAAACAAGGCTGTATATTCCCCTCTTATTTATACAATCTACATGCCAGATATATATTAAGCTGGAATGGTAAAAATATGAGTGTGATGCCATAACTGGATGAAGAAACATCAGCCAACAGCATTCTGATAACATTACTATTCCTTTATTTATTTATTTGGAGGGAAAAGCTAATAAGAATTTTGCAAAAAGTGTATACTGTACAAGATCACAGCAGTGTGTTAGAAATAATGGAGAATTTTAAAAAGGAATCATAAAGTAAGAACACTGTGAAAGTGTGGGTGTAAGTAGAACATCATTTTTTAAATAGCAGTTAAAGATGCAAAGATGTAGTGTGTGTAAGCAAAGAGAAAGTGCAGGGTTTCTTAACCTTCCTTTTCCTAAATCTACCTTTTCTAATCATCATGATGGTCCAAACAAAAACAATGTGTATTGTGTTGTTACCCTCTTTTGTACATTTATTACAACGCATATATATGGGGTGAAGATTTCATTGTAACATTTCAACACAATTTTATCATTTCCCCATTCCATATTTCTCCTCTCCCCATGGATACTAAAGCCGACGTTCATCCCCAGTTTCTAAGGTAATAAATACCTTAATAGCAGGAAACTGACAGAGATGGTCTGTTGTGAGACAATATATTACTGACAAATATGTTCTTTAATGTATATCTGAAATAAAAAAATGAGCCTTACAGCTTCATAAAATAAATCCATTTTGTGAAAAAGCAATCAACATCTTTCTCCCAATCACATTCATAATAACACTTAAGAACATATTTACTGGGAATAACAGAGTAATAAAATAACAGACTTGGAAGGGACCTTGAAGATCTTCTAGTCCAAAGTCTCTGCCCTACCACTCAAGCAGGAAACCTTAGACCATTTCTGACAAATTGTTACCCAATCTCTTCTTAAAAACCTCCAGCACTGGAGCACCCACAACTTCTGGAAGCAAGCCATTCCACTGAATAATGTTAACTCTCAGGAAATTTCTCCTTAGTCCTAAGTTCATTTTCTTCATGTTTAGTTTCCATCCATTGCTTCTTGTCCTGCACCTAAGCGCTTTGGAGCAGGGGTCGCCAACGTTTTAGACCACAGGGACCACCAAACTCATAATTTTAAATCCCAGGGACCACTAACCAGTTCTGTGGGCATGGCCTAATTTGTGGATGTGGCTTGGTGGTCATGTGACTGGCCGGGCATGGCTTGTATGTAAATATTATAAATATTTATATAAATATTGATTTTTTTATAAAAAAAGAGCAACTTTTACCCAAAATCAGGCAAAGCAGGCAGGCAGATTGAGTTGCTCACAGAATCACAGATTCATTCAGAGATCTATCTATCTACCATCAGCTAGATCAATCTGTCACATAAAATTTGCTTGCAAGCAAAACTCATAAAATTTGCTAGCAAGCAAACTCACAATTTTTTTTAAATTACATTTACATGCCACCCTTCTCCGAAGACTCAGGGCAGCTTACAATTTTTGGGATACAACCCAGTGTGCTCAGCAATGGCCTTCATTCCATTGTATATGCCTGCTTATTACTAAGCGGCATTTTTACAAAGTCAGCTTATTGCCCCCAACAATCTTGGGTCCTCAATTTACCTACCCTGAGAGGATGGAAGGCTGAGTCAACCTTGAGCCTGGTGGGATTCGAACCTACAGTAATTGTAGGCAGCTGGAACTTAAATGCAGGCATTTAACAGCCTGAGCCACCAAGGTCCTTTTTTAACTCCCTTCTTCCACACTTTCCCCTTCCACATAACTTCCTATTAATGTGCTTTGATACAGCACTTTGGGAACATCCAACTTCTTTTGTAATTACCTTTTGAGGCTTTACCTCCTTATGGAGGGTGTCAGTGATGGTTTTTTGCACAACTGTCAGGTCAGCAGTCTTTCCCATGATTGTGATTCCTACTGAACCAGACTGAGAGAGCATTTAAAGGCTCAGGAATCCTTTGCAGGTGTTATGGCTTAATCAGCTGATTAGAGTGGGACACTTTGAGCCTAGAATATTGAACCTTTTCACAATATTCTAATTTTCTGAGATTGTGGATTTGGGGTTTTCATGAGCTGTAAGCCATAATCATCACAATTATGGCAAATCACGGCTTGAACTATCTTGCTTTGCATGTAATGAGTCTATCTCATATATTAGTTTCACCTTTTAAGTTGCATTACTGAAATAAATGAACTTTTGCATGATATTCTAATTTTTCAAGTTTCACCTGTATGTTTTAGCCTATAGCCCGCTAATCATCTTTGTTGCTCTTCTCTGCACTCTTTCTAGAGTCTCAACATTTTTTATATATATTGTGGTGACCAAAACTGGATGCAATATTCCAAGTGTTGTCTTACCAAGGCAAGGGCAATGGAAAGACAGACTGGGTATTACTTTTGCCGAATTCCTATAATCTGGAATTTTGAAAGAAACTATTCTCATCCTCATTCACCATGGTCATTGGGGGAAAAGGAAGGGAAGGAGAGAGAAAGAGAGAAAGAACAAAATAGAAGATTGTTTCCTAGCCTAAGATTAGTATCTCTTAATATGTTATAGCTTGCAAAACATTGGCAGGCTGTAGTTGCTTATGGTGCTCTTTTTTCCAGAACAGTCACATTGAAATGAATCACACCCAATATTCTCTTTACTTTCCAGTCTAGAGCTTGGTTTTCTCCCTGCTCCTTAAAGGTTTTCTTGCTGTAACCTCTTCTTCCTTCTTCCTTTCCTCTCCATCATAATGGCCACTTCTAATTGCCACATTCCTTTGCATTCTGCATACTTTTACATCAAACTAGTAAGCCAGTTCTGAAAAGAGTGTTAGAAAGGGATTCTGTGGTAACTTCCCATCTATTTACTCAAGACCCTTATTATGACCATGATTTTATATCCTATGGCCCTTTGTTTCCTTAAGTGTTTAGCCATAGCAACTTGTGGGAAGTTAGTTCTGGGATTTAGGGATAATGCTAATAAAAATGACATGAAAGGGGGGGGATGATTTATTGAATAAGCCCAGACATATAATAGAAATATTAAAAAGCAGTGTATTACAGGAAAATGTTACCAAGCAACAGATGGATTCTTATAAGACCAGCTGATAGGCAGCATTGGTTCTAGGATCTAGTCCGAGCTAAGGTTTCATATCTCTGAAAAACCACTCAAACTTTTGATGAGCTACTTTTTTATGATTTTAATTAGGCATCTCTTTTGCTTACCTGTACTTACATAAGAAATGCTTCCCAAAGCAATGCCAATCTGCAAATGGACTCCTTTGATCTTCCCTGCAGATAGTTGGCCTTAAAGCATGTCTGGCATGAATTTGTGCAGGGCAACCAGCAAATGAGGAAATGGAGAATGTGCATTAGCATATTTAAAGGTATCTGAGGTCTAAGAAAGATTTTATGCACAGAGAAAGATTGTTGTACACCAGTATAGCTCCTTGTCCTGACAATTATCTACCACAATAACACTGCATTTGGCCAGCTTTCCCCCCCTCCCCACAAAATTGCTTTAATTGAAAAACACAGCTCTCAGTCAGAAGGGGGAAAAATGTACTAACCAAAAAGATTGCCCAGCCTGCTTCTAAAAGAATAGACTGCAAATGAAAGAGACACAGTGAGCCAAAGTCAGGAACACTTTCTCATGGTCACCAGAAATTAATTGGCTCTGCCAATTATCTTTAAGTGGTTCTCTCTCCCACACACATCCCACACATGTATTTGCCTGCAAGGAAATACATGCAATGTGTAATTTGGAAGCATATTAGCTTCCAGGATTTAAACTAAGCAATTTATGGCAAATAGCTTCTAACCCCCAACTGCAGTAGAGTGGATACATTGGCTCGGAGACTTTATTCCAAGATTTGCCAAGCAAGCAAGACTTTGATGGTTGCCACTGTTGTTTCTTTTCTTACTAGGTGTCTCTTAAGTCATCAGGCAGATAGTAGCTGGCATGGTTCTCTCAGCTGAGGTAATAATTTATGACAGCTCATCTCAACTTGTCCAGCCCAGACATTAACATGTACACCACAATCCACAGATGAATCTATCTGAATGCCACTGGGGATCAGTTAAAGAAACTTATTAATACACATAAGTTTGGCAGCATGTCAGACTTAATTCTTCACTACTGCTGGGTTAATGCACCAGTGACTTTTTCCTTTTTCTCGTGAGAGAGATGGCACAGCTGATGCTTTTCTCCCTCCATCCATTTAACCTTACCATGGATATCTAAACATCCCACAAAGAATATCCAAGATTGTGAAAGATATAAAAACTGACTACTTTCAGTAAATACTGATTTACAAGGCAAAGGGGTTAAGCAATGTATGAAGAGAAAACCTGCAAGGCACTATTTTTTTCTTTTTCCCTAAAAATACCTCATTCGTCAAATTTTCTTAAATTTCAAAGAATACAGTGCCTTTGATATTTGTTCATTTGTTTAAAACATTTACATATCCACCCTCTTCTAATCATCTCTGGGCTGCTCCCAATCTCCTGCTAAAATAAATCTAAAATTAAGTTACTTCATACCACAGATAAATTTCATCTCCTTGGTAGGAGATACTAATATTTTGCCATCACATTTCCCTTTAATGTAGTCTTAATGTACACACCTCTCCTAAAATTCCAAATACTAAAATGAACACAAACAAACCATAAAAACAATGCAATGAAACTTTATTTTGAATAAAGACATAAAAAGTAAAAAGTAAAGTTTACTCCGCCACTCCATGTTACATATTTGAATCTAATATTTGGGAGGAAAGATTGATTTATTGTAACAATAAAGATGTTCTTCACATCCTACCCTGGATTGTGTGTGCACTTTCCCAGAGGAAGTACATATCCCAGTGTGGGATATCAATACTCTGTGTACTTTGTGGGTTAATGGTCAGAATGGTACAAGCAGCAGTGCAACATAAGTAAGGTGAGCTCAGATTTTCCATTTTTAAAAAAGTAGGAGGGGAAATGGGAGGGTTGGAGTTTTTTAATTTTTTTAGTGTTTGGAATAATATAATGGTTTTTCTTTTGCAATTTGCATGAAAATGATAGGAAACTGCAACAATTGCTGTTTCTCCATGTTACAAAAGCTTTCCCATAATACTTTGCCCTATATTCTAAAACTGGAGTGAGGTGCAAGCATTTGCACTATGTTTATTTCATCTTTCAATACAGATTCATTTAGCAGTTTAATTCATTTGTTTGATACATTTGAATTGTCTGACATAGTTTAAAGTCTCTTCTTTCCCCTAGATTTGGAATTCATTTTTATTCCAGTTATTTTTGTTCTCATTCCCATTTCTTTTAATTATACCCTAAGGTAAAGATACCTTCCCCTAGGATATTTGTCCTTGTTGAGAAAGATATATGTTCCCACATTATTTTCTGGCAGACTTTTAAATTTGGAAGGCGCTCATTATAAGCCAATGAAAGAGCATTCTGAAATATTTACACGTTGCTTTGAGGCACTGGCAATCCTCTATCAATTATTTTCTTTAACAGAGTTCCAGTGACAGTGTGTTATTGGCCTCATGTTAATGTTATCAGATTTTATTATTGTAACAACTGTGTCCGGAACTCCCATCTTTCTAACACTCAAAGTCATTTGGAGATGGCCCTGAGGTAATACATTTAACTTCACAGCTAGCAATTATTGGCAGAGACAATATTCTTCATTTAATTTAGAATAGATTCAGAGGTAGCAGATGGTGCCGGGCCTCTAGCCCCAAATGGAAGTGTTTTTTGATTTATAGAAATGAAAGACTCTGGATGAACAGGTGTAATAACATAAAGTGTACATTGGTCATGTGTATGGCCCCAAGATTGATCCAAAATGGGACTGCCTAGACAAGAAAAGGCAGTATTAATGTGTTTAAGGAAAGACAGAAGCTTTCATAAACAAGCATCAGCATTAGCCAATAGGAACATGGTTTGTCAGTAGTCGAAGAATGTGAAGTGATGCTTGATTAAGAAAAATGGATATCAGACTTAAATCATAAGCTGACATGGGAAGAGTGATCATGTGGCCCCATAACCTCTAACTGAATGGTCCTAGCATAATTTATCTGAGAACTTTTGGAGTTATCTAACAATGAATCTAAATAGTCAACATCTCTAGGCCTGGCCTATCAAACTCACATCATCATCACGTGATGTATTGGAACATTTCCCCCCTTTGCTAAACCAGGCAGGGGCATGACCAGCACATGACACATCCAGCCGGCAGGCCAGGAGTTTAACAGCCCTGCTCTAGGTCTCTTCTCCATCCTCATTAAGGAGGCAAAATAGGTTGGGTTTCCCTGCTCAGAAATAGACTTCAGAGAGGGGGGGGGGAAAGAGAGAGAGAGAGAGAGAGAAACGAGAAGCCTATCATCTCTGGGACATTTATGTTTCTTTCCTTTCTCTTATTGGTGAGGCCTTGGTCACATTTATCATATTCAGATTTTGCAGAAACTGATATTTATTTGTGTGCAACTCTTCCTAATGTAGAGTATATAAATGGGGGCAAATTATTTCTCTTTATAGAGAATTTCATACAGTTTTCTCTCATTTATGTATTTTAGATATTTTAAAAAACATTCTCATGAGAAAACCAGGAGATTACTACGATCTAGTTTATAGATGGGTTATTACAAATAAAATAAGACAATCAAAGTAAATTCATTTGTATTATAAAGTTTCCACTATTATATTCCTATTCAATAATTCCAACATCTGAATAAATAATAAAGGGGGTAAAGGACACCCCTGTTTTGTTCCTTTCTGGATTTTAAGCCTTCTTCATTCAGCATAATCCAAGTTTTCTGGAATTTATAAATGGACTTCAAACTCTGTATAAAATCCATTTTTCCACTATTTTAAATACAAAGTCCCAGTTCAAATTATCAAATGTTTTTTCTGCATCTAGAAAAATTAATGTGACCCCCACAACACATTGGGTTCACAATGTCTGGTGATCACTGAAAAAGAAGTGCAAGATCTATTTCATAGACAAAAGCCAGGAAAAGCACTAGGGCCAGACAAGATAAATCCTTCTTGCTTAAAAGTCTGTGCTGACCAATTGGCCCCCATCTTCACCTGCATTTTCAATTAATCACTAGAGATGTGCTATGTTCCTTCTTGCTTCAAGCACTTTACTATCATCCCAGTGCCAAAGAAGCCCTCCATCACGGAACTGAATGACTACAGACCAGTTGCTCTAACATCAGTAGTTATGAAAGTCTTTATGAAAGTCTTTCAGGTGGGACAGCTAGTGCTGTCCCACCTGAAAACCATCATGGATCTGCTGTTAGATCCCATGCAGTTTGCATTCCGAGCAAATAGATTGACAGATGATGCTGTTAATATGGCTCTGCACTACATCCTACAACACCTTGAATCTCCAAATACCTACGCAAGGGTCCTGTTTGTAGACTTCAGTTCAGCATCCAATACCATCACCCTAGACATTCTTCTAACTAAATTAAACCAGCTAGCGGTACCTGAACACACTTGTAAGTGGATCATAAGCTTCCTAACAGATAGGAAGCAGCAGGTGAAGCTAGGCAGAATCATATCTGATACCTGTACAATTAGCACAGCTCCCGCCCCCAAGGCTGTGTGCTTTCTCCACTTCTATTCTCCCTATATACCAATGAGTGCATCTCAAAAGATCCAACTGTTAAAATACTGAAGTTTGCAGATGACACAACAGTGATTGTCTCATTCGAGACGACGAATCCACCTACAGACAGGAGGTTGTACAACTTGCCTCGTTGTGTAACTGGAACAATCTGGAACTGAACACACTCAAAATGGTAGAAATGGTGGTAGACTTTAGAAGAAACCCTCCCATACTACCACCTCTTACAATACTAGACAACACAGTATCAACAGTGGAGACCTTCAAATTTCTAGGTTCCATTATATCATATGACCTAAAATGGACACCTAATATCAAAAACGTCATCAGAAAAGCACAACAAAGAATGTTCTTTCTGTGCCTACTCAGAAAGCTCAAACTGCCCAAGGAGCTGCTGATACAGTTCTACAGAGGAATTATTGAGTCTGTCATCTGCACCTCTATAACTGTCTGGCTTGGTTCTGCAACCCAACAGGACAGACACAGACTTCAGAGGATAATTAGGACTGCAGAAAAAAACAATTATTACCAACCTGCCTTCAATCGAGGACCTGTATACTGCATGAATCAAAAAGAGGACTGTGAAAATATTTACAGACCCCTCACATCCCAGACATAAACTGTTTCAACTCATTCCCTCAAATGACGCTATAGAGGACTGCACACCAGAACAACTAGACACAAGAACAGTTTTTTCCCGAACACCACTACTCTGCTAAACAAATAATTCCCTCAACACTGTCCAACTATTTACAAAGTCTGCACTACAATTACTATTATTATTATTACTATTAATCTTCTCATCACTCATTAATGCCCATCCCCTCCCACTTGTGACTGTATGACTGTAACTTTGTCGCTTGTATCCTTACGATTTATATTGACTGTTTCCTAATATGATTTGATTGCTTATTGTATCCTATGACTATTATTAAGTGTTGTACCTTATGATTCTTGACTCGTGACGAATGTATCTTTTCTTTTACATATACTGAGAGCATTTGTACCAAGACAAATTCCTTGTGTGTCCAATCACACTTGGCCAATAAAAGAATTCTATTCTATTCTATTCTATTCTATTCTATTCTATTCTATTCTATTCTATTTGTCACTACATTGTTGCAAATATTCAATTATATCCAAGATTACTCTTACATTGTCTTTTAGTTGTCTTTTGAGTAAAAGAACCAAACTGGTGTTCATGTATGTTATCCTGTAAAACTTTTTAAAGTCTTTTGGCTAAGATAGATGTGAAAATTCCATAATATTCCTACATGCTATATGCTTAAAGTGCAAACAATTCAAAATGCAGTACATTTTATGTGTTTTTACCTGGAAATAAGAACTCCTCAGAAGGTACTACAATTCAGTTTATAATATTGATTTAAAACCAGCAAAAATAGCAAAGGAAGTTGTTTTTTATTCCAGTTTAAATTGTAATAGACTACTTGAGATTATATGAATGAAGCCAACTAAAAGGGCCTTGGTGGCTCAGGCTGTTAAATGCCTAGCACTTAAGTCCAGCTGCCTACAATTTTTTTTTTTTAATTACATTTATATGCCGCCCTTCTCCGAAGACTCAGGGTGGCTTACAATTTTTTTGGGATACAACCCAGTGTGCACAGCCTACAATTACTGTAGGCTCAAATTCCACCAGGCTCAAGGTTGACTCAGCCTTCCATCCTCTCGGGGTAGGTAAACTGAGGACCCAAGATTGTTGGGGGCAATTAGCTGACCTTGTAAAAATGCCGCTTAATAATAAGCAGGCATATACAATGGAATGAAGGTTATTGCTGAGCACACTGGGTTGTATCCCGAAAATTGTAAGCTGCCCTGAGTCTTCAGAGAAGGGCGGCATATAAATGTAATTAAAAAAACCTAAAAACTGAATAAAATGAAGGGACTACTAATCATGTATATAATAGTGTTCCAAATAAAGGACTAAACAAAAGGCTGTAAAAGAAATTATTGGATCAGACAATCTATCAACCTCAGATGTCTTCTTTTTAAACATAATTGAATTTACATATTTAGAAAACCAAGAACTTTTTTTCCTGTTATTCTGGTATAGCCAGAGTGGGGGAAGATTTGCAGGACATTGCGCTACAGTCATACATACAAATGCTATTAATATGATCAACTGAAATCATAGAATTATTCCTGAGCAAATGTAGTGCTATTAATGTCCTAATTATTCCTTTGACAAGAAAACAATATACTGAATACAATATGTAGTGCATATTTAGCAACTGCCTTATTTAATGACTATTTGCAATTATGATGGTGATGAAAAAAGTAACTATGCACTAATTTTCGCATTTATGACTTTTGCATGTGAGTAAAGCAAAGTAAAGCTGAAATAAGATTTTAAGCACAATCATGGTTATACTTGGCAATGGGCTTTGGTTAATGACTGAGTTGCAAGCCCCAACTGTGATCAGTAAATGAGGACTACCTATACTGTCCTCTTCCACATGATGAACATACAGAAAATTATTTATTGGAAGGGTTAGATAGTGTATTCAAAACAGATCAGGCATTTAATATATTTTTCAAAAGCAAGAGCAATTTGAAAATGAAGAAAAATTCAAATAATGTTCATGGGTATAGTGTAAGGAAGGCCTTTCCTACTGTATTATTCTTCCATAACATTCAAAGGAAATAAGGAACTAACCTTCTTTGTACGTTAGCATCAACTTATAAATCCACAAAATATATTATTTTAGAAAGGTTATGTATCATTCTACCTATTATCCCTGATATTCTGCCCCTCAGCAAAATCTCTACAATTTTCTTTGACTTCTGCCTGAAATTGCTAAAATCCAGAACTAGCTAATAGTATTTGGACTGTGAAGTAGTCAATTATTTCTACAGTCTCTTTTAAATACATGTTCACATTTATAATATCAAGGCAAGCCAACAGGCTCTTTTGCTTCTACAATAGTTGGGTAAAACTTCTGACCATTAGACTAAAACCAGTATAGCAATCATATATCAAAACTTGCTTAATGTTCAATAAATAATTATAGAGAAATGTTTATTGGACACATATTTTGTATATAGTCCTTGTCTCTGAAGGAAAAATCACATGAGACATTTTCTATGTTTCTGGAATGAGTACTTTGGCTCAGATTCTCTAGGAGATCTCATCTCTGTTTTCACCTTTGTTTTCAGAGTCCTAATCCTTATTTTTCTAGCATTTATGGTAAGATAATGGTCCACAGGGTTGCAAAGAGTTGGATATGACTTAGTAACTGAATAACAATAACAGCAAAATTCAACAAAATTCAGCAAAATTATATTAACACTGCTGAATTTAAAAATAGCATACTATTTTTAAATTGATTGATTATGTGCCATCAAATCATTGTTGATTCTTAATGACCACATTGATGGAGTTACTCTACAATGACTTCTCCCTAACCTGGTTGCTCAGATTTTCCAATGGTTTAGTTATAGCTACTGTAACTGAATCCATCTACTTGTGTTGATGTACATCCTCCTCTTCTCTTTCCTCCCACCTTTCCCACCATTGTAGCCTTCTCCATAGAACTAGGTCTTTGCCTGAAGTAGGATAATTTGAGCCTGGTCATCTGTGCCTTGAGTGAGAACTCAGGATTAATTTGTTCAATGATCCATTAGTTTTGTTTTCTTTCTGTGGTATTCTTAGATGTGTTCTCTCACACCAAAGTTCAAAAATTCAAATACTCATCTTATTTCTTCAAAGTCCAACTTTCCATTCAATAAAGTATCTTAGACAATTGCAGAAATTTGATATTTGTAGGTATAGTCACAGCGTTTCAATAACTTTTCTGAGGCCTTCATGATACTCTACCGAGCACTAATTGCAGCATATTTATTGACTGTTCATTCCTTTCCTGTTGATTGTTTATTCTAAAAGACAGAAGCTTTGATATATTCATTATCAGTTCTAAGACAGGTTTTTCTACCTGTTGTCGTTAGTTTGATCTGCTTTGTATTTAATTTTAGTCCCGTTTGTTTACTGTACTCTTGACTTTTATTACTAGAGTTTGAAGATCATTTGCATTTCTGGCTATCAGGATATCAAAATCCATAAACCTGTGACTGCTTATGTATTGAATAACAAGATAAACAAGGATTTCAGCTCTGTCAAGTTTCATTAGAGTCAAATATATTCTCAAAGTGATCCTAGAGAAGAGCTGAATTCTAAAATCTAGATTGATTGATTATGTGTCATCCAGTAGATGTCCACTCTTACTAATCACATAGCTAGGTCTCTTCCAAGATAACCTGTCATAAACCTACACCTTCAGATCTTTACATAGTGCAATTATTGTTCCTCCTCCTTGCTACTAGCCACCTTCTCCTCCTCTTTCCACATTGTCCGGTACTGTAGACTTCTCAAGAGAGCTAGATCTTTACATAATACAACCAAAATATGATAATTTTTGCCTGATGTGGAAATTTTAGGTTTATTTGTTCTATGATTCATTAGTTTGTTTCTGTTTTAGGAGTCTTCACCAATGCCAAAATTGAAAAGAATTAATGTACTTTATGTCTTCCTTCTTCAAAGTCCAAGTTTCTCATCCATGGAGTGTCACCATGGAGTGAAACTCATTCTCTCCACCATTCTGATCTTTGCAGTTATAGACCTGTTATAGTATCTATGTAAATATCTTTTCCAAGTCCTTAATTGTTAATCTGTCAAGATGTAATCTAATTGCTTGTTCCTTTATTGTCAGTAGTTGATCCTAAATGGCAGAATCTATCTACCACTTCACCTCCGTTGTGAATTCAAAGGTTGTTTGCTATACATACTGCCATTAGTTTGGTTGCCTTTATGCTTAATCCTCCCATTTTTTCCACCATGCTTCTGATTTTAATAACTAGAGCTTGCAGGTCATTTGCAATTTCATCCATCAGAGTAATGTCATCAGCATGTTGTAGGCATTTAACACCACATTCATCTTATTCTAATATGGTCTCCCTCAATATATATATTCAGCATATAAACTGAATGAATTAAATCTGAATAAGGATAGTGTAGCCTTCTCTCACTCCTTTGTCAGCCTGGGGGTGATCTGTTTTACCATGTTCTGCCTAGACTGTAGCTTTTTGTCTTGTGTATATGTTTCTCATAAAGAAAATGAGATGTTTTGGAATATTATAATCACTGAATTATCATGATTTCTGTGTGACATTCTTTGGCTTTCTCAGTCATTCATTGTGCATGAGCAATAATGTTTTATGTTCTTTAGTCTTTTCTAAAACATAGAAAACAGCAGAGAGTCTAGAACCAGACACAAAATGCTCAATGGTAATTAGATCTAACTTTACCAGGAGGCAATTAAAATCTCTAAAGATGATCTGCCTAAAAATTATGTAATGGTTTGTAGAAACATAACTGAATAAGGGAATAGAAATAGGAAAGCCGTTTTAATCTGTGCCAAAACAGAAGCAAATGTTTAATATAATGATTGAGAAAATTTTCTAAAATGATTATAGCAATATAAACACAAATATCAGAAAACAAGTTAAAATGTCAAGCCCTAAAATGTTGGTATTATTTCTAAGACTCGGTTTGATTTAGATTATACTTTTGCATCAATAAAATAAAGTCAGGGATACAAATTGTTGATATATTTATCAAACTTAAGGTATCACCTGCATTTGGCAGTAAGTGTCATTTACTATGGTACCATTTATGTTTCAGAATTTCCAGGGACATAAGCAAAGGGCTCAAAATCCAAATGAAAAAGCAAGGGACGCATTTTAAAAATGAATTGTAATATAAATTTGCAAAGGTCATTTCACTGGAAATTATTGAATGAAGTATATCTCTCTACAATGAAAAACTTTAAGTGAACTCAGAAAAAAGCAAAACCTACTTCAGAAATCTCCAGGAAACTATATCAAACTTTTCTCAGCATTCCAGGATATGCTATTAGATTTTAATTTGATTTAAAATTCGTTTGCTGATGTCAATCAGCAAACGAATAGAAGAAAAAAAATTATTTCCTCTTTAAATCCATTTACATTGTGATCAGATGCTTAGATGCAATATTGAGTTAAATTGTTAAAATCATAAAATGTTACTTATATATAGCTTGGGAGAAACTTCAGTATAAGCCTCATTAATGGGGGCAGGGGAGTTTTGCTAGATAACTCTTCATCATTTAATTCCAATAAAATTGTCTATGTGTATTAGATTTAACAACATTTACTATTTCTTGAAAAGAACAGAAAACCAGTAACCACTATTCCTTTCTCTGAAAACTGTGAGTCTCAAATTCTGTTAAAAAAATCAATCATATTATTTGATGATGACAAAGGGAAGTAACACAATTTAGGATAAAACTAAAAGATCTGTTAGCTAATTGATCTACAATCAGCATCTGCTTTCCCATATGTATTGCATATTAGAGATATACAATCGTATTACTTTAATTGTTTAAGAGGAAAAAAAACCTATTCCTTTATTGAATTTTCTCCCCTTTTCACATTACTATAGGCACAATTGATATTCTTAGAGAAAGTGATGGGCATTCTTACAAAATAGTCACCAGGGTAGGTGAAGCCAATCACATATTACTTGGCACACAAAGCACTTGTCTCTTGTCATTCACCATATTACATTATAAGTATTCCTGTGGGTTCTTTGGGAGGCCCAGAGCCATTGTTCAAAATAAGGTTACGCTTGAGACTTGTGTTCTCCTTTGCAGCGTGTAATTTTCCTAATGTATCGTGCTAAGAAAATTCCCTAAGATGCCTTTTTAAAAAACCTTTCCATGATTCTATTCTGTATTCTGTACATTTCCCAAGATACAGGCTTTTAAAGTCATGCTGCTTATAAGCTGTCTTTGCTTACCTCAGGATTTAATTGCCTTGAGCCCTGTGATTTTTGACCATCCTATATATTTGTGCTTTACACAAAGTTAATCAGTAATTCATAATGGTCATTCAATCTATTTCCAACAGAAGATAATATAAGTAGTTCAGGGTTGATCTGTGAAACCCATAGTGTTCTCAGAGCTTGGTTGTTTGCTTGCAGACATTTCATTACTCAACTAGGTAACATCATCAATGCAAAGGAATGTTGGAGTTTGCTTCCTATTTATATACATTCGCTTGCCCAACCAGTGTTGATAGGGTGTGGTTTTCTCCTTGGTTCGATTGTTAGATTTTGTTTTCTGCTTTATTGTTTACTTGGTGTTAATTCCTGCTTACCAGGGTATTGAATGCTAGAAAGGATGTAGATTTAAGTGTTTTCATTTAGTTTGATCTAAGATGCTCACTGTATCTCAGTTGAAATGATAGTTGAGAGCAAATCATACCCCTTCTAGCATTGATGTTAGCTATTTTGATAATGAAATGTCTGGAAGAAAGCAACCAAGCTCAGAGGGCAGCAAGGGCTCCATAGTTCAATGCTTACAAATATTTGCTTTCCTTCATTGTGTTAGTTGTGCTATAGTGAATTGAGTGGTCATGGAACTTTTTGATGAAGTTGTGCAGTTATCCGTTTTGTTGGAAGATGTTATATATTTATTTGCTTAGTACCAGAAATAATAAGTTGAGAGTACCTACTTACCATTTTTTTTGCATTTTCTGGGAGTGGGGGATGTTTTCCTACAGAATAGCTCAGTCTTAGGGGTGAAATTATTTCTGTAGTACCTTTCCAATGGCATTGTAGAAGTTGGAAAAGCATGGCTCTTCATTGGATATTATCTCCAATTGTTGTAATAATTCAGTGCTTATTCATTAGAAGGTTTAACACAATTTTAGGAATTAAACCAATGTCATTGTTTTTTATATAATATATATGCACTAACTCATAGATGCAAGAATACCTGGGCCATATGCATTTACACAGTGGTGGTATTCAAATAAAGTTGCCACCGGTTCAGTGGGCATGGCTTGGTGGGCGCGCTTTGCACGTGTGCACACACTTTGCCTGCACACGCACCAAACACACACTTTGTGCAGGTGCAGAGGCATTTTTGCAGGTGCAGAGGCATTCTAACTCACCTCCTGCAAGCCTGCACGATGCTGATCGCTGCAGCAGGTGCTATTCTGCGCTGTGCAAAGCAGCTGCGCTTCGAATTCTGGCCATAAAAGTGAGTATGGGAGCCCAGCCAGGCGGGTGGGCCAAACACAGAGCAGCGGAGAGAACTGGTTCAGTCTCCACTGCTCATCGCCACTACTGGCTCTCCAGAACCAGGCAGAACCAGTCAAATACCACCACTGCATTTATGGCCATTATAAATAACTCTTCTTATCTCATGCTCTCAATTTATCAATTTACTCCCCAAACCTACTATTCTTTTTCTCAACAGCTATGTGTTTAGGCAATACTCTTGCAGCTAATGGTCCATTATGATTTACAAAAGCTGAAATTGCAAATCATTAAATATCATGATGATTAAAGATCACAAACATCTTTAATATGCCCAAATATCTGTTTTCTCTAGTTTCTGAAATGAGCTGCTTCTCTGATTCTTTTACCCTAATCATTTAAGCCAGGTGTCAAACTCGCATTGTTATGGTGGTGTCACGTGATATGCCAGGATTTTTTTCCCTTTCATTAACTGGGTGTGGGCAGGGCCAGCACGTGACACATCCAGCCCATGACCCATGAGTTTGATACCGCTGATTTAAGCTATGCTAAATATACAACAGACTTTGATCTAAGCAGTATAAATTATGAAAACAAAGATCCATTCTCCAATTGCTCCAGTACTGCTCATTTTGTCTCATCATGTATGCTAAATATACAACAGACTTTGATCTAAGCAGTATAAATTATGAAAACAAAGATCCATTCTCCAATTGCTCCAGTACTGCTCATTTTGTCTCATCATGTGAATAGAGCTTCTGTACTATGCTACCTGAAGAGCACTGCTTGAAACTAGATTAACTTTACAACATAATTAGACAAGCTGTGACCCATTGGGTCATTGTTTCAGTGATATTTCCTTACCTAAGCAGAGACACAGAATGACCATGGATTGGCAAAAAGGCAGAGACTTATGAGTTTCTGCCAGATTCCTCTTTAAGTTTCTAGTGGGAAGCTGGCATGGAGCAGCAGAAATTTTCTTTCTTTCTTTACTTCCTGCCCGATGCTGATCGCTGCAGCAGGTGCTATTCTCTGCTGTGCAAAGCAGCTGCTTGCAAATTCTGGCCATAAAAGTGAGTATGGGAGCCCAGCCAGTGGTGGGCCAAACACAGAGCAGCGGAGAACTGGTTCAGTCTCCACTGCTCATCGCCACTACTGGCTCTCCAGAACCAGGCAGAACCAGTCAAATACCACCACTGCATTTATGGCCATTATAAATAACTCTTCTTATCTCATGCCTCTCAATTTATCAATTTACTCCCCAAACCTACTATTCTTTTTCTCAACAGCTATGTGTTTAGGCAATACTCTTGCAGCTAATGGTCCATTATGATTTACAAAAGCTGAAATTGCAAATCATTAAATATCATGATGATTAAAGATCACAAACATCTTTAATATGCCCAAATATCTGTTTTCTCTAGTTTCTGAAATGAGCTGCTTCTCTGATTCTTTTACCCTAATCATTTAAGCCAGGGGTGTCAAACTCGCATTGTTATGGTGGTGTCACGTGATATGCCAGGATTTTTTTCCCTTTCATTAACTGGGTGTGGGCAGGGCCAGCACGTGACACATCCAGCCCATGACCCATGAGTTTGATACCGCTGATTTAAGCTATGCTAAATATACAACAGACTTTGATCTAAGCAGTATAAATTATGAAAACAAAGATCCATTCTCCAATTGCTCCAGTACTGCTCATTTTGTCTCATCATGTGAATAGAGCTTCTGTATACTATGCTACCTGAAGAGCACTGCTTGAAATGCTAGATTAACTTTACAACATAATTAGACAAGCTGTGACCCATTGGGTCATTGTTTCAGTGATATTTCCTTACCTAAGCAGAGACACAGAATGACCATGGATTGGCAAAAAGGCAGAGACTTATGAGTTTCTGCCAGATTCCTCTTTAAGTTTCCTAGTGGGAAGCTGGCATGGAGCAGCAGAAATTTTCTTTCTTTCTTTACTTCCTGCCCGCCTGCCTGCCTCCTTCAAATTTCTTCCAGCTTTCTGAGTTATTTTACTTATCAGAAGCTTGTGAAGAGAAAGTCAAGAGAAGTTAGGAAGAAGTTCCAAATCCAAGGCCAGCAAGTAGGGAAGTGACTGCTGCTGAGTGGGAGCGGGAGTCAGGGGGTGCAGGAAGAATGATACATGGGGAGTGCCTGAAAAGTGCCATGTGGGAGTGTGCATCAAAGATGTGACAAAACTCAGGAAACATGTATGGATGGGTGAAGTAGGTTGGGAAGGGTATCTTGAGGTGAGTAAGAAATGCTGTGGAGTTTGGGTAGGATGTATGGAGGTGTACTGCAACTCACAGGTGCATGGAAGTCATGGGGATGTGCAAGAGATGACCCAAAGTTCAAGTAGAGTGTCCAGGGGCAATGTGAAGAAGAATGCATTGGGGCATATAGATGCATGAGAGGTGCTGGCTGGGATAGCATACAAGGGATAGCATAGTTTAGGAAGTATGCCTCAGGTTGCTTGGAAGTGCACAAGAATTGCCTTGAAGGTCAGGGATGGTGCACAAGAAAGTGATGTAGCCAGGAAAGTATATTGGATGGCCAAGAGGTGTGGTACAGGTCAGGGAATGCATGGTGGAGCATCACAGATCAAGGGAGGATCATGTGGGTGCACAAGAGGTTGGGAAAAGTATGCATGGGAGCAGGATGGAGCAGAAACTGTGTTTGGAGATGCACATGATGCACAAGAGGTACTGTTGAGGTAGGGAAGGTGCATGGGGAGTGTGCAGGTGGGTGGCATGAACAAGAAGAATTGACATGGGTTTTCTCCTCCCTGCCTCCCTTTCCTTTTCTAGGCAACAGGTTAAATGGCTGCTGCTGGATGGGGGAATGGAGCAAGGGTTTGTGAGACTAGTTGGGAAACCATCACAATAGTTGAAAATGAAGATCACATGATCCTGTGCTACCCAGTAGCACCCAGTAGCACTCAAACAGCCACAAATTTCCCAAATGTCACTCCTTTAGGAGTCATGTGTCCTAAATTTTAGAAACATTCCATAAGTTAGCTCCAATTTTATTCAAAATTGTTGTCCTTAAAATGCATTGTTTCACTCAATTAAAGGTCACAAAACTAAAGTTTTAGTTTTGAAAGGGAATGTCTCAAAGCCTTGTTGGCTAAAATGTTTGAAATCACAAGAACAACATCTATAGGCATCCCAGATAGGGTAACCCTTGTGATTCACTGCCCTGATCACTCAAAGGCAACTGCATTTCTCTCTGGATCTTAAGCCAGCAGTAATAGAGTCAAATTTATTTGAAATGACACTTGAGGAGCCAGATTCACTGACACAGTTATTATGGCCTTCTGTGATATAATACAGATCCCAAAGACTTTCAACACTTTCAGTGGCAGATTATAGACTGTAGACATTAATGCGTAACATCCAGCCGATTATTGTCAACTGCAGCCTCCAGGCAAGTGAGGATCAGGATAGCTCAGCAACAATATCAACATGATGAGATTTCCCTTTTCTGTCCTGACTTAGCCAATCCATTAAGGTCCACATACTTCCCCTCTGAGACCTGAATGCTATATTGCACTTCCTATCTTTTCTTCCACAAGTCCTCAAGATGGAAGAAAATACTAGCTCAATATTAGAACTCAGAAGATCAAAATGGAAGTATATTCAGTTTTGGCACAGCTTGAAGAAGCAAAATATCTCAGTCATCTACAAGATACAATGTAAGAACTGCAACAACCACTATGTAGGACAAACAGGCAGAAGACTGCCAGAATGCATCCATGAACACCAACTAGCAGTCAGAAAACATGATGTAATTTCTTTAATTTCACAACATATAGAAAGTTTTAACCACAGTTTCAATTGGGAAAATGTGACAATCCTAGACCAGGCCAAATCCAAAAATGCCAGGGAATTTCTAGAAGCCTGGCACTCTGGCAAATTAGCCCTCAGTAGACACATAGACATTAACAACATCTATAGATTATGCAAAAGAGACAATCAGCTAGTCCAGAAGGCAACAAAAGGACCTAAGCACCTCTCCACCAGCAATCAGCACCCAGTTCAGTGGTGAAATGCTCCCGTTTCAACCTGGTTCAGCCAAATTTTTGAGCTGAACCAGTGATTAAAAAAAAAGCTCCAATGATCAGATGAGAGGAGAAAGAAGAGAAAAGCAAAGGATTGGCTCTCCCATCTGCCCCTGCATTTTTCTGTTCTTTATCCTCTCAGCTGATCGGCATGGCAGAACCTCAGCTGGTGTTTGGAAAGCTACACACACACGCACGAAGTGTGCGTTCACCGAACCAGTAGGGAAACTGGTAGAATCCCACCATTGACCCAGATCAGCATAGATTAACTCCAAGGTTAACTTCAGACCAACAATCAAGTATGGGTTTCTTAATTATTTTAACCACTGTAAATTTTAGTTTTTGTATTTTTGGGCTTATGAAATTAGTTTAATTTCTTTTTAAGTATTTATTGTTGTTGTTTTTAGTTGTGCGCCGCCCCGAGTCTTCGGAGATGGGGCGGCATACAAGTCCAAAAAATAAATAAATAAATAAATAAAGTAAACAATGCCCCAGTCAAGAAACTGTGAAAGAGCCAACACTAAACAGCCCAAACAAAGAATCTCTAAGATCACTTCCAGCAACACTGGTAGGCAAGCCACCAGAATATAAACTGACAGCAAACAGCACTCCTTACTAGCTCTGATGATGTTACCTAGTTTGGATAATGAAACATCTGTAAGAAAACAAGCAATCTCAGAGAGCATTAACGACCACTCCTTTCAACCCTGAGCTACAAATATTCTCCATTATTGTTGGATGATATTACCCCTAACCTAAAAAGCTTTCAGCTGTTCACTTGAACGTAATAACTAAGATGGGCAAGAATCAAGGACAAATTAATTCTCTGCTCAATTAGCTCTGTCAGGTTCTCTTTTTCCTAATTATTAAAAAGACAAATAACAAAAATGAAACTTTGAGAATCATGAAAAATATAAAAAAATAAATAATATCTAAAATAGATGCATATAAATTATAGACTGTATTTTTTGTATGATATATACAAAAGACGGAGACGGCATTGGTCGCACTGATGGATGATCTCTGGAGGAGCGGGACAGGGGTTTTTCCTGTCCTGGTCCTGTTAGACCTCTCAGCGGCTTTCATACCATCCACCATGGTATCCTTGCAACGCCAAGGGGTTGGGGGTGGGGGCACTGTTTTTCGGTGGCTCTCTCCCACTGCCGGGCGGTCGCAATTGGTGTTAGCAGGGGGCAGAGATCGCCCCGAGGGCACTCACTTGTGGGGTCCCTCAGGGTCGGTCCTCTCCCTTTATTTAATATCTACATGAAACCGCTGGGTGAGATCATTCGTGGTTTTAGTGAGGTATCATCAATATGCTGATGATACACAGTTATATATCTCCACCCCTGGCCAGATCAGTGATGCCCTCTCTGTGATGACTCGCTGTCTGGATGTGGTACGGATCTGGATGGACGGAAATATGCTTCACTCAACCCGCCAAGACTGAGTGGCTGTACATACCGCATCGGTCCAGTTTGGAATGTCCATCGCTGACCATAGGGGAGTGGTGCTGCCCCCTGTGGATAGGGCTAGGAATCTGGGGGTCCTCCTGGATGCACGGCCCGCTGGAGGAGCAGGTGGGAGCCGCCACCAGGGGGCTTTTGCCCAGATCCGCTGGTTCGCCAGCTTCGCCGTTCTGGACCGCGATGCCCTGCACGGTCACTCATGCCCTTGTTACCTCGACTCGACTACTGCAACGCCTCTATTTAGGACTGCCCTTGCACACCATCCGAGATTGCAACTGGTGCAGAATGCAGCGGCGCGGTGGTGATGGGAGTTCCCCGTTCTCCCATGTTGCCCCCCCGCGTGGCTTGCATTGGTTGGTTGCGCCCGGTGAGGTTCAAGGTTCTATCCTTAACATACAAAGTCCTTCACGACATGGGTCCCTATTATTTAAGGGAGCGACTGCTGCCGACATCGAACACCAACTCTGTAACATCCCACAGACAGGGGCTCCTTGGGTCCTGGCCAGCCGACAGTGCCGGCTGGCGGTCCTCGACGACGGGCCTACTCTGTTGCGCCCCTGACCTGTGGAATCAACTTCCCTGAGCTCGCCTGGCCCCTGACCTCCGTGACTTTCCGTCGCGACCTGAAGACCTGGTTGTTTAACCAATCCGGGCTGTGACCCTGGGGTGGGGTGGTCTTTTAGAGTTTTATCTCTGCAATTTTAGTGTTAATTCGGCTTGATTGTTTAATCTGGTTTTAACTAATTTATTGTTGTGTGTTTTTATTTTGTAAGCCGAGTCCTTTTGGAGAGGGGCTGCATATAAGTCGAATTAATAAATAATAAATAAATAAATATATGCCTTCAGATAAATTCCTTAACTAACTAGACATAGCCATACTGCCAAGTTCCATATTTACCAGCTGTACTTCCCTCTTTGCTTGGAAATCCCAGCAAAACTATTGAAAACAAAATATTAATAAATCCTTATGCCTATAAATTGCCCACCAGATGATCCCTGGAGGAATGTGTTTGGTTTAAAGAGCAGCATAAAATTGCTACCTTTTCATATCCATATGATCCAAAGCTCTTTTAAACTTCAAATCCAATGTGATATGCAACCCTAATTTATTTATTTTTTCCTTTGACTTTGTTCTTCTGCTAGTCATCATAGCAAAAATTCATTATATTAGTGAATTCCCATGGTTTAACAATTCCCTAGTTGGACACAGTTGAAAAAGAATATTGAACGCAATGTCTTAGGAGTGGGCAAATCTGTCCAAACAGTTTCTCAGTTTTCTCCAACATGTTAATTTCAGTTTATTTCTGCTTAGTTTGTAAACTGACCCACCCCCAAAAGGACACATAGAAATTTGCATGCATAATCATAGACATTATCTATATAGTGGAGATTTTGGTTTCTATTTTACCTAATGGCTGTGCTTTTACTAATTTCCCTAATATAATGCACCCATATTTTCTAACATAAAGATGTTTCTTTAATATGTACTGTGTGTGTATGTGTGCACGCGTGTGTGGGTATGTATTTGAGTTTAAATTTGTAAAAATTTCAGTATGGTGTACAGCATCAATAGTCACCATCTTTACCTGGGAAGCTGCTATCTGCACCACTGCCCTATGTCCTCCTTGGCCACGTCTGGCAAGCTTCCTTCAGTATATAAGCTTCCTTCTGCCTTGCTGCCCTGCTTGCCATGTGCCCATTGTTAGAATGTCCATAGTTAAGCAGTATGATTACTTGATGTTTTGCCTAACAAACATTTGCTTCGTGGTGGAAATCCAGTCCCAATTAGGGTCATTAAGTGAGGAATACCTGTACCCCAAACTGGCTCTCCAGCATTCAGATTCTCAACACTGTCTGCATGTAAACAAACACAACATTCACATCTTGAACCAATGCAACTTTAATATTTCATAATTCTAGGCAATTTATCATATGCTTTATCATAAATCAATAAATGTACAATAGACTGTCTTTTTCATATTCATGCATTATTCATTGGCTTTTTTAAGAACAAGATTCTGGTATGCATTCTCTCTGCATATAATAAAATTTTATGCAATTTCAACCCTTTCTTCCACATATTCTCCTTACTGTATATTATATGCAAAAATTTTGCCCATTTCATCAAACAGTCTTTTGCTTGTTCATCCTGTTTCCATTTCCAATAAAAGTTTGTACATCTTAGCAATAATATAATCATCATTGGTACACATCCAACTCCACATTAAATTCAGTATTTTCAAATTCATACTTTTCTTATCAAGCTTAAGTTTTTCTGTTAATTCAATATAAGGAAAGGCATGTAAAGCCTTTCAAATCTAGGTTTTTTTTCCTTGTTTTTAACTTAAAAATTCAATATAACAGCATAAGTAAATCATTTTTGTTTATATGTAATTCCCCTTCTATAACGGCTTCTTAGGATAGCAATCATAAAAGGATTTTAGGAGACAATTTTCCCTTACACCTATTCCAAATTCTCAATATGGTTCATCTACCAAAATGATTTTTAAAATCTACATTAAGTTTTACTGTATTATACTACAAATAGCCATGTCAGCCAAACCTTACATTGCATCCTTCTAATTCCAATAACTGTCTATTTCTTCAAGTCACTTACTTTGTCATCCATACTAAACAAAAAGCTGCAAAGTACAATTTCAAATCTGGTAACCCTAAGCCCCTTCTTTCTTTAACATTCTGAACAGTTTGAATCTAATTTTCAGTTTCTTGCCTTGCCAATGAAATTTGGAGATACCTTCTTGTCATTATTAAATTAAAAGTCATAAATAAAGAAATTCCCCAGAGTAAAGATAATTTTATAGGTAAAATACAGGTAAAAGGCAAAACATTCTAGATTAAAACGAATGCAACATTGACATTTGCAATTTTTCCAATCTCAACGTATCTTTTTTAACTTCACTCCATAACTTACGATAGTTATTTTGAAACAACACACAATTCATGTCAATGTAACATCCAAATATTTACTCTTTTATTCAAGTTTAAAACCAGATTCTTTATCAGATTGTCTAACTCTTGTATAGTCATGTTTGTAATGACATCTTTTTTAAAATTAATGTTAGACGTGCCACAACATCTTTAAATTGTTTTCATCAAAAACTCGATAATTTCAGAGAGTCTTATAATATCAAAATCAAATCCTTAGCAAAAGCTCTCAATTTGAAGATCTCATTGTCTGCTCATCTTGTCTAATCTCTCTATTCAACACTCCATCAAAACAAATAACAAAGGAAGCAGAGGATAACTGTGACTTGTCGTCTTCTGGCTATCACATGGTTTAGTCACATCACCATAATCATAATTCAGGCCTTTTGAAATATCTATATTGACCTGCTTCCCATCAAAGTCCACGTCTTCAGAAATTTTAAACAGAAATTGCCAGTTCAAATTGTCAAAAGCTTTCTTTTAGGGCAGCTTCTTTCTCACTCTGTTGTTGTAAATATTTTATTCCATCCAATACAGTCCCCACATTATCTTTTAATTATCTTTTAGGTAAAAATCTACACTGATCTTCATGAATAAACTCCTGTAATGCCTATTTGCCAAATTTGATAAAAAAACACTTTATAATCATTGTTTGATAAAGATATTGCTCTATAATTTATGGTAGAAGTCAAATCATGTTCTTCCTTTGGTAACAATACCACCCATTTTTTCCAGAATCTCAAACTTGGCTTCTAAAGATCAACTTGGCACCTAAATCATTAAACACTGCTTTCAAAAGTTTCAGTGGAATCTATTCATCATCAGAGCCTCAGGTACCTTTACATGCAGCTATGGTCTATAGCACACCCTGCTGGTAAACTAAAACATAATAGAATCTTTCTTTCAAAAAAAAGAAAATCCTTTTTTATAAATCCAACAAATTAGTTGAAAAAAATAGATTAAAAAACAAGCAATCATAGTCTGAAGTTTCAGATTCATTAAAAAGTAGGTTTTAAATTTTCAATGCTTCAAAAATAAACTGGGAAAAAATCAATGGAAAAGCTTGCCTTCAGAAGTTGTGGGTGCTCCATCACTGGTGGTACTTAAGAAGAGATTAGACAACCATTCTCCTGAAATGGTATAAAGTTTTCTGCTTGAGCAGGGTTTTTGGACTAGAAGATCACCAGGTCCCTTCCAACTCTGTTGTTTTGTTATTTCTGTTAAAAATAATAATTTCTATTTGAATATGTTTAATTGCTTTAAATGCCAACCTTTTGTAAGTCAAGCAAATACAGTAGAAATTTGCAACATTGCAAATTAAATGTAGCTCCAGAAATAAAGAAAATCACCCAAGAGAACTTATCTATTCAAAAGGAAGTCTCTCTTTAATGGCAAGGATAAATAGATCAAAGAAGTGATTTAGAAATCAAGGTCAGTTCTTGGGTTCATAAATTTAGTCTATGCGACACTGTCAACTCAATGTCAACCCACTCAACTCACATGGAATCAAGGATATCTAAGATTTTTCAATTTATTCACAAGGCCAAGTATATCAATTTTTTCTTTGGATCTGGAGAGAAAAGAATCCCCATCCCATCTCATCCACTGTGCAGGAGACTAAATGTCATCTCATTTGAAAGGTAGTTAAAACACTGTTTTTCTCACTGGAGGACTCTGACTATAGTTGCATTATCAAGCACAGATCATTAATCAGGGATATTCCATACTTCTATAGAGAATCATGGGTGTAAAGGTTCCATCAGAATACCAGGGTAAATAGTTGTAGACATGCATGTCTCTCCTATTGTTTATATCAAATCTATTTCCCAGCAGCTATCACACATCGATAGTAATCCTCCCATCTAGAGTAAAAGTGAAGAAATCTTCTTTTTCATACAATAGTTTTTTAGCTTCATCTTTACTTTTCTAAGCTAGTATTATCTGTTCCATATGTTGTATGACTTCCAGCCAGCACATCATTCCAGGTTTAGAACCCAAATGGAAACTACAATTGAAAAGGGAAGCTTCCTCATACTCAAAACAGAAGGGTCCTATTTGTAGTAGGGTGCTATGTAGCTTTAGCATTGTTAACACTTCAGGAGGCTTGTTTACTCTACATCATTTTATAATGGAACATTTTGACACTGAGGTGACAGAAATGTTGCATCTAGTAACAATAGAAATTTCCCACACCAGCATATTATATATATATATATATATATATATATATATATATATATATATATGTAAGTATGTATATATATAAATTCAGAGTATGAAAGCTAGAAACAAACATGTCAGACTGCATTTTGCAGCACTGATACTTTTCCCTCCAAACTTCTTGTAGAGCAATGGGACCCTGTGGGACTTCTCCATTTTAAATATCTACCTTTTTTATTAAAACCATTGGGTAAAAGAAAATAGCTCCAGGCTTCTTCTCCTCTGCTGTCCTTCATTCCCCTTTAATATTTAATTGTTTTGAACATTACATCTGTCCCTAGCGCATGTCACTAGAGCTCAGCTGAATGTCAGAATCCCAGCTGGTAATTACTGTTTTTCCCAGAAGGCTTTCACATTGCCCTCAAATATTATGAGCGAAAGAGTTGTGCATTCATACATCTGTATTCAGTCCTGAGTTGTTGTAAATCATGTCCCAGCTTTATTTCCTACCTCCAGCCCTTCTGTCTCTTTTCTCACCTGAGTTCTCATTCTGACACCATCCACAAAACAGGGGCATATGGATTTTATATTTCATAAATCTTGTTATCCCATGATACACATCTCTCGTTCTTTTTGATTACTTAGTCAAAAGGCACTCTATAAATCAAAATGTGACAGAATCTTGCCTCATTTTCCAAGGGCTATTAAAAATAAAACAAAATAAAATTATTTTCTCTGCAGAAACAATAACGTATGAATACAAGTAGGAAATAAACATCATCTCTGGATTGCACTCTCAATCCTATACAGCCTGGAAAGAATTTGAAGAGAAAGTGCTATGTAGAAGATGGAATGGACCTCCTCCCATGTAAATTAACTAATGGTGTTTTTTTTAAATGTCACTAACCAAATCTAATTATCTCTGAATTCATAAATATTTTTAGATGATCAGCCAATAATGGATTCAGATCAACACAGCTAAAAAAACATCATCCTTCAATTCTATCTGTATGCCTTCATCTTATTAAATTGCCTTGTTAAATAGAACTTACCTAGAGACATACTATGGCTGCCAATATAATAATTAAAATATTTGTTAGGAGCAGGTCTGAAAATAACAATAGAGTCTGCAAAAACATTAATAATCATGTACATAGCTCTCCATTCTGCTAATTTTATGCAATAGTAAGAATCTTCTCACTGTGTTTGTTGAATACCCTATAATTTGGTTTAAACTGACCAAACAATAAATTATAAGATGGCAATAGTTAATAAGTAGCAGCAGCATAGAAGAACAGCAAGTAATGGTAGTCCTTATATAATGACTTCTATCTACCATCTTTATATATTTAGGTGAAAACAGACCAAATCCAGACATTAGGTAGTCAAAAGTCAACCTGGATCACACTACATTATATTTTATATTTGCTCTCAGGTAACATGTTGTCAAGTAATAGCAATAGCACTTAGACTTATATACCACTTCACAGTGATTTACAGTCCTCTCTAAACGGTTTACAGAGTCAGCATATTGTCCCCAAGAATCGGGGTCCTCATTTTACCAACTTCAGAAGGATGGAAGCCTGAGTCAACCTTGAGCCTGGTGAGATTCGAACTGCTAAATTTCAGACAGCTGGCAGTCAGCAAAAGTAACCTGCAGTACTGCATTCTAACCACCGCATCACCATGGCTCTAATACTGCTTATCCAGGCTCTAGATCAGGGGTCTTCAAACTTGACAGGTTTAAAACTTGTGGATTTCAATTCCCAGAATTCCTCCTCCAGTCATGTTAGCTCAGTAATTCTGGGAGTTGAAGTCCACAAGTCTTAAAGCTGTCAAGTTTGAAGACCCTTGCTCTAGATGAACAAAACCTAGTGCCTAATTTAACCATTATCAGCATAAACCAAAATGTCCAAATAACAGATACTTAAAATATAACCTGTTTATTATCTTAATGCTTACGATAATAAATACTTAAGATATTTAAAATATAAATGAACAAAACAACTGCCAACAGGCAACTGAGCTAACTCCAACTCAGCCTTCAATATTACAAGTTTTTAAAAACTGTGTCCTGGTTATCTTTGGTGTAAATTGTTGCCTAGGGGGATCACAGAATGCTTGAATGTGAACAACCAGCAATGTTCAAAATTCTATTGAAACGGCTCTTCTTATCCTATAAATAAAATTGCCAATAATTTTACACCAATATATTCATCCTGAGGAAAAAGAAGAGCAAGGAAGCACATCCAACATTTTAATATTTAATATATAACACAAAATACTAGGATTGTAGTGACACGTACTTCAACAATCATTTTATAATTTTGTGGAGGACATGATATAGGAATTCAATGAGGGATTGGAAGTATGCTGAAACAGCAAACAGAGATAATTTAAAATGGCAATTATGTTCTAATTAAATCTGAAGATTGGAATCATTATCAGGAAAAAGGCCTCAGCTAATTATGTTGAAAGCAACTTTAACTCAGGTTACCATCATTCAGTAAAGAGCTTTTTTTCCCCAGTCCATTCTCATTTCAAAAAATGACTTTGCAGATTCCCAATATAGGATATGTTCTCTTCTTACCATACTAATCTCTTTAATCACATTGTCTATGTCTTATTTGTTCTTTGAAGCAATAGTTGTTTGAAGTAGCATGGGGAAAAATGTTCTTCATTGATTTCACTGAAATGTCGCAGTAATGTAGTTCGGGGTAAAGAAGGTAATCAAATGTGAATAAGGAGGAGGAAGACGAAGGAAGAGGAAAAAGATGAAAGGTTCAGTTTCCGATTTTGACAATAAAAGTTGTATTTAAGAGATCCAATCATGTTTGATCTGTTTGACAGATTATATAAACTGTCCCCATCCTAATGGACTTGGGATGACCTACTGAGCAGTACCAATAATATTCAGAAAAACAGCAATAGAAAGATAGTTAAAACAACCATGTAATATTTCTTTATAAACATCCAGGAACTACATTAAAAAAAACCCTGGGGACTTCTGTACTACTGGGAAAAGGCTATTCCACATAACCAAAAGTAATTTTTGGGCCTTTTCTGCAGAAATCATTAAGTGTACATGGTGGTCATTAAGTGAACTCATTCATTTGAATGGGTGTTTTTGCCAGAAGTCATCCAGAAACATTGTGAATAACAGTCATATGACCGCAGATTATTGAAATGGGTTGTAAAACTGACTTGCCTGACAAAGCAGGGATGTGGGGGAACACTTCACCACCATTTACAATGGCTTGGGTTATACTATGGCCATCATAACTTCTTGTATCTGTGACAGTTGTCAAATTAACCATTATTAAGCAAGAACTACCTGTAATCTAGTGGATACTATGTAAAATGCTTATTTTTATAGGTGATTATGAATTATGCATAATATCAAGAATATTCCAATCAACCTTTCCATTTTTTCACAGTAATTAACTGGTAATAAACCATGTAAGAGAGGGGTCCTCAACTCCCAATCCATGGACTGGCATCACAAACAAATGAAGGCCCATCTGCGGGATGCAGGCAGCACACAAAATAATGTATCCTCTGGTCCACAAAAACCTCTCTCCATGGAATTGGTCCCTGGTGCCCAAAAGCTACATTCTATAAGAGAAGTTGACATTTAGCAAGAAAAGAGCATGTAAAGAAAAAAAATCCTTTTCTTTGTGTACTTCTTTCCCTTCTAACCTGTAACTTTGGTAATGGCATTTTGTTTCTTTAAAAACATAAAAATAAGTGATTCCTTTAGAAAGTGCAATGGCATGATTAGTTAAATACATTTTATTTAACTTTATTTAAATAATTATCTAAGCACAGATAACATAAATTACATGTCTAAACCGATTTGGTTAAATATATTTCGTCTTTTATGTCAATGGACTCCAGAGCTTAGGCAAGTAAAAGTAATGGAAATTGGTTAATCTAATTTTGATTCCCAATGTACTTATCTACAAAATCCAAAACTGGATTAATGGGTTTATAAGAAATTTCTTCAAGTTTTCATCAGCCAGATGGGATAGACTGTTCTTGATTTAGGGAATTATATTTAGGGAGTATGCTTCCATATCCCTGGGAAATCAGGGGGGTTGGTCCAGAGGACTATCCCTTTTACTGGGGAACAATCTGCCCATTGAGACCCACTTTTTTCTCATTTTACAAGAACACTGAAAACTGGCAACTTCTACAGTATAAACCTTCTAGATTGGAAAATCCTAATATCTAACACCAGTTACATTAACACCATTAATATACTGGTTTTTATATTATTAGCCAATTGAATATTTTGGCACTGTAAACTGTTTAGAGTTTGGTGACCATCATTATAGATATGTTTGTAAAATTCACATTTTGGAAGACCATGCCATGTAAGCTGCATTATTTCCAGAGGTGGTATTCAGCAGGTTCTGACCAGTTCTGGAGAACCAGTAGCAGAAATTTTGAGTAGTTTGGAGAACTGGCAAATACCAACTCTGACTGGAGATTTTACAGTATCCTTCCCCTGCCATGCCCACCAAGTCACGCCCATAGAACCAGTAGTAAAAAAAATTGAATCCCACCACTGATTGTTTCCTTTTGAAAGGAGAATGAACTTTTGGTTTTAACACACTGCAAAACTGTGCTAAAATCTGAGAAATAGCAACAGCATAGATAGGCAAAGGTCTACATGAAATCTGTGCAAATGATTGCCTGCCTTTATTGATGAAATTGTCATGGACCATCTTATTGGTTTGTGTATCAGTTGACCTTATTTAATGAAAGAGGATCCAGATGATAAACATAACTTTGATATAAATTCTAATAACATTAATGATAACGGTGCTGACTAAGAACACATAGCAGGGCAGCCAGCTTAATTTTAGTATCAAAAAGCAATTAAACCTACTAATTACCAAATAATTTATGCAAATACTCAAAAGGCATGCAAGTGACCTGATGAATATCCATCTTACAATAAATTCTTTCTTCTATTCTACCTTTGTGCAGAAATATTCCGGAAGATGTATATTTATGAAGGACTCACTCAAGCCAATTTTATTTCATGCAGAACTACTATTTTTAGTATATAAGGACATAAGCATGTTTAGTGATTTTACCATCTTTGGATGGTGAGAACTAGGAATTAAAAACAGTTCCACCATAGAACCACTGAATCTGAATATTTTAACAGTGGATCCAAACAGGATCCATACTGCAACATGGACAGTTAGTATTTTCTTTCTCTGAAAAATGCATAGCAACTGGGATTAGAGCGGATCAGTCTAATGTAAAATTCAGGTCTTGGATTAGGATCACGGAGACCCAGAATCAAGTCTATTCTCTGCCAAAGCCCACTGAATTACTTTGGACTCATTACCTTCTCTTAACCCAGCCTATCTCACAAGTTTATTATAGGAAAAATGTACATTTCTTTCTGTACCTCAAAGGAAAGACAGGTTGTAAATCTAACAATGAGATGTGTTTTATTTTTCAAGAAGGTTGCTGTACTTAGTGTGATCACTTATATATTTTTCTGGACACATTATGCCCATTCACCAAAGTGTTTCTTTAATAGTAGAGAGTGCAGAAAGTATCACCTGGAGTTCTGTTAGCTATATTATGCTGCTGCTACATACATAAAAAAGATAAAGCTGGAAGAACCAAAGACACTTCCTTCAGGACCATTCAGGCTAATTTCCCACAATCTTGTTTCCAGTAGCTGTGAAAGTTCTATGCCATTTAAATGAGATGGTGTTGAATGAGATGAGTTAATTCCTGTCTGTTGTTATGTTTCTCTTGATTTGCTTTTAACTGCTTTTTATTTCATTTCTGCCATTTAACCTGTCTGATGTTTGTTGATGTTTAATGAATACACATCAAGGTATATTTTTTTACTAGCTGAATGTTGTGGTGTTCAACAATCTTATCTAAACAATTGGAAGGGATCAAAATGGCAGTTTTGCTTTATTTACCTGTGTAGTGAATCACTGTACCCTAAACATTAGGGTCCAAGAGTCCAGAGAAAATGTTTCAGAAACATTTATAAATTACACATGCTTTAAATTTGAATACATGCACAGTACACTTTAGAAGCAACTGCATAGCAGTTACTTAGCAACTAAGGCAAAGATAAGAAATTTGGCAAGACCTCTGTGTTTTTAATGACAGTATAGCAAGGTTTGTTCATCTAACTTCTTTGTAAGGGTAGGAACTATTATAATAAGAATGCGCTAGAAGTTTTATGTGTCCTTGAGATGTCAGGTAACCTTGGTAACAGGGCATTTCTTGCTAGATCAAATGGAGGCCTCTTTTGCCCTGTTTACAACTACTTACAGTGTTGTAAAGATTTTTGAAACTTAAAGGTGCTGCAAAAGCAATTTTTCACTTCTCTCAGTTTGTATTTTATTGCAATTGGATCTGCTTTAAACTCTAGAGTAATAAGAGAGTATACATTTTAAATGGCACCTTATCTGTTTGTTTAATCAGTGACATCATCAGGTCACACCAGAAATGATGTGCATAACCCACCCACCCCTGGATATGACATGCATAACCCTCTTCTTTCCAAAGATATGAGGTGCATGGCCTTTCTAGAGTAACCTGCATAACCTTCTTCCCCCACATCATGCAACACTCACAAGGACATAACCCTAAATGGATATAATGTATTGAACCTAACCCCATCAAGAAAAATGTGACAGTCAACCTTTGAGTGTGTGATTAGCTTAACCCCGAACCTAACTCTATGTGGATTCCAATCAAAACTAAATAAAGCAAATAATTAACAGGCAGCATTGTGTTTGAGAAACAAACTCTATTTCATGCATTGTGAAATAAGTAATAGCCAAATGAGTTTTTAAAAATCAGCACCTTAAATGCAGGAAAAGGATTCCCTTAGATGCAGATATAGCCACCATTCACCAGTTTAAAGATTGTGTTGGTAGGCATTTTTAAAACTGTTTACATTTTTAAAAAGATTACCGTAAATCGTATCAACCCCAGAGTGATTAACCTAATCCAGACCTGAATCTCAAACCTATATGGATTCAAATAAGTCTTAAGTGAAGTGAAATCCTTTGATAGTTTTACCTTTTCTAAAAGTTAAAAAAAAACATTACTTGCACATTTTAATCTGAAAATACACATTTGCAAATACACATAAATATTTTTTGAAGTATAACCTTTATAAAATTTTATTCCAATTCCTCCAGCAAAGCCAAGAAATTCTGACGGTCAAACAAGTACCAGTGATACTTATTATGGTTAAGTGACAAAACTGTGATTCTGCATGGGGAATTTTGTGACAAGCATACCCAGGTTATGTCTAGACATGTTAGAATTTTATGTTTTGGTCTACCTAAAGTGATTCTGTGGATACACTGAGTTCTACACATGTCAGCTACAAGCCATTGTGAAGTTCAGTGGTTTAAATAATATAATGGTGAATTGTTTGATATAAAGTTGACCTCTGAACCTTCAAATGGGATAGTAGATTTAGAAAAAAAAAACCTGGGCTATATAACATCATTGATGAGAATGCACAGAATGAACTTATAAAGCATTGTTATTGTAGAGCCTTTAAATCATCTAATAGTAAGTAAAAGTAAATATTAAGAAAACAGTGTTTTCATTCATTGACTCCATCAGTCTTATTTGTGTTATTTCCCATTCAGAAATTATATTGTCTCAAGATGTTGGCATGGCACAGATTACAAAAGCCTGTATCATAAAAACATTGCATTGTTGTTTTACAGGTTGTATACAAGAAAACCAAGTGGACAGAGCCAATGAAATAAAGTTTATTAAAAAGTTATACTTTAGAACAGGGCTGTCAAGCTCCTGGCCCGCAGGCCGGATGTGTCACGCACTGGCCATGCCCATGCCCAGTTTAGTGAAGACGAGAAAAGACCTGATACATCACGTGATGATGACGATGTGAGTTTGACACCCCTGCTTTAGAGTCTTTATGCCTCAAATGATATGGATAATTGTTAACATTTCTGACAAAATGAATAAATAATATTTCACGTGAGACATACTGGGTGAATTCAAAACATTCATACAATGTATCACAAAGAACAATAATCCATTTTCATTAATGTCAACAATTGAATCTTGAATTGTCTGTGTCTTTGAAGCAAACCATATGTCAGAATGTAACAAAAATTAACTACAAGAAATAATAGTCACCCAATGAATATTATAATAAAATATATTTACAGACTATGTAAAATCTGCTTAGTTCCTTTTGCTAGCCTTTGTTTAACCATGTCAGATGGTAAACATAGAGATAAAATTTAATCAAGGCATCTGTGATGTTATTCAAACTGGGTTTACTATGAGGGTCTGACTAGTTTTGCAAAAAAAGATATTAAAGAATTCACTGTATCTGATTCAACTTGTTTGCATTTTTCCCCAATTTAAAATTCTCAGCTATATTAAAATATGACCTTATTACTTCTTTGGCTTCTGTCTTCCCCTCCTAGTAAATCTGAGTCCTAGCTAGATATATTTTGGTTTAAATTAGGTTCTTTGAATATTTGCCTATTAACCAACCATTTTGTCAACACTTTTTAAACATAGCTACTGCTGTTCATCTACATGCTCTCTTTCCCAAGCCACTGAAAATATAGCCCATAATTACATCACCTTTCACTATACTAAAAAATATCTGCATCCCCACGAACATGTTGTAAAGCCAATTCGTATGAACTGTTATAGTTCAAGACAAAATCTGATCAGGAATTATATTATATGAAAGGACTACCAGATTGGGCTAATAGTCAATTCTTGTAAAACATCCAAGTGTATTCTGCATAGTTTATCCAATTACTAAGTTGTTTTGCAAAGAAGCTAGGAAAATTTCACCCTTGTTCAGTTCAAAAATGGTATAAATCTCTCTGATTGCTATCACGGAATAAAAACCAACAGAATTTTGTGGGGGTTGGTATCAGTGCTAGTAAAATTATTTTGGAACAGTACATACTGTATATGTAGAAATGAGTTTCTAGACAATGACCAGAAATATGGATAGGATAAATTTATATGGCAGATTCTCATTTGAAAAACCTGGAAGGAAACAAATGTGCATTCAAAAATTATGTCTGTTAACAAACTACAGATAGTTCAATCATTCATTTTTCTTATAAAAAGAAAAATAATTGATTTATCTTGTGAATTAATTTTAAGAGGCATGAACCAGAATCCTGAATAATCTATTAGCAGGAAATTAGATTTAGAGCAGTGTTATGGATCAGAGATGCTTTTCTGCTTTTGGAGAACTAGTTGTGCAATCAATTATTAAAGGAAATATTAACATTGATTTAATACTGTGTAATGCAGTTTTCCCCACAAAGAAGTGAGAACTCAGGGCAGCCTATTTAAAGATGTCTTTGTAATGCCAGCTAACCATTCAATGCCTGGTACTGTGGCAAGAGCATTCCAGAGCAGCATTAGGATTAGTTAGGAAGACATATATATGCATGTATGTGTGGGGTGGGTGGGTTATAAACTATAATATTTGCTGCCTGTGTAGAGGAGTAAAATTGCTTCTGCTGAAAAATCAGCAATGATACCATTGCCATTGTTAGACTTTTATCACCTGACATTACAGATCTATACACTCCTAGGCCACTTCAAGGTTAAAACGAAAACAACATTGGGCCCTATCTGATTTCAAAAGAGATTTCTTGTGCTCACACTAGGTTGTAGTAATGCATGAAAAAGGGAAAATCATTGTGTAGTATTTCTCTCTAGTGCCTCCAAGATACATAACCATGCAGTCCCTTTATCAGTATGTGTCACTAGTCCCCTGAAACAAAACTATCAAGATTAGAGACCTGGTTTATGAGAATTGCAGTGTATTCCTTTACCCATTTCTCAGGATTCTCTGTAAGGAGGAGGAAAAAGGAAAAGGAATTTTTCTATGTCTCATTATGTTTAGAAGATAATGCTTTGATGCTGTGAAGTAAAGTCACTGTTAAGTCAAGCTGATCTCCTACTGATTTATATGAATGCAACAATGCAATTTTCTTGGCATGGTGCAAAAATGATTTGTCTTTGGCATCTCTCCCTCTCTCTCTCCCTCCCTCCCTCTTTCTTTTACTCTTCAATCTAGGCAACAACTCAAAATTTATCAACATGCCCACCTCCACATATTAATGGAACTTGATTCTACTTAGCATTCCAGATAAGATAAAGTCAGCTAAGGGCTGCCCTCCAATCCTTGACTCTAGAAACTTTCACTAAACAGCATACATCCCATACTAACTGGGTTAGGGTTTTATTTCTCTTTAGTAGCATAATCCATTACAAACAATTTTGACACATTCCTGGAATTAAAAAAAACCCTCGTGTGCTCTGTTTTGTTTTATAGTTTCAGTAACAGAGTCATGTGTCTCAAGTAAGGAACTATGAGACTTTGCCAGAATGGCAAGCAAATCCAGAAATGAATGACCAAACTCAACACCTGGAACTCTTGCAGTGAGAGCCATTTTGATTCTAAAAGTGACTTTCTGCTGAGCCTAATTGTCACTTAATTGTTATTTCCTACTAGCTGCTTGGCCTTTCACTTAAGTTATCAGGACCATTATTGAGTGAGCCTTAACAGGCATGCTCAGTTATCTTACTCATTTATGTAAAATTTCATAGGAATATTGTCCATTTTTGAGACTATGAGTTCATTATACCCAAGAACAGTCACCCTGAATTCTAATCTATTTATATCTGAGCCTGATCAGCTCCCTTGTATTGTACACTAACTGAAGTACACATTCCTGTAGCATAGACCCCTGGACAGGCTGCTTTCATGATTGATTTGTAACAGAGCAAACTAAAACAAGCTCCAGATTAAGTTTGGAGATTCATTTAGTTTAATGTAATGATAGAATTCTTAATATGTCATCTACAGTCCTTGCACTAGGCCTGGCAACGTTCTGTGTGCAGCTGTAGAGTCAAATTAACAATATACTGCCAATCACCCCCAGGTGACACCGTACTTTAGTTCTTTTTCCAGAGTCTAGAAAACATAGACTAACTTAGTGGAATTGAGATGATTTACTGTGATTGTTTAGAAACCTCACAGAGCTTATTGCTTTTACTTGGAACTGACAAAACTGATCCTCAGAAATGGATTAGCAGCACTCATAGATGGAGAGCCAGAGAATAATAATAAGAGTGGAGATCTATGTCTGACTGTTCTAAACTCCAGGCCTTATTGAATCTACTGGGAATTTTGAATGACATCATGCAATTTCATATTACTTAGTCTTTGGATTCTGTTTTTATAGCCTATACATGGGAGATATCATTTAAACTTTAATTTCCAGAGAGAGTCATGAAATATTCATTGAGATTTATTGCTAACCATTTATGATGTACCTTACCAATGAAGTGCTTGGCTAGCAAGCATATTGTATAAATTATCATTAATGACCTACTGGCAGCTTCCAAATTCATGACATATTATTATGTTGAATATTTCACAGATAAATATTCGATGAATCCAGATGAGGATCACAAGGGCTTTATGACAGGGAAATTTGGGGACCTAGCATATACTGTATCTTTTTGTATATTTGGAAAATGTGTATTTTTCAAAGATAAATAGTTCTTTCAAAAGTGTGCTTTTGAAAGAACTATTTGTATCCTTTGAAGAAATACTCTTAGAGGGGAAATGTTTCAAAATAGTAATTATCATCATGTGATGGATATCTTCTGAATAGGAAATAAAGGGTAAGTTTCAGCTCCTTTGCTGTCTTCAGGTAAGCTTGTATCTGATTTCTTTTGAGAGGCTGATGGGAAATTATTGTGGGTAACTTTTAGTTTACTTTGCACCTAGTACACTCCCAGTCAGTCCCTACCTCTAGGCTAGTAAAATATAGCTTGACATTTATTGATTAAACATCAGCAAACATAAAAAAGTTAACTAGCAAAATGAAACAAAGGGCAAGTAAAAGCAAGGCACAAAAAATGTGAACAAGAATTTACACTTATCTATATAGCTACATACCTATATCAAAGGCACTGAATTTTTAAGAGATGCCATAAGCAACAAGTGGAAATAAGCACAGACAATCCAAAGGGAGTGACCTTCACTTAGTTCAGTTTTAACTCTTTAATATAAATAATAATATACATAATAGCAGCAGAATAGATATGGAGGATGTAACACCAAATGATCTCTCCTCTAAAGAAACAATATGGTGCATGGAGGTAATGCATCAAAATGACATCCTGATTTTAAGAACAGCTTGAAGGTGTAAGAGGTGAAGCTGCATTGGAATGACACACTGAATTGTCTTTTCTTTGTAAGTAGCACCAATAATAATAATAAGTGCCAATCATCTATGACTGTGAGGGCAAATCTATGGCATGCATGCCACAGATGGCACGCAGAGCCATTTGTGCTGGCACGCAAGCTGCAGACAAACTTACGTCACTGCACATGTATGTGACTCCCAGATGATTTTCAGCCAGTTTAAAGCCTTTTTCAGCCTCCCAGAGGCTTGAGGAAAGCCTCTGCAGGCTTTGCAGGCCGAATAATAGGCCCAGAAATACCAGAAGTGATGAAACAGGCCTATTTTTGGCCTACAAAGCCTTCAGAGGCTTCCCTCAAGCCTCTGGGAGGCTGAAAAAGGCCTCCAAATGGCCGAAAATCAGCTGGGAGGCACAGGGCAGGTAAGGGGGCGTGTGGGGGGGAGAGCGCACATTGCCTTCTAGGTGCTGGCATGCAAGTGTGCGCATGCAAGCGCCTGCACAATTTTTGACACAGGAGCCCAAAAAGGTTAGCCACCACTGATCTAAGACATATTGTTGCATTAGGTAATGATTTCCTTTACCTTCTTTCTCGGAGCGCTGCCCTTATCTGCAATAAATTGTAATTCAAACAACTCAGAATTATTTTGATTATGATCTCAATGGTTCACTCTCTCAAATTTGATGGAAAATGAAGGTTGTAGTTTTCTACAGTGATCTGGGTACCAGAGTACTAATTTGGTGAACTTGCTAATTTTATTTCTACTGCTTATATTGGGAATATTTTTACTTTCTATAGTGACTATTATTCTTTTTAAACACACTAGCACTATGAGATTTAAGAGTAAGGTTTATCCCTACCAACAAAATCCTTTGCCTCCTAATCTTTAACTTCAGAGCTATTAGCCATGTTTAAGGATACCTTAACCTCTTTTGCAGCATTTCATAGGTAAAATGGAACAGTAGATGAACTCTCTGGTGGACACTAGAGGAGGAAATGGTGACAGAGGATTTTTTTTCCTTTCAAGTACTGGAAAGGAGAAATACAGATGCCACCTCTAAGATGAAAGGTACAGATAAAACAAAAAGTTTCTAAAGAGTGGTCAGCCTGGCATACATTGTTCAATTATTTACATAGCAAATTAGCATTTAATAGTGTTTTCCCTTTTCTGCCATTATGTAGCCATATTGCTTCCTGATTTAGGCATATACTGTATAGCTGCATATTTATGTATATTCTTTTACAAAAGACATGATTTGCATTGACTAATATATAACTGGCTAATAGTCTATAACAAAACATAAGTTCTAAATTCTCCAAATTAAGCCATCTATTTAAAATATATTCAAATTTGGATTGGGTCTTTCAAAGCCAGTGAAGTACACAAAACTTTATTGGATTTTCAATAGTATTCTTTTTGCATCAGAACATGTTATACTAAAGAAACCTGGACATCCCCTAAGGATATTACTGCATTATTCAAAACAAAAATTATTAACCTAATAACAGTATTTTTAATAATGACAAGTTTATTTAATTTTTATAAAATTCTTCATACAAAGCCTACTCTATTTTATACAGATTACATTTTATGGGGCTTTTAAAAACAGAGAGAGAGCTGTAAATCTTAGCCTAACCACATTTTTGGTAATTTATCACCATCATCTTGTTAAACAAATTAATAATGACATGTCCAAATCATTTGGAAAATGTCATTCAAAAGCATACACTCACATAGATATTTTTTCACCAACACACAGGTTGATGGAATTATAGTTAGGAATACTAAGTTATTTAAAATCTGTGGCTATTAGGAAGATTTATGCTTTAGAAAGAAAGATCAAACTACATACTGCATGAAGATGTATCTGCTGGTATTTTATGCCCTCCATATAGCAAGAGGAGCTACTTGTAAAAAGATGATTTGGAGGAAAGAGAAGCTAGAGAAAGGGAAGACAATATTATATTCTATTTCTCCTACCAGCCTCCATACTATTTTTCTATTAATGGTCCTGTTCTAATACAATCATCCATTTACATTTGTACATTCCTCTCTGGCTACTACTCTTCACTGGGATTAAAATTTCCAATCTCCAAAGCTTGATCCATGTCCTGGTATTATACATTTTGGCCTCCACAATTAATAACTGCATATATTTGAATAGAAGTCTCATGGAAAGAACCACTTAGTGGAGCTGAAGATCCCAGGAATTCTGAGATGTGAATTATTTTTATTTATTTATTAACTTTATATGCTGCCCATCTCACTGATAAGGTAAGAATTAGATCTTTGGTATACATTCCAGATCATATAAATTGTATCAAATTCCATTTTTACTATACAAATATCTTGAGAACCTGCAATGTAGATACACAATGCATTCACTAACATTATAATCCTCAAGAGGGAAGGAATTTACAGATAGAATTTGCATATGTAAAAATTCCCTGTACTATGTTGTTTTATGAAATGGTGTCAACCATCCCTACTTGATCACCATAGCATATCAAAGATGTTTGACTTGATAAATGTATGAACTGACCAGATCAGCTCACCTTTAATAAAGGATATGTTTTTCAATCTTGGGGGAATGTAATGCTGAAGAAACATAGCATACATTTAACTCATTATAACATATATCATCTCATTATTGAATATTCATTATATGGAAAAGGAGATGCCACATGCTCAAGCTGGCTTTAGAAAAAGCCAATTAACAAAAGACATTATTACTAAGGCACTTTGGATAATTGTGAAAGCCAAAGAATATCAAAAAGAAGTCAATATACACTGCTCAAAAAATAAAGGGAACACTTAAACAACACAATGTAACTCCAACACTTCTGTGAAATCAAACTGTCCACTTAGGTAGCAACACTGATTAACAATCAATTCCACATGCTGTTGTACAAATGGAAGAGACAACAGGTGGAAATTATAGGCAATTAGCAAGACATCCCCAATAAAGGTGTGGTTCTGCAGGTGGTGACCACAGACCACTTCTCAGTTCCTATGCTTTCTGGCTGATGGTTTGGTCACTTTTGAATGCAGCATATTTCCCTCAACAATCTGAGTATTTTACCAACCTTGGAAGGATGGAAGGCTGAGTCAACCTTGAGTCATTCAGAATAAAACTTCTGGAATGAGCAGTGACTTAGCCTGCAGTGCTGCATTCTAACCACTGCGCCATCACAGCTTTTATATATTCAACCTATCTACTAAATATATACTAAGAAAAGTTGGATCAAAAACAGGTATAGCAAAAAAAAAATCCTTTGAAATGGACAGTGATGATATTAAAATGGTAGCTAGTTTCTGCTTATTAGGATCAACTGCCACAATAAAGAAACCAGCAATCAAGAAATACACTACGGATCATCATTAGCAGAGTGGCAATGAAGGTCTTCAAAAAGATATTCAGATGCCATGATTGTTTATACCTACAAAAACAGAATGATGTAGACAGTGGCATTACCTGTGACAGTCTAAGGAAATAAGTTTGACCATGAAAAAGTAGGAGAGAAATATTGATGCTTTTGAGCTTGGTATTGAAGAAGACTTCTAAGAATATCATGAATAGCCAAAAACAAAATCAAAGAAACAGAGAATCAATCAAGTGAACACAGCATTCACCTATAAAACAAAAATGACCAAAGTCAAATGTGATAATGTTTGAAGACTTAGCTCTTTGGAGAAGTCTATCATGCTGGGGAAATCTGGAAGGAAAAATAAGAAGTTAATAATCAAGAAGGAGGGTGGATTCAGTTTCAAAGGTTACAAAAGTTGAGAAACCTCAAGGCAGGGGTGGGATGCTACAGTTCTGCCTGGCTCTATAGAACCGGTAGCTCTGAAGAGCAGCAGACACCGAACTGGTTCTGTTTTGGTGCTGTTTGGCCCACCCACCCACTCAGGCTCTTACCTGTCCTTTATTTCTTGCTTTTTCAACCTTAGCTGCTTTGCACAGCACAGCTGTGGTTGAAAAAGCAGGAAAAAAGTGGCTTTTCAAATGCTATAAACCCGCGCGCAGCACTTTTCAGCTGTCCAAGTGGCACAGCTTAAGGTTTTTTACACATGCACACAAAACGTAGTCACCAAACCGGTAGTAACATTGGTTGAATCCCTCCCCTGCCTCAAGGACCAGGTTGGAGGCAGATTACCATGGAGAAAAATCTATGTGATTAGTAAAAGTTGACACTGACTTGATTTTGATTTTGCTGCTTTGTTTCCTGAAGGTCTTCAGGGCCAGTTAAAATTGTGCAATAAAGAGGCATATAAAGAATGATTTCATTGATGGTCCATTTGCAAACTGCCATTGTGATGACCCAGAGTGTCCCACAAATGTAACAAAAACTAAAACGTAAATAAATGTTCTTTAATACCTTCAACTTGGCTTCACTGTTCAATTGTTCACAGTTGGAGATTAAGCTCTTTCCAAAATAACATTCTAAACAAAAGAAATACAGTCCAAATTCAAAGAGCAGATAACAAAGCAATAAAATATCAAAAATAAACCTCACTGAAGAAAGTTCCATGACAGACCAGGATAATTAATTACAAACTTCAAGAAGATAACCAGGTATAGTCCATTGGAAGAACGCCAACCAAGATAAACCTCATCCAGGAATAGAATACTAATTTGTCTCCAGTGTTTGTTAGCACACAGGTCCAAACTCTTATGCAGATCTCACACCTGCAACCCATGAAGAGGATCATGGCCCTCTCCTCCCGAGTAGACCACATTTTCCCTGATCCTCTCCTCGCTGTGTGCCCTAGGATGGATAGAGGATGGGCCTGGGTCCTTCTCTGCCTGCTCAGCCAGCCTCTGCCCTTCCCCAGCCTCCTCCACCCCCTCTGGAGCCACAATTCCACTCCCTGTTAGCTGTTCCTCCCCTCCCTCAGAGTCATTCTCCACCAGGGGCATGACAGCCATTTAAAATAATAGAATTCTTTATTGGCCAAATGTGATTGGACACACAAGGAATTTGTCTTTGGTGCATATGCTCTCAGTGTACATAAAAAAAATACATTCATCAAGAATCATAAGATACAACACTTATGACTTATAATCATAGGTTATTAATAAGCAATCAAATCATACTAGAAAACAAATAAAACAATATAAATTATAAAGATACAAGCAACATGGTTGTAGTCATAAGTGGTAAGAGATAGGTACAAGGAAGAATGGGAAGAATAATAGTAATGCAGTCTGGGTAAATAATTGACAGTGTTGTGGGAATTAGTTATTTAGCACAGTGATGGCATTCAGAAAAAAACTGTCCTTGTGTCTAGTTGTTCTGGTGTGCAGTGCCCTATAGTGTCGTTTTGAGGGTAGAAGTTGAAACAATTTATGTCCAGGATGTGAGGGGTCTGTAAATATTTTCACAGCCCTCTTTTTGACTCGTGCAGTATACAGGTTAGGTGTCCATTTTAAGTCTTGAGATATGATAGAACCTAGAAACTTGACGATCTCTGCTACTGACACTGTGTTGTCTAGTACTGTAAGAGGTGGTAATATAGGAGGATTTCTCCTAAAACCTACCACCATTTCTATGGTTTTGAGTGTGTTTAGTTCAAGATTGTTCCGGTTGCACCACAAGGCTAGTTGTTCAACCTCCCGTTTGTATCCAAACTTAACAAACAAGATATTTAGGGAAAACTTCAAGTCTCCTCTGGAAACCAGAGATTTGAGGCCAATCCAAGTAGGTTCAGTCCTGTGGAAGAAATGGATCGCAGTAAGTGAATCTGGATGAGAGAGTGATCTGTCCACAAAGGGCAGATAATGATATCCTCCACATCGTATTAATAAACTTGCATAAAATACTGTATGCATTCAATATTGATTTAATGGATATTTTTGCTTCATACATGTGCATGTACCAATTCATTACAATTTTTGCACTTGATACTCTATGGATTTTTTCATATTAATTGGTCATATTCTAGGCCATCCTAGAATACCTTGAGTTAAATACTCATTCATTGCCTAGATTTCCTGGTCCATGAACTGTCCTTTTAGAGATAATGGAAAAAGGTCTTCATCTCACTGCTGGTATATGTGAGTAGGTGAGGCCAACAAAGATTAAATGTTGTATATAAAGCATTGATAAAGAACTGAATAGACTTGGCAGTCTGTAGCCAAACATTTACATTTATTTGTTTATTTGTTATTTTATTTATTTATTTCCCAGGTTTATTATTTTTGCAAATAACCTGAGGCAGTGAACATATCTAACATACCTTCCTCCTTCTATTTTCCCCATAATAACAACACTGTTGAAATCGTTGGCTGAGAGAAACAGACTAGCTCAAAGTCACCCAGCTGCTTTCATGGCTAAGATGGAATTTGTACTAACTTCTCCTGCTTTCTAGCCCAGTATCTTATTCCCTTTTGCTTTTAGATATCATTTGTCTCACCTATGTTTTTCTCAATGGGCTGGAATATAGGAAACACTTTTCTCAAATGTATGGTAGTTTTCCAGAGAAGGGAGCTGAAATTAGCAATTTTATTTATATTGTGTGTTTTTTTGTTTCCTCTCTGTAATTGCCACTAATTCATTAAAATAGAAGGTTAACTAAATGAAAGAATCACTTATAATTATCTTAGAAGTGTCATACTTAATACATTAACTTGTAATTATCCTGAATTGGTACATGTACGAATAACTTTTGCAAAATCCTAACAGAAGGTTAATTCTATGAATTGCACTTTCAGATGAGCTCATAACTGTAATTTAACTACAGTGTAATTGCAATCCTTACACTGTGAAGTAGTTATTTTATATTACAAGCAGTAACAAATAATAATGGGAGAGAATGGTGAGTTACAAAGAGCTCTCAGTTTATGGAACTTTACAGTCAACACTTACAACTCTAATCCAGAATGAGGTTTTGGTTTATCTTCTTGGACTATGATCTAGTTTCTCTCATTATCATCATCATCAACAACAACATCAATCATCAATCACCATCTTGGCCAATTTGGTGGAGTGGTGAAAGTGCTGGACTAGAAAGCAGGAGATTTAGGTTCTGTTCCTCCCTGAGGTATGAGAGCCAGCTGGGTCACTTTGGGTAAGTCACTCTCTCTCTGTCTGCCCAATGTACCTTTCCATTTTAAGTTGTTGTAGTGGGGAAGTAGAAGGAATTAACATTTTGCTTAAATTGTAGAAAAATAAAGACAGGGAAAAATCAAATAACTCATCTGCCATTGAGTTCATTGTTTTATGTAATATGTTGACCTAAACCACAATGTTGGTGGTTATATAAGAAACATAAATCCCAAGGTCTTTCAAGGAGAACCTTAACTTGGAAAAATACTACCAGTAGACCTTCTTCTTGAATGAGTCTCCCTCCATACTGCTACTGCCAACACACTTTATTTCTGACTCTAGAAAGGAAGCAATTATTAAAATTTATAAAGGAATAGAATGGATTCATTAAATAAACATTCATTTCCATTCATCATTTACTATCTCCCTTATTTCCAGTGATTGCAAAATGTCCCACTGGTGGGTTCAGAAGTCCATCTGAACTTTCCTATGAAATTGTGGATTTAATAACAAGCATTTGAAGAACAGTTCTTATTGATAAATATATTTCTAATGAAAATATCATATGACCACCATAGCATAATATATAATATTTATTGGAATAGTAATAATATTGTTTGAAATGTTCTTATTGACAAAATGTTTCTAATGAAAATTTCATATGACCACCATAGCATGAAAAATAATCTTTATCAGAATAGTAATAATATGGTTTGAAAAGATGATAAACCCAAGGATCAACGTCAGGAAACCTTTTCTACAGACAGAAGCAATCTAGAGGAATGCTATGAACTACAGACTCCAAGTGGAGAGAATTATGATGAAAAAAGAAATAAAATATATTGATGGCATTCTGATCTCAGGGGTTGGGGGGAATGGACCTACTGTCTCTTAACTGGAGGGACAAATGAAACAAAAGCAAAGATCTTAAATACAGAAAGGAAAGGGTGTTAAAGGTTGCATCCAATGGGGAAAAACAAGGAGGATATTGCATTTATACTGGACAACCAGCAAACAGCAGAAATTTGCCTTATGACATTAGCGTTAACTTCAATTTGCAAAATGCCAAAATCTGTGATATGCTGCTGTAGGGTATCATTAATACTAGAATTCTCCTGCACTTTAAGTGGAAATTACTTGTTTTTTTCCATTGCACTTAATGAAGCAGACTAATATTTTTGTTACAAACATATTGCTCCAAAGACACCCAAATCCAACCTCAGTTGTTTATATTATTTATCTTCAGCATCTCGGTTGAGTTGTGTCAGAAAGTAGAACTTTCTGGAGTTACTATGCAGTTTACAAATTAGTAGAGTTTGATGGGGTGATCAAACCTACCAATGACAGGGTGGCATTGAGCACCTCACTGTGATACTGTAGGACACGCCCCTAAGTATAAAAGGGCTGTCAACTGTCATTTTCAATGTGAGAAAAGAGAGAAAGAAAAAGAGGAGATTCTGTGGAGACTCATTTTGTCTGAGGAGATTGGAGATACTGAGAAGATCCAAGACTCTGAGGAGATATTAGGATCTGACAGACTGAGGTCTGTGTATGAGAAGATATAGCAAAGAGATCTGAGAGAAGATCTATAACCTAAAGAGAAAGGGACTTTCTAAAGAGGTTAGCTATATCTAAGAAGAGGTTATGAGAGGAAGAACTGTGAATCTCTCATAGTAACTTCTAGTTCCTTGAAGGACTGTTTAAGAGGAACGAAAGAAGAAAAGACTCTGTATATATATTTAAGAATAATATATTTATTGATTATTCTGTTATAAAGAAATCTATTTGATCTGACACAACTTGGCATTGCAATTTATTGAATGACTCTGTGAAATAGATATAGGTTTAAAGATCCAGGCCAAATTAATATTATTTAACAAGTTGCTATGTTTCCAAGTCATGAGGCTGAGTGTTTATTTGTTAGGAGCCCATTTATGCATGCCTGGCAGGTGCTAAATGGACTTGCACTTTTGCCTAGACACACCAAAGCAAGGATGAACTTCTGGATAACAAAGGTGTTGACAATTACAACCAAGCATAGCTTCTCTAAGGCAAAGGAACAGATTGATGTAAAGGACCATTTAAATTCTGTATGACTCTGCCCTCCACCAACCTCACTGCTATAGCATTTATTCTTTCATTATTACATTGTCACTGACTTATCTTCCACATAGAAGCAGATGAGGATGTAATGGATTTTAAAAAAAGAAAAAAGAAAAACTTGTGGTATTGTTTTATCCAGCCTAAGCTAGAGAAGCTTTGAGAAAAGTAAATCTCCTAGCACAAGAAAATGTGGGACAGTCTATGAGCTATTCCAGGATAGTAAAAAGGAAAGACATCTTCATTACCCATCATTCTTGTTTGATTCCTGACCACACAGGCACATCCATGCAATTTTCTATATGTGCAGGAGCCAAGATCAGCTAGTCGTTGTTTCTTGAGATGGGTTGTTCCAAAATCAGATGATTATAAACATGTTGGTGTCTCACTTATAATGATATACAGTCAAATCAACTATGATTTCATTTTTCCACCAATAGCTAGAAATCATCCATTAACATTGGGTGGGCCAGTGATGAAATTAAAAAGGATTTTACTGTAAATTCTCCTGAGAGAAATCCAGGTGTTTAATTTCCAGCTAATCTATTGCAGAATGAAACCCACTGAGAATAAGGTCTGAAAAGAAAATCTATGGCAGAATACATAGGCATTCAATTTTGTTTATTAAAAAGATGACATGGACAAGGATCATCCATCTTCTTTTGTTACACCTAAACAAATGCCTACTGCAATCAAGAGAGCGGAGGGCTCTTTTAAGAAAGATTTCACTTTATTTTGGGCATCCATATGACCTGGCAACTCTTTTACATAAAATATTTATAGAAAATCTGCCAAACAAAGCAGGCAGGTAAACTTACTATTCTATCTTCCCCTAAAAGGAATGTAGTAACCACAAACACCATGTATTAGCAGTGCCTAAGTAGCAACATTGGAGGGACCTATAAAGACAAATAGAAATGAACCCCATCCCACAAAAAAAGCCAACCCTCTTTGAAATTTAGGAGATTATGTGGGCTCCCTGATGAAAATCAAAATGTTGAAATATTTAGTTCAGTTCCTGGTTTAAATCAATGTAAAGGAGACACACAAGAACTTTGACAGTTGGATTCTTGGTTATTGCAAAACAAATTATGTCAATTAAAGTGACTTGTCAAGCTGCATTAATTGCAATGCATGAATGGTATGCTAAGTATCAAATACATTATTCAGGCTGGGTCTGAATTAATTTCTCTTCCAATTTTTGTGTAAAAGAACCTTACAGATGAACCAGTATAAGTTCTCATTAAAGGATCTGATTCAGATGGAAAGCAAGATGAATTTCATTCATTAAAGTATTATTTTCTTTTCCCAGTGAGCTGCAAATCTAAGAGGAATGTGAAATTGACTGCTGCTAGGCTCACTGATAAGATACCTAAGCTGAGTTGAAGGAAAGAGCCAAAATCACTACCTTTTATACTATTCAGATAATAATTCTTAATGAATCAATTGCCCAAGCCTGTCACTTCTTGAATCAACATTGTGGTACTAAATATGCAAGATAGATCACATTAAGCTAATACCAAATGCCATTTTAGAATTGGTGCAATAGATTTTGTTCTCCATATAGTTGTGTTTTTCTCTTTCATACCCAGGCTTTTATTAAAGATAACTAGCTCAGTCAATAAGCCAGAAATCTCCTCCAAAATTACTTTCATAATTCAAAATGAAACTTTTGATCAGCTATGGCCTGACTGAGCATCGCCTCGGTTATTCTTGCTTTGTTTTCTGTTCTATGATAGGATTTGAATAAGGTCATAAATTGTTACTGTTTTCTATTAAGCAAAGTGGCTTTGGGTTTCAGCTTATCCCCACTGCTTTGGGTTCAGCACAAGTTGGCAATTGACTTCTAGTTGCTATTGAAGGAATTGGTTGTTACCTTTAAGTTTATACATGGCTGAAGACCTGATGATTTATGGAATTGCCATCTACACTATTCATTTGCCTACTTAATCAAATCCAAAACAGGATCAGTAGCCTCCAGATTCCATCTATTTGAGTAATGCCATCTGACAGGACCTAGAAAGAAAACATTATTGCCACTCTTATGGTTTGGAACTCTTATGGTGATCTACTTTACCATTTGCATCCTGGATTTCAGAAGATCAGATTTAAGGTTCTCCATCTCCCCCAAAAGGAAATGTTGCAAATGTTAGCATGTACTAGTGGACACATGCTTTGAATGTTTCCTTTTGTCCCTTATGGTGTTGTGGAGATTATGGGCTGGGATTTTTTTTTAGAATTTTTAATGAGATTGTTGGACTCTTATTTGTTTAGAGCCCTTAGAAATGTATGGTATACAAATAAACAAGTGAAATAAATAAAACACATAGATATTTTTATGCAAACTTTAAACATCTCTTTGTAAAAAAAATTTCTCTACAAGTTTATCAACTAAACTTGTAATGTGGCAAAAATGAGTAATTGAGAAAAAAAAATGAAACTGATATATTTATTTGTATATTATTGCTGAATTCTCCCTGTATGCTGATAATCAGTCTAGTGATGAGGGTGAACTATATATTTATCCAAGTAATCATCAAAAGTACAACTGGTTGATCTTCCTCTCACTAGAGTCTGAAATAGTAACTCAGGAAAGGGCTTAATTTATTGGAGCAAGTCAAAACTCATTAGTGCATTAAAATAGATTGGGCTGTCAATCTCCGTTCATTTCCAATAACTGCATAATACTTTAATTATACAATTGCTTTTTGGCTTTGTGAAGAACGTATCAATATAAAATGAACTATTGCACAAAGTTTTAAACGTTGGCTACAAGTAAAATCATTCCTCAAACCAAACAATAAAAGGTTCCAGCAGACAAGATGTAGTTTCTTTAAAATACTAATTATAGTGAATTAAAAGACTAAAATGCTAGTAATTATTTTTTTAATTTCAAGAGAGATGTTTACAAAGCATAGTTTAATGGGTAATATAGTACTTCAAATGATTACTAATGTTGTCATTTTGTCTGACTTAATTTTAATTAGTATAAATCACATTGTCATAATTGCTAATTACCATTCTATTTTTTGCAAAATATTAAGTTCTCCTCATACGTTTACCAATCTTCCAACTAAATAATTCCTTTTGGAGAGTCTGCTTATCAACACATCACTTAGAAATTTTATATTTACCACATCTTAGAGGGAAAATATTCCTATATTGTTGAAGTTCAAATATTTTATTTGCTTTTGAAAAGTTTTATAATATAAATTGTACATTTCTTGCTACCTCCTCTTTTCAGATATTGATTGCTTTATTAATTGTCAGGCATCTCCAGCATTATTTAGATCAAGTTAATTGATGAATTCCCTACATCTCTGAGCTTAAAAGGATTATAAACAGTGGTGCTTAAAATAGTATCTTTTGAAATCAAGGCTTAAGCAATGAATATGGATATATGCATACTTGAGGACATTAAAGGGTACATTTAGAAATGTTTCCGAGTATGTTTAATAATTTGCAATGCAACCAAATATTGTGGATGGATGATAAAATCCTATAGGTGTCTATTTAGTTTAGATATAAGTTTAAGTTGGATTCAATGAGGATTTTCACTTAGAACATAGAACATAGAATAATAGAGTTGGAAGGGACCTTGGAGGTCTTTTAGTCCAAACCCCTACTCAAGCAGGAGACCCTATACTATTTGAGACAAATGGCTGTCCAGCCTCTTCTTAAAAGATCTAGTGATGGAGCACACACAACTTCTGAAGGTAAATCATTTCATTGGTTATTTGTTCTCACCAGTAGAAAATTTCTCCTAAGTTCTTGGTTGCTTCTCTCCTTGTTTAGTTTCCATTCATTGTTCTTGACTTGCTTTCTATGCATTGAAAAATAGATTGACCCCATCTTCTTTGTGGTAGCCCCTCAAATATTGAAACACTGCTTTCATGTCTCCCCTAGTCCTTCTTTACTCTAGACTAGACATACCCAATTCCTGCAATTGTTCTTCAAAAGTTTTAGTCTCCAGCCTCCTAATAACCTTTGTCACTCTTCTCTGCACTCATTCCAGAGTCTTAATATCTTTTTTTTATATTATGGAGTCCAAAACTATATGCACTATTCCAAGTGTAGCCTTACTAAGGCTTTCTAAGCAGTACTAATAGCTCATGTGATCTTTATTCTGTCACTCTATATTAATGCAGCCTAGGATTGCATTGGCTTTTTTGGCTACTGCTGCAGATTTTTGGCTCATATTTAAATGATGATCCACTAGGATTCCGAGATTTTTCTCACAGTTACTGGTATTGAACCAAGTTTCACACAATCTGTACCTGTATTAAAAATTGTCTTGCCTAAGTGTAAAACCTTGCTTTTCTCCACTTTGAATTTCATTTTGTTAGATAGGCCCCAGTGTTCAAGTCTGTCAAGATCCATCTTAATCTTGAGCCTATCTTCGGGTATTGGCTATTCCTGCCAGCTTAGTGTTGTCTCAAATTTGACGAATTCTTCTCTTCTCTTCTCTTCTCTTCTCTTCTCTTCTCTTCTCTTTTTTCTCTTCTTTTCTCTTCCCTAGATCATTTATAAAGCTATTGTAGAATACTGAGCCAAAATAGAACCCTGGAGTACCCCGCTGCTTAGTTTCCTCCATGAGAATGTAGTTCCATTAACTACTGGGTCTATATATATTATATAGATGATCATGTTTTGATATATAAGACAAAATACGACAGAACTATTGCAATTGGAGAATATTTATATACAATCTTTTTGTACCAGTAAGACCTGTTTTCCAGTAAGACTAACAATAAGTAAATAAGATTTTATTGTTATGTCTCCAGAAATAATAATAAAGTCTCAAAACAATACAGTAAAATGTTTAATCAGATAGAAACCGTGTATTAGCCAAGAAGCCATTACATGATCTTACTGCCAACCCACACACATACACGTATATAGACATACTTTCATACAATGCGGCGGCGTGGGTTGTGATGGAAGGTTCCCGATACTCCCATGTTACACCCCTCCTGCATGAGCTGCACTGGTTACCGGTTGCCCTCTGGGTGAAATTCAAGGTGCTGGTGTTAACCTATAAAGCCCTTCATGGCATTGGACCGGGGTATTTGTAGGAAACTCTGCTGCCAATAACAGCTTCCCGATGACCCATGCACTCCCACCGGCAGGGCCTGCTCAGGGTGCCGTCAGCCAGGCAATGCCGGCTGGCAGCTCCCAGGGGTAGGGCCTTCTCTGTGGGGGCACCCACCCTTTGGAACCAGCTACCCCTGGAGTTCCGGGTGGCCCCTGACCTCCAATCCTTCTGCCGTGGCCTAAAAACTTGGCTGTTCCAACAAGCCTACCCGGACTGATGGAGGGGAGGGTTTTTAGTGTGGTTTTTAAATGTTGTTTAATTTTAATTAATTTATGAGATTTTTGGGTTTAATTATTTTTTAATATTTCTAGTTGTGTTGTTTTTAGCATTGTAAGTCACCCTGAGTCCTTAGGGAGATAGGGCGGCATATAAATCTCATAAATAAATAAATAAATAAATAAATAAATAAATAAATAAATAAATAAATAAATTCACCAGATCATTTGTCTACTGCATTTAACCAGTAAAAATGTGCTCTGATCAAGCTCTTGGACTGTTGCATTGTAAATTGTATTTGTTGTATTGCCATGCATAGGGATAGCCATCAGTCACTGATCCACAGTTTAGAGTTCTCAGAACAAGTGACTAACTTGCTTAGGACATAGATCAGAAGGAAAGTGGATAGGGACTTAGCCTTAATCTGCAATCCAAAAAACTGGATTTTGGATTTTGGACTGGCAAAAAATTTGGGGGGGGGGGCACAATATCTGTTTATGCATGCAAACATCCAGACTGGCTTTCATGGTAGACAAACTCAAGTAGAAATCCTGGTTTACTTCTTTACATTAGGAGTCCTGAAAAATGCTACTACTAATATATTGATTTTCTTACTAAAGAAAAGTTTGTGCATTTTATTGAAGTTCAGTGTTGTAAGGTGTTTCCACCATCATTATAATGCAGTCAAGTCGCCCTTCAGTATTGTTTTTCAGGGCTGATGGCTAAATGTGAACTTACTACACAAGTAAATTCAAGGCTCTAGAACTGTGCCACTAAACCGTTGTTAAGGGAATAACAGAGATGGGATTAAGCAGTACTTGTACATCTAATCACTTTCCATTTAACACACTTGCACAATAAATAACATAATCAATCTTCAAAGCAGGTGCATGCCTTGGAAAGAACAACAAAGCAAATATCACTGATTTTATTGCATTTACATTTTGGTTACCTTTTATCTTTCTGTAAAAACTACCAGAATGATATCAATATTATGTTTCTAAAGAAGATATAAGCAGCCCTTTTCCTGTTTTCTACATGTCTGATAGAAAAACAGAAAATCTACTGGCCTTAAATGAATTCAAATACTCAGGAATTTAAACTTAGGATTCTGAAGGGGCTTGCTAGTTGTTAATCTGAGTATATATTAATTGTTTTTCACAATCTCTTGGAAAATAAGTATTAGAATGCTGTGAAGATATGGCAGAGATCAGCTTTTGGAGTGAATGGAAGTGGTCTAGTTTTGTAGTGTCCTAACAGCTGGTTGGTTGACACTGCCCACGCAAACCTACACCAGAAGAATTCTGTGAAGACTAAGACAGCCTAACATTATCTCATTAACAATCTAACTTGCTTAGTAGACTGCAAGAATACTGCAGGTATGATATATCTTGATTTTATCAAAAGATTTCACTAAGTACTCCTAAAATTCTAATTAAGTGAAGTGTGTTAAAAGACAAATTATTCAGTGCACCTACCATTGGCTTGAAAGGTGCTGAAAGATTACTCAGCAGCAGTATCTCATCAAATGACAATGAAATGTAAAGCTTTCTGGAACTGGAACTCTTTAATATTGTCATCTCTACGTTGGACAAAAAGAGGAGGAAATGTTTTTCATATTTTCACATAATACAACACTGGAAAGAATTGCTAATATTCTAGAAGATGGAAATAAAATTCAAAATCTCTGACAGAAATTCACAGAAAATGTTCATTTCAAGGCAATGAATTTTAGCAGAAACAAGTGAACAGTTGTCTATCCCAAATAATGGGAATGGACCCTGAGCCTTCTCAAATATCCTGATGTGCTGCTTAATCAGTCAGGGGTAGTTCTATTTCTCCCATTTCTTAATCTTAGCTTTGTTTTTGCTCCTTATTTCTAGTTATTTCCACTTCCAGAAAAATTTGCTTTGAGATGTTTACTAGTAATTCCTCTAATTCCTCTCTCTTGTGATGCCTGTTGCTGGGGAGATACAATTCCTCCTCATCAGCAGATTCTGTGGAACAATCTTTACATTAACCATGATACATACCTAAATCACATAGGGGTCTAAATAAAGTTGCAGTTACAACAGGCAAGCAGCTGTTAGGAGCCTAATATAGAGCAAAAAAAAAACCCCTCCAATTTGAATTTCTTTTTTTGGTGTTAGGAAGAAGTTTTAGAGTATTTGTTTGGTATGGTACTAAAAGTGCTGGCCTAGAAACCAAGAAACTGGTTTCTTGGGCCTTCCTTAGGCATGAAAACTGGCTTGGTACAGTTACTCTCTCTCAGGCCTAGCCACCTCATTGTTGTGTTGAAAATAGGCAGGAGTATTAGGTATGTTTGCTTCCTTTTTTTTTTTAATTACATTTATATGCCGCCCTTCTCTGAAGACTCAGGGTGGCTTACAGTTTTTGGGATACAACCCAGTGTGCTCAGCAATAGCTCCTTGAGTTATATATAAAAAGATGGGATAAAATGTAAGTGTAAGTACAGTCATAAGAAGGAAGTCACAATTTGTTTTCCAATGGCTCCAACCTGCTACATGTTAACTGTAGTACTGATTGATCACTCTGGAGGACTGAGACCTTCAAATATCCCTTATTATTTGGTATGTGAGAATTGGATATCGTTTGGATACTATTGGTCAAATCTACCTTAGAAGCAGCAGCATCTCATATTAGGCAGCAAATGCAATCTTATGCATATAGAATATGCTGTTTCATCTGAGCCTCATTCAATTTAGTGGGGCTTACTTTAAATTAAAAAAAATGCATAGAAATATAACCAGCAGAAAAATCTTCTGCTCAGGATGCAGTGGTCAGATTCAAATTTTGCTACTGGTTCTGTGGGTGTGACTTGGTGCGCGTGGCAGGGGAAGGATACTGTAAAATCTCCAGTCAGAGGTGGTATTCACTGGTTTTCCAAACTACTCAAAATTTCTGCTACCTGTTCTCCAGAACTCGTCAGAACCTGCTGAATACCACCTCCATCAGGATGCCCTGAATGACAATGAATTTCATCCAATGAATTTCATCCTCTTCATCCTCTCCTGAAAGCCTATCCCTTCTAGTAATATCCTAACTATACCAGATATCCCCATGTCCAAAATAATTTACAGCATACCTTCAGTTTTTTTAAATACAGTTTTATCTCATATTATGTCATGAAGAATTCATATATCAATTGCATTTGTTTTGTTAAATTGACATGTTCTTTTATCCTATCATTTTAATCCTCAGCAGATCCTTCACTTATGTTTTCCATATTATTTTATTTATTTGTATTTTTCCTTTATTATTTTTACAAATAACTCAAGGCAACAAACATATCCAATATACATTCCTATTTCCTCAGGACAAAAACAAAAAATGTTGAGAGAAAGTAACTGGCTCAAGATCACCCAGCTGCGTTTCGTGGCTAAGGTGGGACGTGAACTCACAGTGTCCTGATTTTTTAGCCGGGTACATTAATCACTAGAGCAAACTGGTTCTATATCTGTTACAGATATAAATAGATACAGAAGTTAAATATTATAGATCCACTCACTTGGTAGCAACTATGTGATTTTGTTTAGCTTATTTACCTTCATTTGTATATTTAAATTTCACGGTTCCAGAAAGTTACAGGACGATTCACTATTTAAGGCTAATGGATAGTGAAACAGCCAGGAAAAAAATCTTTAATTACCAATCAAGTGAAACCAAACTCACTATGTTTTAATCAAATGCAATTATCTTGTAAACCCTTAATTAAGGATACATTCTGATCAACAGCAACAAACACCAACTTCAGATTTTCCTTAATCCAAAAGATATACCACAGAGATTAAGAAGGAAATGTTTCCCATGAACTGCCTCACTTCCACTAATCCTGAACATCTCAATTTTCTATCTTAAAAAATTCAGCTGTACACTGACAACCTTGATTCATAACATTGGCAAAATAACTTAAGCCCAATTAAATGGTTAGAAGACTGATGATTTTTATGCATTTATCAGATTTAGAAACTGCCCATCTCACTCACAGAGCAACTCTGTGTACAATTAATAAAAATCATATAAAAATATCTCAGTAAAAGGAGGCTTTTGAAACAAGGATAGAATAACTGAAATTGAAAAGGAAGAAGAGAGTCTTGAAAGTGTTACCAAGCCCAAGATTGTGTGTTTCTCTGTGAGCTGGCAGAGCTTAATCTTGAAGCTGAAACTTCTGAAAGTACTGTTGGAAAGTACTACAGATTTACTGGATATTATGTAACAAATAAACAGTACATGTAATTGTACTTTTGTGGGGGGGTATGTATGTCTTCAATTACATGATTAAATTTGCATTTGCTAACTGATCATACAAAATGCCTGAGCATAAGCACTATTGTCAGGCGCAAACAACCAGATCCACTAATTCAAGTTCACTATTTTATTGTATTTTGCCTATAATACAGGAATCTCCCAAGACTGCCTGCCTTCTCTTGGAAACAGCTAGGTAAGATTCTGTGGAGGTGAGGGGTTGTTAATTCTAGATCTCTTGTGGCTGAGCAACAATCCAAGGAAAATCCCTGATTTGAATCCTCCTCCTGGGTATTTCCCAACAACTATATTTGTCACAAAGATGCCACTATTAAAGACCACCTAGTACAGCTCTTCCAGAGTACAACAACTATGAGCTTTCTTTTCTTTTCTTTTTAAAATTTTGCCCACTGTTGGGATACTGCCATAAATATAGCCAATGAAATAGTAGCAGCCCTGATAAAAAAGAGCCTTGGTGGTGCAGGCTGTTAAACACCTAGCACTTAGCTCCAGCTGCCTGCAATTAGTGCAGGCTCAAATCCCACCAGGCTCAAGGTTGACTCAGCCTTCCATCCTCCCGGGGTAGGTAAATTGAGGACCCAAGATTGTTGGGGGCAATAAGCTGACTTTGTAAAAATGCTGCTTGGAGGGTGTGCAAAAAGCCCTAGTAATAAGCAGGCATATACAATAGAATGAAGGCTATTGCTGAGCACATTGGGTTGTGCTCCAAAGATTGTAAGCCGCCCTGAGTCTCCGGAGAAGGGTGGGATATAAATGTGAATAAAAAAAATGTGTGATTTATTTTCAATTGTATGCCATCCTCCACAAGGAACCACACTGCATGTGCTATCCGAACTGAGACATATAAGAGAGAACCAGATCCTCTCTCCACTGACCCTTACCCTTTTGGCTGAGAGACAATTCCATGCAAAGCAGAACAAATCACAACTCTTTCTGCAGTTCCACTCACTGCTGCAAAAGGCAGTTTTCCATTTTTAAAAAAGGTATTTGCAGCAACAGAGACAGAACTGAATGGATGGGGAAAGTACAGCTTTGATTGATTATCACAGGGCTCAATCTGTTCCATTAGTGGACTGGTGCTCTCATCTGATCATGTTGTCTGTCACCATAGCACAAATTATGAGTCAAAGTTGAGGGACATATTAGAATGTTTCTTCAGACAATCATTTATTTAATATGCATCATGACAAACAAAAGAAATCTTGTTTAATGATTTACCAGCAATGACATTGATTGAAATTCTGTAAGACTTATTGGATAAGGAAAATGATCTTTTCTACTCAGCACTAGCCATATTCCATTTCTTTGGCATGCTGGAGTATAAATCTAAATTGACAGAGTCCAGTAATGATCTATTGTATATGCACCACAACCCAAGACATGACGATTTCATATGCCATGTCAAAACTTTATTAATTGTTTAATATTTATTGGCAGAATATAGAAAATAGGATGGGAAAAGAACAGCCTAGAACAGTGAAGAATTGAATTACATCTTAGACAACTCTCCCAGCTGATATGAGAAAGGGGGGGAGAGTGACTGAGATTCCATTGTCTCAAAGTTTAATAAACAACAACGTATACAATTTTTGTATTTTTATTTATCTTTCACCTCTTCTCTTGGAAGCTGTCAATCACTGACTACTTCTTTCACCTCAGCTTATTTTTAATTTCTTTGTTTCCTCCCCAGTGATTACAAATTGGATTACACAATACTGGAAAATTCAATAGAAGGAAACATTCATGACACATGGATTATGATCTCCACTTTAATAAATGCTGACTTAATTCTTGCTTTTAGTTTTTAATTGTGTTGGTCCAATCCAACACTGGGTTTATTTTACCTTGTGCGATTTCAGCCAGCAAGATTACACTGAGTAGTGAAATTGGAATTCAATACTTTACTTTTGGGCAGAAATAAAGGTGCCCACTTGGAATCTTACTTCAAATCCACCATGTCTGCTTCTATTCAATAAGCTGTTTTTATACCATAAAACCACACATACACATCAGAAACCCATAATGTTTCATCACTTGTCTCTGGCTTATTGAAGACATGTGCAGTTTAGGCTAACATCCTTAACATGCATGGTGGGGTGCACTTAATCAGTTAAGCATTCCATCTCTGAATGTCATGCTAATGATGAATTTTTTACCCCCAGACCTTTTACCAGACATTCTTGACCACAGTTAATCTAAAGGCCATATTACTTTTCCTTGTTCCGGTAACGGGCCCACTTGCAAAATTCTTCAGCACTGTTACAAAGCCACATCCTGCCAGCTAAACTGGCACTTCTTACAAATGAAATATTTGCGGTCAGCTCTTTGTGAACAGATGCCAAAGTGGGTGCTGCCTGAATGCTAATTTCAGCAAAAGCCCAAATACAATTATTAAGATGGTGTAGCTCTGGTTGAAGCTAATTCATGTTGGCTAATACGTTAATAGGCCAGCCCCCCAGGCCCTCAGTTGACATAAACTAGACTTGGTACTGTGGTTACCTTAAGGCTTTTTTGTGAATTTCATTATTTTTCAATAATTAGGAAATGCTGGGATCAAAGAAACAAATAGGGATAATGGGTAAGTGAGGGAGAGAAACAGAACTGCTTTGAATTTTACTCATATCACAGCCAGATTAAGGATTGGGGTGGCATGTTTGTTGTTTATAATAGATGCTATTTATAAAGTCATCACCCATGCAATTTCTGAAAGACATGAATAAATTCAAATATAATTTGACTTTAGGTTTTTAGCATGATGGCCTCCTGGGAAAAGGTGTTACTCCAAGAGAAAGGAGAGAGTTTCTCTCTCTCTCTCTCTCTCTCTCTCTCCAATGTGCCTCAACTCCACTGCAGTCAGTTCTGTGCAGGACTGTTTCCAAAAGCAGGTGCAGAATTGTTCCTATGATTGGCAACACTTACTGTATTAAATGCACCCTTAACTCATAGGCTGCAAAAATGCTAATTTTAGAAATGTAATTGCATTAGAGCACCACATGGAAGAGACTATACTTCTATAAAAAATATCTTTTTGAACTTGCATTAGCTATGGAAGAAAAATCTCACATTCATGCCAGGAATAGTTGCTAGTATCTGGCAGGGAACTCTCAGCTAAAGCATCTGCTTTGTCTGGTACTTAATACTTGAATATGGGCCTGAATACCACTTATTCTGATATATATATATATATATATATATATATATATATATATATATATATATATATATATCATCATCTTCAGGCTGGTGTCTTCAGCTTCGAAGCTGAAGACACCAGCCTGAAGATGACGGATGAGATTTCGTCGAAACGTTGCCAAGGTATTCTCAATCTTACATGGACAAGACCCAATACACCAAGACCCATATATATATATATATATACATATATATATATATATATATATATATATATATCACACATACATACATATACATACATGTGTGTGTGTATAAATTGCCTTTTGTTCATCACATTTAATAACATTTGATAATCTTCTGCATTTAATTATTCAGAAAGGAAGGAGAAAACTTAGTGAAGAAGCCTATGTATGATATGTCGCACCAAGGTATCCAAATGGACGAAAGGATGATCCAATTAAATTGTTAAGTTGTCACTTTTCTTAAAAAAAAAAGAATTCTGATAAGGCCTTGTAATTGAAGCTGTTGTATTATCCTGTGGGTATACCTGATTGACGGATTTGCTTCCATGAAATGAGGCATTAAAATGTTTTCCTCATTTGATAGCAGAAACATGTCATGGAATTTCAGTACGAAAATTTATGTCATCCATTAACAGGTAAATTTCAGCTAAGTATACAATCAGCCTTTATTTTTAAAAAAATATTTACAGGTGAAACTTGAAAAATTAGAATATTGTGCAAAAGTTCATTTATTTCAGTAATGCAACTTAAAAGGTGAAACTAATATATGAGATAGACTCATTACATGGAAAGCAAGATAGTTCAAGCTGTGATTTGTCATAATTGTGATGATTATGGCTTACAGCTCATGAAAACCCCAAATCCACAATCTCAGAAAATTAGAATATTACATGCAATCAATAAAACAAGGATTGTACATAGGGCAATATCGGACCTCTGAAAAGTATAAGCATGCATATGTACTCAGTAATTGGTTTGGGCCCCTTTTGCAGCGATTACTGCCTCAATGCGTTGTGGCATGGAAGCTATCAGCCTGTGGCACTGCTGAGGTGTTATGGAAGACCAGGATGCTTCAGCTCTTCTGCATTGTTCAGTCTCATGTCTCTCATCTTTCTCTTGGCAATGCCCCACAGATTCTCTATGGGGTTCAGGTCAGGTGAGTTTGCTGGCAAATCAAGTACAGTAATCCCATGGTCATTGAACCAGGTTTTGGTACTTTTGGCAGTGTGGGCAGATGCCAAGTCCTATTCTAATTTTTTGATTTTCAACTGTAGATTGTTGAGTGTCTATTGCCACGTTGCAGTCCAGAAGACCTGGTTGAAGTGGTTGCATTAAGACTCTGTCATTGGCAATGTGGTACAATGTGGCAGCAAGAAGTCAGATGTATTTTCCCTCATGTGCCAGCATTTGAAACCTGCCTTGGAGTTAGCATGGACACTTCCTAGTTGCAGATGGGTAGAGTAAAAATCAACTTTTTTTTCATTAAGTCTTAGTCCTAGAAACAAAGAGATGGGCAAAAATATTCTACCTGTAGCTATTCTATGCTGGAAGAAACATGTTTGGGCAGTCTGTATATAGACCATATACATGTGTTTGGTTTGGACACTGAGTGGTTCATAGAGGTCTGTGTGCAAGTATTCCAGATGAGAGGAAAAGGCTGTAGTATGGTGCAGCTAAAAAGAAAAGAGAAGAAAAAGGAAGGCACTGCAAAGATTAAGGAAAACAGGCTATGGACTATTTGAATTCAAGAGCTGCAGCTAGAGGAAATGAGATGATCAGAATGAGAAAGGGTTTATTTCAAGTGCAGGGGTAACTAGGCAAGGGGGATGTTAGGAAGTGAACATTTCCACCATTAGTGGAAGAGAAGGGGAGAGTGGGATGCCAAAATGCTCTACCTACTTCACAAGGCTCTTCTAAAATTTCTCTCTGCCCAAACTTGGAACAAGAAAGATGTTCCAGGTTTCAGTTGAACTGAACTACATCTGTCTGGAATGATTCAACCAAACCTTGACTGACAATATGCTTATTTTACATATGGAATAAAACACATTTTATATTTTATGTATGCTTCCAAAGCATCCTTCTCCCAAACTAGCCAGCTAAATCAGTCATTGGAGAATTCAATTTTCTTTACAAATTTTGTTTTTTGCTAAAATTTCTGGACTTTACTTAGGATTTCTTACTAGTTCAGAAGTGAACTGCAGGGGCCTTACAATCACTTGTTGTCCTCAGAAGCCTTGAGCGTATCCTCAGATTTCCTCCAGAAGTTGCCACCAAATTGTATTTATATCATATGACAGAAGGAGAAAATGACTATGCTTGAAAGGTTCTATTAGCTATATTGAATTTAATGTACATTTAATTAAAATTAAATTCCATTTAGTTTTTGACTTGTTTATTTGTTCTTGGCCCATATGCCTTTTGGAGTATTGATCCAGATTCTTAGCCTCTCCAAAATTGTATATTTCAATAAAAGTCAATCAGAATAGAGCTGGAAGGGAACTTGGAGGTCTTCTAGTCCAACCCCCTTCTCAAGCAGGAGACCCTATACCCATGATGGCAAACCTATGGCATGTGTGCCAGAAGTGGCACACTGAGCCATTTCTGCCAGCATGCAAGCCATCACCCCAGATCAGGTTCACTGCGCATGTGCACACGCCTCCCTCCAGCCAATTGATTGTCGGTATCTGCCATGCATGCACGGGGGCAGGGCATGCAGGGGAGATGTGTGCACATGCGCAGAGGTGTGGGGCACGCACAGGGGGTCATGCATGCATGCACAGGGGGTGGGGCAGGGGGTCACACACACATTGCATTATGGGTGCAGGCACACATGCACTTTCGGCACGTGAAGACGAAAAGGTTAGCCATTACTGCCCTATACCATTTCAAACAGGTGGTTCTCCAGTTTTTTCTTTAAAAACCTCCTACAACTTCTGAAGGCAAGCTGTTCCACTGGCTAATTGTCCTCACTGTTAGGAAATTTGTATAAATATGAGCTACATGTGTATATGAATATTACCTTTCTAATAGGAACTCTTAGTTTTCTTTCTTCTTCTTTCTTCTTTTTTTTACAAGGATTTTTATTCCGCCCCCCCCCCCAAAAAAGGTGTTTGCAATTTACTTGAAAGGTCACTTCTATATGCTTCATGCCCTTGGGGTATACCTGACTTTTTCAAACTTGAAACTGCCTGAGACAACAGATTGCTCAGGAACTAAAGTACTCCTCAATAAACTACATTTCTGTATTTCCAAGTGTGCTTCTGGTCAGTTTGAGCAACCAGGAACATTGGAGCTCAGGGGTTAAAGTGATCACATTCTGAGCATGCACCACTACCAGCTGCCAGCTTTGAGTGCCTGTGAGTAATGAAGGCAGATTGCACAAGTGCAAAATCAACAAATAAACTCATAATAGCTTTATTTTGCAGTATGTGGCCAGTAAAAATATAAGGGCAAGGTTTTTTTCTTTTTCCTAGAAGACATCTGAGATTACAAGCTGGATAAATTTGCATTTGGAGCCCATTATCCTGTACTTTTTGGTGATGTAATAAATGTATAGCTCTTAGTGAGCTCTGTTAAGAATAAGATAAATATTTTTTTAATAAGAATGATTTATCTTCCGCTCACATCTTGAAACCTGTGTAATTTTGTAGGTAAACCTGAAAAGGAACAGGACTCTGGCATCTAGAAGGGCCAGAAGGTGTATGAGTTGGAAGGCACTAATTTCTGGCTAAAAGTTTTTAAAAAAGGATATAATTAAGGCATGCCCACATGCTGTATTTATTACACCCCAATCTTCCATTATAACTGCCATTATAATTTTTTACCTATATTATTTATGCATTGATTTAATATTTTTTCCATTTCATTATTTATCTTTAATTTTCTCATAGAATAACTATTTTCAACAGATTTCCTTATTAAACAAAATATTACCATGCTTATATTTTGCTTGAAGTCAAAATTTTGATAATGTATACATACAATGTATAAATGGTAAAGTCAGAATCTGTGTATGTAACACAGCTGTTGGTTGATTGTGTGTGTGTGTGCTTAAACACTAGCAACATTAAATAAAAGCTATTGGAAGCACAATATTAAAGAAACAATATTAAAGACTGATTTTCTTCTGAACAAAATTGTCCATGTATGAATAGTCATCAGATTAAACCAGGACAATTTGAGTCAGTAGGCACATTTTGAAGAATGTGTCCCCCAGAAGGCTGCCAATGGCACTTGTGTCTTTACAACATGCCTACTATATATCAATTCATAATGATGCACATTGTTAGGCACAGAAGTTCTTTTACGTGAAGTAATAGTCAACTATGAAGAAGGAAGGATGAAATTATGAAGGGAGGAAGAAATGCCAACTCAATCCTAAGAAAGCAAAACTTACAATAACTCAATCTTATCAGATATAAGAAGGGGCAGAGAAAATCTCTGACAGGCTTTCAAGATTCTGTTATTATACATGATAAAAAAATATTCCCCAAAACTTTGTGGTGCCTGTTCCTTGACCTGGCCCACTCCAAAGGGTTGACATCCATCTTGAAAGCTGACTACTCTCTAATCAGAGAAGTATTGAACCCTGCCATTATATCTTGAGAATGGTAACAGAACTTAGGAGAACCCCATTATCCACAAAACCAGTCTCCATTTTTGCTCATTAATTGTTCATTAATTGATTCTCCCCAAGTAATCTCTACATTTCTTTATAATATTAACAAATTATTTCATCACCTTCCTCCTAGCTCAGGAACTTTTTTATTTTTATGAAAACAATTCTAGTCAAAGTGCTGGGCAGCAGCCTGTCACTTGTACTTCTAAGCATGTCTAAGGGACTCTTTGGGGTCCATAGGCATTTTTATAAGTGAAAATGATTCCAGACAGTAACATGCTGCCTTATGGCATACAGACTTCCCTCTCTCTCTCTTTTTTTTAGCAAAATTAAAATTGATGTTATTTAACTTTGGATGAAACCGCTACTGGGTCCACTGGTAAAATTGGTGCTGAATTGAATGATGTGTGTGGGAGCAGTTCTATTGCTTTAAGAATGCTGTAGCTGTCACCTGGTAAGAGATCTAGCTGTGAGTATTTGCAAAGCAGTAGTCAGCATGCAGAAGTTAGTCTCAGTATGTGTGCATGATTGCTCCATTGATTGAGAAGCTGCATCAACAATAGTAAAAGAGTTGTATTAGCCCCAGTATCTCTTTTTTATCAGAGCCTGAACAGCACAATGCAACATGTTCAACCTGAGTTTGGTAACCTGGGCAATATATCACAACAATTTTAATCCAAAATTTACTGTACCAATTCGTAATGTCTAATACCCTATGTCTAAGTTATGTTTAGTTTAAAAAGAAGAACTAGGGGAGACAGGATAGCATTGTTCCAATATTTGATGGGCTCCTACAAAAATGAGGGGGTTGAAACCCATGCTTCAGGGCTGAAGATTGTCCTTTCATTGATAACATAGTAGTCAGATGCATTGTCTCCCATCTGTCAGTAGGGGATAAAAAGGTTAATTTATTTTCCAAAGCACCAAAAGGCAAGACAAGAAACAAGCACCAAAAGGGAAGGTGGAAACTATTCAAGGAGAGAAGCAATGTAGAACTAAGGAGAAAATTCCTAATGGTGAAAGTAATCAACCAATGGAATAGCTTGTCTTCAGAAGTTGTGAGCACTCCATCACCGGAAACTTTCAAAAAGAGATTGGACAACCATTGGTCTAAAATGGTATAGGGTCTCCTGATTGAGCAGGGGGTTGGACTAGAACAGAGGTCACCAACCTTTTGGACCTCAGGGACCACCAAACTCATAATTTTAAATCCCAGGGACCACTAACCGGTTCTGTGGGTGTGGCCCAATTTGAAGGTGCGGCTTGGTGGTCATGTGACTGGCTGGGCATGGCTTGTATGTAAATATTATAAATATTTATATAAATATAGAATTTTTTATTAAAAAAGGGCAACTTTTACCCAAAATCAGGCAAAGCAGGCAGGCAGATTGAGTTGCTCATAGAATCATTCAGTGATCTATCTATCTGCCACCGGCTAGCTCAGTCTCTTAAATTTGCTTGCCGTGAGTCTGCACTGAATAACAGAACCTTCAGTCCTAAGGGAGGTTCAGCTGTGCTTAAAAGCAGAGCCGAAGATCTAAAGACTAGCTAGAGAGCAAGAAATCCAACCATTTCTTGCTTCCTAGCTAATCTAAATCTCCTGGCACAGCAGAACAGCTGATGGTTGGAAAAAGGAAAAATAGCAATTTAGCAGGCAAGTTTGCCCGGTAAGGAGTGAGTGGGCGGGAAGGATTCCCATGGGCCATGTGGGCAGGGCAGCCTTGTGTTTCTGTGCAGCCTGGATTAATTGCTTTGGGGGGGGGTGCACTGGGTGTGAGATTTCTCTGTGGCCCACCAAAATTTTCTCACGGCTCACCATGGTGACCGCTGGACTAGAAGATCTTCAACTTTATTACTATATGTTTTATACAGATTTGGTTGATCTTGAGTATATTATTGGTAGAGATAACAAGAACTGAAAGATGAAACACTTTTAAAATTCATCCAAGTTATTTTGGTGCTAAGAAAAATGAACTTGAATAAAAAAAATCCTTATATTCTGCTATGATGGAATTTAATTTTTGTTCTTCTTGTTTTATATATATATATAACAAAAATGGTAAATACATTGTTAAAAGAGTTCTACCCCATATCCCATAATAGCAAGTGTGACATATGCAACAACTAGCTTTTGCTATAAAGAGCAAACATTTTTTAACTAAGCAAGGAAAAAATTATGAACACCTTGATAAGGCCTGTGAATTCTGACCCTCATTAGAATCCTTGGAAATGTACCTATCATAACCAAGGAAAACTACAGATTGTGGGAACCTTGATTAATAAATGATTTGCTCTTATGAATAAACTGAAATATTCATGATATCTCTCTCTCTGACCCCCCCCCCACATCCTAGAGTGCATATTAGGAAATCTTCTAGTTAGTGCTCACCCAATTGATATTCTGAACACATCAATGGGGTGAGCATTAAGTAGAAGGATGAAGTCAAATATATGTTTTCCAGAATAATGTTGCAGGACAATGGTGGGATTCAAATTTTTTTACCACTGGTTCTGTGGGCATGGCTTGGTGGGTGTAGCAGAGGAAGGATACTGTAAAATCTCCAGTCAGAGGTGGTATTTGCCAGTTCTCCAAACTACTCAAAATTTATGCTACCGGTTGTCCAGAACTGGTCAGAACCTGCTGAACATCACCTCTGTGGAAGGATCTAATCTGGGTCTATCACCGGAACCAGAGGTTTATCTTCCAAGCTGGCAGACTTATGGTGGAACCCATCGTCAACGAACTCCTCTTTCTCCAGAATGTGTGACACGAATCTAAAAGCTTGATAGACTAAACCTCTGGTCCCAGTGACCAGATTGGATTAATTAGAAGATCTTTTATTCACAACATATCAGAGCAAGTACAGGTGATACAGTGGTTAGAATGCAGCATTGCAGGCTGATTCTGCCCACAGCCAGGAGTTCAATCCTAACCAGCTCACAGTTGACTCAGTCTGACATCCTTCCAAGTTTAGTAAAATGAGGATCCAGATTGTTGGGGGCAATATACTGACTATATAAACTCTTAGGAAGTGCCTTAAAGCACTATGAAATGGTATATAAACTTAATTGATATTGCTCTTGTATTCAAATGAAAGACCAAAGCAAAAATAAGATTCATATACCCAAAGTTTTCATGAATCCCACTGATTAGTATTATAAAAACTTCCTTTCCTGTTTGTTTTTTTTTAATAGAGGCAACAGAGAAATTGGGGAGAATATGTTTCTTAATATTTCTGGGACTAGGAGAAATTATCCAATCATTTTTTTTAAGAATAAGATCTCCTTATCCTTGAAAAACAGGTCATTCAACCCCAGCATGTAGCTAGTTATAATTAATAGGCACAAACCTCCCACACTCCACCCTTGAAATAATGTCCAAAATAATTTTTATTTTAAACTAATTTCATTTCTTAATGTTTAGTGGGAACATATAAAAATATTTTTTTCTACTAGAATTAGATGGAACAGATTCCATGAACAGACTGTTTTGGGTGCTGTCAAAACTTTGGTGAAAAGTTTCCAAATCCACTAGAAGTGGAGTTCACTGGAGGCGATATTCGAAGAGATATAGAGTTGTGATTTCATCAAACAAATGTTTACTCACAAAGCATCATTAAACTAGATATATTCCTTTCTTATACACTGAAGAACACTTATAACTGATAGAAGCTCTCTGCAGTTTGCAAGCTCAGTTGTTGGGATAAATATAAGGTAAATGTCTTGATCCCTATGAAGCTTCCTTTTAATTATTTTAAACATAAAATTTATTTAAAATGCTGAAGGAAATGCAAAAAATATTGGACACATAAACTCAGTGTGTGCTTCACAAGTTTATAAGCCAGAAATCAAGATGTTGCTAATGAAGATTCTGCCAATCAAGATTCAGCTGTTGGTTCCTCTTTTTTGGTGGTAAAAATGATAAATATCTAGGTTGTTAAGACTTTCGAAATTCTTTAACAACAACAGTACATATATTTCAAGGGTTGTCACAGAGAAGAGGGAATGGATTTATTCTTTATTACCCAGAAGACAGGACTAGAATTAAGAATTAAAACTACAGGGAAGAATTTTAAGTTAGATATGAGTGCCTATGAAGATTCTCCATCATCCCTGTCATGGTTGTAGCAAAGGTTGTTTTTCAAGAGGCAACTGGACTTTTTTTGTTTTTTCTTGAAAACGTTTCGCTTGTCATCCAAGAAGCTTTTTCAGCTCAGAGCTAAAGAAGCTTCTCAGATAACAAGCGAAATACCTTCAAGGAAAAACAAAGTCCAGTTGCCTCTTGAAAGAGTACTTTTGGGATAGATATCAGGAAGAATTTCTTGATTGTGTAAACTTTCAACCAATTCAACAGATTGACTTGTAGAGGTGAATTCTTCTTTGCTAGAAGACTTCAAATAGAAGTTGAATGGTCATCTGTTAGCGATTTTTATAATAGAGCCTCTATTGAGCAGGTTATTAGATTGGCTTTTGAATTCCTGCCAAATCTATGATTAATTGCATTAATTAATATTCAATATTGCTGAGCACACTGGGTTGTATCCCAAAAAATTGTAAGCCGCCCTGAGTCTTTGGAGAAGGGCGGCATATAAATGTAATTAAATATAGATAGATAGATAGATAGATAGATAGATAGATAGATAGATAGAGATATTTATGGGTATTTTGGAATCATCACAACTGAAAGCACAAAAACAGCAGTGGTGGGATTCAACCAGTTCACACCAATTTAGTCAAACCAGTTGTTACCCACCCAACCCCGCTATCAAAGTGGTTCCTGGGTGCTGCGCTGCAGTGGAGAAATGGACAACAGAGTGGCCAGCACAAGGGAAGGAGAAGGTCACTTTCTCTCCTCCTTCCCTCATGCCGACTGCTTCATTGCCCTTTTCTCCACTGCAGTGCAACACAGTGCCCAGGATCCAGTTTGATGGGGGGGGAGGTAATTTAACGACTGGTTTGCCCAGGGTCAGGTTGGCCATTGCGAGAGGCTCATCCCGCATGTGTGATGGAGCTGGAAGAACATTTAGATTTATATGGACCACGCCTCCCATGACAGCCAACCTGACCCTGGGTGAACCAGTTGTTAAATTATTTGAATCCCAGCACTGAAAAGGAAGTTATAGTGGATTGAACTTTTAGGTCAGGTCCTATAATTAGGAAACGGCATTTAAATTGATTAAATAAAATAATAATCATATATTGCCCTGGATATTAAAGGCCATCCCTAACCCTAACCCTAACCCATAACCATTCACTGGTCTAGTTCCTAATCTGCTTATTGAATACATATCTTATTTCTTTAGTTTATGATGGTTTAGATGCAGAACAACAACAGAAAAACTAGACTGAAAATGATTATTTCAAAACCACCTAGCAAGCTCTATAGTTGATTAGAGATTTTGGCTGAGGAATCTGAATCTCCAGTGCAAATCTAACTACCTGACCACTATGCAACACTCTCTTATATTCTACTGCATTCTCCGTTTCTTCCCTCTGCCCCCCCCTCATAACATCAGACTTTCTGATTGGATTTTTATTGAGTCACCTTACTCTACACAATAGTTTACAGTATATTTGGCATTGTTAATGTACAGACTATGTGTATTAACTTTCTCCCTTTTTCTGTTTCTAAGAATTCGGGTAATTGTAAAAGGATGGAAATAGCTTTACATTATGATTACAAGAAAGAGAATCAAACAGTGACTGGTTTCTATTGTCTTCTTGATGCAGCCTGACATGTATAGATAATGCCTATGCCAACCCACCATCAGAGTTTGTCACCTGCTATTTTGTTTGTGATAATTTCGTTTGGAGTGGATCACATAACAACTACTTTTTCCTTTGTCTTCCCAAACCTCTCCTTTTTCAGGTTGATTTTTAATCATTTTATATGATGAAGAGTTTTTAGAAACAAGAGTGTTAGCTTTTCAGTTTTCAGTTAACCTAATTATTACTATAAAGCTGATTTGGGAAGGCATTCTCTGAGCAATCAAAAAGTTAATGCACATACAATAGCTACCTGGTAAATTCTGGGAGCTGAAGTCCACACATCTTAAAGTTGCCAAGGTTGAGAATCTGCATCAATGTGATATTAGAAAACACATCTAACTTCAGCAACTTAGATATCAGTTGTTTGATCTACAGCATATGACCCTCAAAACAAGGTAGTGGAATAAGAAATCTAGTCCAGTTTGCAGCAGATGTGTGCAATATTCAGATCCAAAGTATGCAAAGTTGCTTTGGATCTGGCTTGAATCTAGTAAGATCTTGAAGTAATCATGTTTGTTCTGGGATTCAAGTAGTAGCTGTTCAAATTAAGGAAATTAGGCATTTGGATAAAGGAGTCATTCAAGAGGTGGCAACAGGAAGACAATGATCTCATCTGTCTGTGGACTCCTGAAAGAAAGTTGGCCTTTCAGTTGTCTTGTCCTAATTTTGCAAAAGTTTTAAAGATCAGCACTGCTACTCTGAAATGGGTCTAGAAAGCCATCAACAGCCTTTTCAAGAGATGTAATTGTGCTTCTTCCCAGTAATCAAGCTTTGATTATTTTAGTCCTCAAAATGGAATAGAACTGGAAAGAATTTGTCACTATTGGTCACTTGAAGCAATCAAGCACCACTAACTGATTTCTATGAAACTTGCTCACCTTTATCCATGGAGGAACTCAAATCAGACAAATAAATACCACAAGTAGTGGGGAGGAGAGAAGATTCCCCCACTAGAATGCTATAGTTTATTACTTGAAAAGTACTGTTCCTTCAGACCAGATGTCCTAGGCTAAGGCATTATGAATGATCCCCTGTAACAGTTGCCTAGCATCTGCATGTTTATTGTGCAATAAAAACAGCCATCTGTTGGAATCTCACCTAGTCCAATTTCTCTTAGGAATAAAAAAAATCCAATTGTCTAAACTCACTGTTAAGATAAAAAAAATATGCTAACATTTCAAACTTCTTGCCTTGTTAAAAAATATCTTGAATCTTAAATTCCTCCATGATTCCCAATTGCTTCAAGTAACATAATCAGTGCAGGGGAAAAAGAAACTTCATGGCTATATATGGGATAGACAGCAACACCATCAGGTGGATTTGTAACTGGCTGACAAACCATACTCAAAGAGTAGTAATGGTACTACATCTACATGAAAGAAATTAAGCAGTGGGGTACCACAAGTTCCATCTTATGCCCAATACTTTTCAGTATTTTCATAAATGACTGGGATGGAATAGGAGAACTCATCAAATTTGCAGATGACACTAAGCTTGCAGGAATAGGCAACAACTCAGAAGACAAGCTCAGGATCCAAAAATATTTTAACAGGCTTGAACAATGGGCCCTATCTAACAACATGAAATTTAATGTGGAGAAAAGCAATGTTTTGTACCTACTCAGGAAAAACCAAAGGTACAAGTAAAGATTAGGTAAAATATGGCTGAAAATAATAATTGTAAGAGGGACCTTGGAGTCCTAGTGGATGATCACTTAAACATGAACCAGCAGTGTGGCAGCAGCCACCAAAAAAAACTAATACAATCCTTGGATTATAAACAGAGGCATAGAATCAAAATCACATACCCCTTTATAAAGCCTTGGTAAGGCCACACAAGGAATACTGAATCCAGTTTTGGTCACCACATTACAAAAAAGATGTTGAGGCTTTGGAAAAGTACAAAGAAGAGCATCTAAGATGATCAAGGGCCTGGAGACCAAAACATATGAAGAACGGTTGTAAGAATTGGGTATGACCAGTCTAGAGAAAAGAAGAACTAGAGGTGACATAATAGCAGTATTCCAGTATTTGAGGGGCTGCCACAAAGAAGAGGGGGGTTAACTTATTTTCCAAAGCACCAGAAGACAAGACAAAAAAACAGTGGATGGAAACTAATCAAGGAGACAAACAACCTGGGATTAAGGAGAAACTTAACAGTGAGGACAATTAACCAGTGGAACAGCTTGCTTTCTAAAGTTGTGGGTGCTTCATCACTAGAGGTGTTTAAGAAAAGACTGGGCAGCCACCTAACTGAAATGGTATAGGGGCTCCTGATTGAGTAAGAGTATAAGTCCAAAATGAAATATGAAATATAAGTCTAAAATAATGTTCTACAGGAGCAATATTATGACTCAAAGCAAATCTTTATCTTACTTGGATGATGGACAACCTGGATTTGTATGTACTTGCCATTAAGGAATATCTTTCACAAGAACAAAGATCCTCAGTCTGATAGAAATCTTGCATCCTTTGAGACTAAAAGGCTTTTAGAGGCATAGCAGGTTATTCTTCATTGATATAATGCAAATTAAAGTGAGAAAAATCTTGGGTAAAAAAGTCCCAGCACTCTGAGTTGATATTACAATAATTTGATAGATATTTCATATATCAGCAAATATTTGGCTTTAATGGTTGGGATGTCAGCAAACACAGCTATTTATGTTAGTCACCTTCTATTTTCTTTCAAACATTTTACTCTTACTGTTATGGCAAGAAGAGGAAGAAATGAAACATTGCTGTCCTAATTTGTGGCATATATGTGATAGAATAGTGGATGGCACAAATCCATGAGGCACATCTGAAAAAGCCAGATTGATCACTGTTCTGATTCTGAAGTTTATATACATAACTAAGGTGATAATAAATCAGTCTTGAGCCAAAAGTCTGCTTCAGCTGCCTTACACAGTGAATCTAGTCCAGAAATGTTTAAATTCATCTGTGTTTAAATTCTGGAAAAGCTGCTTAAGAGAATTTTTAAATGGGGAAGTGGCATGTGACTATTTTAAATGTCACGCCTGATATCTACTGATACTTAAGCACAACTGTCAGATCTGCCACTTTACTCCCACTTTCATTTGCTTTAGTGCCAGTCTACCATTGACTCTGGGGGAGGGAAACCATTTGGGAAGAGGGAAGGGGGAACTCCAAAGTACTTTGTGCTGGTCAGAGACAACATTTCAAGGATGCCCAGCCCAAAAGAAAAGTGCAGCTGCATTTCAAGGACAACTGTTCTGAAACATCTGGTTTGAATATGTTTGGATACAAGGGGACCATCGAGGGGACAGACATGGGAAACAGGGCAGTGGTGGTATTCAGCAGGTTCTGACCAGTTCTGGAGAACCGGTAGCAGAAATTTTGAGTAGTTTGGGGAACTGGCCAATACCATCTCTGACTGGAGATTTTACAGTATCCTTCCCCTGCCACACCCACCCAGCCACGCCCACAGAACTGGTAGTAAAAAAAATTGAATCACACCACTGAAACAGGGGTTTCACTGGGGAATTGGCATGGGAACCTCAGACCTGGCTTTGCTTTACTTGACTTTAGTAAAACTATACCTCACTCTTAAAACAGAATCATAGATTGTTCTCGCCTAGGGTTCAAGTTGAGGCAGGGTTGACAACAACTAACTTCCACTGCATTGCAGCTCTGCCATTCTGTTGCCTTCCAGATACAGGTTGACTCCAAATCCTTGCCAAGGTGCTCAATCAGAATTGCATTCCAAACATATTTGAAGGCAAAGATATGTTGCCTTTGAGAAGGATATTATTAGGGGGGGGGGGAATCCTCTTATTATTTTTCTTGTTTCAGATATAGGCTTATAAAGTACATTCTTACACTGTCTGGTTTTATGTTCAAATTTGAGCAAGTGAGGACCGAAAGGTAGAGTTGATTATTTCTCATAGGCCTCCTCATTCCTGCTTCATACAGAAAATCCAGTTGCTGGTAGCTACATTAAAATGGTTAAGTCACCAGGCTGGAAACCAGGAGACACTGAGTTCTAGTCCTGCATTAGGTCCAAAACCACCTGGATGATCACAAGCCAGTCACATTCTCTCAGCCCTAGGAAGGAAGCAAGGGAAACTCATTTCCAAAATCTTGCCAAGAAAACTGCAAGGATCTATTCAAGCAGTTGCCAGGAATCAACACTGACTCAAAGGCACGCATGCATACACATACAAAGTATCCTACACAAATGGCCATCCAGGCTCTGTTTGAAGTTCTCCACTATTTCACTGAGTGCTTTATGATCATAACTGAAATAAATATGCATGTTCATTAAATAATAAATTATTTGAGCTTCCTTTAGGCAACCCTGGGGCTGGTATTAAGAAGAAATATTTTTCAGTAAATAAAATGTCACAGGATGAGAAATACTTGACAAGAAAAACCTGTGCATATTTTTTTCCAAACTGCCATCACCTTTGCTACTTTGATTAATAGGGAACAAGAGAAAAAAATAGTGCTGGCAGACAAGCTAAGTAGTGAAGGATTGTAACTGACAATTTGCAGTTAAAATACATCGTCCCTGTATTGTATCCCTATTGATTAATGGAGTTTTTGCTAGCATAAAAATGTTCATACACCTTGGAGGAAAAGGAAACAAATCTAAGCAAAGTACAGCTCAGCACCACCCAGCTTTTAATCGGGCAACTTTGGTTCAATTTCAGTTACATGCAGAAATAACTTTTCTTCATTATTTCTTACACAGGGATATCCATCATCAGTAACAAACAAGGACAAGGACAACAAATGGCCTAAAAGGAATGGCAAAGTAATAGTGTGAGGATTATCCTCTTAATTTCTGGATAGCGTGGAGGCACTGAAAAAAGTGCTGGCTACAGTGGTGAAGAAACACCTGGGTCTAAGGAGCATGTAGTCCTCCCTCCATAGCAGCAGCTGCAAAATTGCCATGAGCAGAACACAAGAATTATGTTAGTCACTCCTTCCGTGATCTGGGAATTTTAAGACAACACTGCCATCTACAGCTACTTAAAGCACTTGCAATTGAAGGTGGTGATTGTTTTCATAAGCAAGCCCTGGATTTTGGCTGACCAACACAATTGCTCTATCAAAATTAAGCACTATAGCCTAAGCTGCTTGTCTCCTGTGCCACCCATGTCTTAAACTAAGTTTTGAAATTCCAATCTTACTGGGTTGGCAATGACGCTGGGTTGTGATTCAATCTGAACTAGGATTACTATAGTACATAATTAGTCAATCCCATCTTTTATCTTTCCATCCCACTCAGGGAAGACAAGCTTTGCTAGCTAATTACACTGCAGATTGGCCTCTCAGTGACTGTCTTTTTCCTTTAGGGATTATTCCCTCTCCAGTTTCCATGCTGTTCCTTTCGTTTATCATATATTGTGGACATGGGTGACTTTACCCACCCCTTCCCACACTAGTGTAAAGCCGTTCTTTTTCTTTTCTCTGCACGTTACCATGGTTGCTCGGATACTATAAAACCCAGGCGGATAGGAGAATAGATAGTTCTTTCAACGCTACACTCCTCTGTGTGACCATGGAAACTTGTAGCAAGGACAAGTGACAGTTTCTCTTCAGAGAAACAGGAGGGAGGGAGGGAGGGAGGGAGGGAGGGAGGGAGGGAGGGAGAAGGAAGGAAGGAAGGAAGGAAGGAAGGAAGGAAGGAAGGAAGGAAGGAAGGAAGGAAGGAAGGAAGGAATCTTTTTATTACTGTGGATAGGAAGTGGTAAGAAAGAATGTTTCAGGTGGCCTTAAAATGGTATCCAATAGGAGATGTAAGCGTTTCTTTATCAACTTAATCAATCTCAGGATTACAAAGAAAAATCCCACCACACATAAAAAAAAATCACCAGAAAGTCCCAAGGAGCAGCAAACAGCAATTTACCAGGCCAGGATGAAATGGCTGCCATTTGACCAGCCTTTGGAGGGCAGGACTCCTGCCAATCATTGCAGCCAACTAAACCTGAGGCTGCTACTATAATAGGATGAAGCTCATATACTCTGAAAGCCTTAGGACAGCTCAGGTTAGGATAAACATTTTTAATTGAACCTGAAAAGCATGGATACAATTTAATGAGTTAGAAGCATGAGCAACAACAATCTATTCTAACAGAAAATAGTTGGTGGCCTTTATTCATGATGGGCCAAGCAGTAAATCTGCTTTATAAGAAATAATCAGGCCTATATTTGAGGATTATTTCTGACATCAGGATGTAAACTCCATTTAAGGAGTTTTTAACTTTGTTATTAAACATCCTTTGCAATGAGTGGCTTATTTAACTAGTGACTTCATTCAAGTCATCATTACTTATAAATAAACAATAGCCTTCCAAAATCCATATAAACTTAGATTACAAGATCTGGGATATAAATATCCATATTACCAGCATAATTTAGCAAAAGAAATACAGAAAATTCAGTTCTTCATTACCAGCTATCTCTGCTCTGTTCCTTTGAGGAGGAAAGAGGACACGACTGATTTCCCTCAGCAAAGCAAGATAAGACAGATAAGAAAACTTTATTGTCTTTTTTTTACTGTAAGCACACTGGCCCACATTAAAAATGAAATTATGTTGCCTGCTCTCAAAAGAAAGTATATATCTATACACACACATACATAACACACATATACTCATGCTGTATACATACATAAATGTATAAAGAGAATATATAAAGAGAAAACTTACGAGTTCACAAGGTTGATGATATATGATGATATAACCAAACTGTGACTGAATCTAGATGTTCTGCTTTGGATATCACAAAGCCTCCTCCCAAAAGGCAACAGGTTGTGAAAAGGATGTGTAGCATTGCAGATAACACTGCGGACCCTGCTCAAGCATCACTTGTATGCTATGTCCTGGATAGAAGGTAGTGAATTACCAATGATCTTTTCTGCCATCCTCACCACTCTCTATAAATTATCTAATAAACAGTGGTAGTAGCTTCTGCAAGTTGCTAGTAGCAATTATAGCAGAGAGCAAGTTTGATGTAGTGATTTAGGGACCAGGTTAGAAATCAGGAGACCATGAGTTCTAGTCTCACTTTAGGAACAAAGCAATACATGATCTTGGGCCAATCTCTCTCTCAGCTCTCAGAAAGAGGAAATGTCCAACCAACTACTTCCTAATTTGCAAGGTCCCTGACATACAATTCACAATGGATAGGAGGAAGAAACATCTAGACAATTACAATTTTTAGATGTGCTTGTCAACAGGCATGAAGATGGAAGCTTAGAAACCACCGTTTATTGTAAGGCCACCAACACTTCACATGTTCTTAGTTTCAACAGTAACCATCCATTGTCACACAAAAAGAGCTGCATCAGAACACTATATATCAAAGTGAGAACCTCCTGTAGTACCCAGCAAGCTAAACAACTGGAGAGAAGATACCTACATGAACAATTCAAACATAATGGGTACCCACAAGCATTTATTACAAGACACCTATGCAAAATGCAAAGGAGAAAAAAGAAAAAAAGAAGGAAAAAACCAACTATATGGCATGCTCTGCCATACATCAAAACATTTAGAAGCTTCCAAGATCTACAAGTGGCCATTGCACATCGCCCAGAGGACAAATGCATTGGAAAGATTGTTTGGAGGTGGGAGATACTTCCAGTGTAATCTACCAGATCCCCTGCATGGATTGACCCTGTGATTATGTAGGACAAACAGGGAGGAAGCTAACCACCAGATTGCAAGAACAAAAGCCAGTGATCAGATGAGGAAACCCAAACTCATTTGTAGCCTCCCATTGCAATGAACAAGGACACACATTTAATTTCACACCTGCTAAGATCATTGGCCATACAGGTACAAACATTGAAGCAGAGATTGAATCATTTCTTTACAGAGAAATGATTGAAGCCTGGGAAATGGACCCCTTGTCAGTTAACAGGAGTGCTGATTTACCACCAGCTTATCAAGTACTTAGGAACCAAGGGCTTGGCAGCAGAAGGAAACAACAGCCAACTGCCAGCCATCAACACACCAATCAGCCAATAAGGAAGGCATGACATAAACATGACTCACAGAATTTCATTGCAAACATCTGCTTTTTAGTAGATCTTAGGCTGAATGCATGTAATTACAGGTACAGTAGCTACAGTGACTCATGTCCTTGTTCTCTCATATTTAGGCTACTGCAGCTGCCTTTGATGACAGTGCAGAAGCTTCAGTTGGTCTCAAGTGCAGGGACCCATCTGCTAACTGGGTGGTAGCAAATTTAGTTCCATTACTCAGTTACATACACTATATATGCTATATGCCAATTTTCTTTTGGGTCCTATTAAAAGTGCTGGTTGTTATAATTAAATGTCTTCATAGTTTGGCATCCAGATACTTATTCTAGCTTTCCCTCTCCAGCCTTTCCAGAAGAGAAGGGTTACTGTGGTTTCTTATTCCACAATATGCCTTCTATATAGTTGCCTCCATGATGTAAAAACTTTGAATCCCAAAATTTAGAATGTTTCAATCTTTTTTTTTCTTTTGCTTTTGGGACATATCTTAAAACCTGGCTCTTTTGTCAAGCATTGTGCCGACTACCTATGAAATAGTTTTTTTTAATTGTACCATATGCTTCAAATGTCTTTATTATACATTTTTAATTTTCATTAAAATTTTTAGTAAAAGCCCTATGAAATAAGTCCATAAATAAATAAGAACTGCTGAACCAGTTTGCAAATAAATATATATATATATATATATATATATATATATATATATATATATATATATGTGTGTTTTTTTAAAAAATAGAGTTTTTTATATCTTTTTTTGGTTCCTTCAGGTTTTAAAAACCAGATATGATCATCCTAAGGTAGTGACATTTTCTGGAAGGCATTAGCTTGCTTTAATTAGGATTATAATAGTTAATTTTGATAATAAAATAATACTAATGAAGTATACCAATCATTTCCTGGTTGCTCATGCCCACCACCACCTCAAAAGGCTGCATCATGCTAAAGGATTCCAGATACACATTTTGAAAAGATACAGATATCACTGAAAGTAGAAGGAATATTTGGAGCGCAGATATGATGGAAGAATAGAATTCACTTTTCCCCCCTCTCTTTCCCAGTTTCCCTATCTGTCAAGCCTAAAGAAGAAAGAATGACATAAGGAGAGACTTCAGAGTAGCTTCCTTATTGGTTGTCATGCCCCTGTTGGAGTCTGAATCCGAGGAGGAAGATGAACAGCTGACAGGGAGTGGGAATGTGGCTCCATTGGCTGTGGAGGAAACTGGGGAAGGGCATTATCAGGCTGGGCAGAGCAGGGAAAAGATAGAACAAGGGAGAGGGAATTCAGAGGAAGACCCTCTTTATCCTAGGGCATGCAGGGAGGAATGGAAAAGAGAGCAGTGGGTTGCATGGCTTACAAGGGAGGAAAGGGCCCTGATTCCCTTCATTAGCCACACCTGGAAATGAGAGTTTAAAAGAGATGCAAGTTGAGTGTGGGGTCTGCTGGGAACAAATGTGAGTTTATCTTGTGTTGACTTTGATTATCTACATTCCTGTCATCCTCCCAACTGTGTTGAATTACTGCCATTCCTTCACATCTGGAATTCCTTCTCTTCCCCGACTAATTACCTCATCTTGCCTTGATTGGACTTAATAGTTACAGTTTTCGTTGACCACATTTTGGACTTGATTCTCTGCAGCCAAAGGCTGTTCCTGGGAAAGTTTTTGTCCAGCCCAGAAGGTAACCAGGATATTGGGGGCAAAGTTGGAACTAATAAAGGGACTCCTACTGATTATCTGACTATGTTGCCGTTGTGCCATGCCCTGGCTCATCACATTGGTGTTCCCTTATAGACAGAAATCTTGCCAGTCTAAACCACTTTTCTCCATAACTATTAACCATGCACCCTGCTATGACGGGGTCTACCTTCATCCTTTTCCTGCATACCAAAGATTCCAAGCTATGTTGTCTCAGCACCCTGTGAAAGAGCCCTTCTCTCTTGTGACTCTGGACTACATTCCATCAATCTCAATTAGAATCATTTTGGATAGAGAGATGAGTGGCATACACATTCAATAAAATTATCTAGACCCATATCAATCGGGCTTCATGGCCGGACACAGCATGGAGACAGCATTGGTCACACTGATGGATGATCTCTGGAGGGCTCGGGACAGGGGTTTTTCCTCTGTCCTAGTACTGTTAGATCTCTCAGTGGCTTTCGATACCATCGACCATGGTATCCTTCTGCAGCAGCTCTGAGGATTGGGGGTGGGGGGCACCATTTTGCGGTGGTTCTCCTCCTTCCTCTTGGGCCATTCGCAGTCGGTGCTGGCAGGGGGGCAGAGGTCAGCCCTGAGGCCCCTCACTTGTGGGGTGCCCCAGGGGTCCATTCTCTCGCCTCTCCTGTTTAATATCTATGTGAAACCGCTGGGTGAGATCATCCGAGGTTTTGGGGTGAGGTATCATCAATATGCTGATGATACCCAGCTTTATATCTCCACCCCAGACCAGATCAGTGATGCTCTCTCCGTGATGTCCCGGTGCCTGGAGGTGGTATGGGTCTGGATGGGGAGTAATAGGCTCCAGCTCAACCCGACCAAGACTGAGTGGCTGTTCCTACCGGCATCTCGGTTTTCATTGGATGTACCATCTTTGGTCATGGGGGGAGAGGTGTTGCCCCCCGTGGATAGGGCGAGGAATCTGGGCATCCTCCTGGATTCACAACTCAGTTTGGAGGAGCATGTGGGAGCTGTGGGCCAGGGGGGCTTTTGCCCAGGTTCGGCTGGTTCACCAGCTCCGCCCTTATTTGAACCAAGATGCCCTTCGAACGGTCACTCAAGTGCTCGTCACCTCTAGAATCGACTACTGCAATGCTCTTTACATGGGGCTGCCCTTGCGGATGACCCGGAGGTTACAGCTGGTGCAGAATGCGGCCGTGTGGGTTGTGATGGGAGTGTCCCGATACTCCCATGTTACACCCCTCCTGTACGACTTGCATTGGTTGCCAGTTGTCTCCCGGGCTACCTTCAAGGTGTTAGTAACAACTTACAAAGCCCTAAATGGCTTGGGTCCAGGGTACTTGCGGGAACGCCTTCTACCAGCATCACTTTCCGATCGCCCTGTTCACTATCATAGGAGGGGCCTCCTTGGGATTCCGTCAGTCAGGCATTGTCGGCTGGTGGTTCCCAGGGCTAGGGCTTTCTCCGTGGGAGCGCCCGCCCTCTGGAATCAGCTCCCCGTGGATCTGCATTTGGACCCTGACCTCCGCTCCATCCGCTGAGACCTGAAGACCTGGTTGTTTCAACAGGCTGGCCTGGAATGACCCGGGTGGGGGTTTTTAGGGTTATTTAATCTTTTTTAATGTTTTAATGTATTTGACTTGTTTTATTTAATTGTTTTTTATTGTAAATTTGTTCTGTTTTAATGTTCACCGCCCTGAGTCCTTAGGGAGTAGGGCGCATACAATCGAATAATAATAATAATAATAATAATAATAATAATAATAATAATAAAAGAGCTATAATACTAATAGTCAAAACAATATGGCACTGGGGTTCATTAATATTTTTGTGCATAACCATTTGCAAACTTAACTATTATTAGTAGAGAGCCATGTTAACCTATAGTAGCCAAAAATCAGAATGATTCCAGTCATGTCTTTTCTCACTAGCAAATGTTATTTAAAGGCATAAGATTTCATGAGCTGCAGCTCATTTCATGAGATACATAGAATGGCTAGATGGAGGCAGATTTTTACATTGGGATGAAGAAGTGGTAAGGAGGGCAGGAGAAGGCAGGTTGGTTATACAGATAGAGGTTACATGTGAGACAGATTATAACTCATATGTTAAAAAATCATTGTGTTTGTTGAAACCTTTTGAGATTGCCTGAAACCTTTTGATGTATGAGAGTTCAGCAATCTCTCACTCAACAGTGTTGTTAAAATTTCATTTTTTTTCCAAAGTAGTGACTTTAAAGTCTGCAATAGTAGTCTTGGGAGGTTGAAATGCTATATTATTACTTTGTCCTTATTTCAAGTCCTGTCACACTGGTATCCGTTAATTCTTTTGTGTAAAGTTTTTCCTATTTAAACCAGAAGGACATTGCTGGTATATGAATGATGGCATATATCACATTAGAGGAAAAGCATGCAAGGTGCCTCTGATCTTGTTTTATGTACTTGTTGAAGCCTGCAGCGGTTTCAGTGTCAACATCATTTTCCATGTTCTATGATAATGGCAATAACAAGTTAAATTTTGATTTCTGACGCAGATATTTGTTGGCATTAATGCAGGTTAAAAACAGACATTGTAACCAAACCAAAGTAGGTTTTTAAGTAGCTTCCATGTCTTAGCTCCCAAACATTCTAAATTATCTCTCTGAGGGAAATGAGGAAAAAAATGAGAAAATGTTTCTATCACAAAATAAGAAAAAGTTATTTTGTAATAGAAGGGATACAACTCTACATTCTCATAAACTATCTCCAAGCTGAAGACTTTAATTTCCTACCCAAGTGGCATGTCTCTCCTCCTGTTACTTATACACATAATCATTTCCTTCCAGAGCCAAAGAAAGAATAAGTTTATTTGTTTTTTTACTATAGTGGATCTTTGTGTGTCAATTATTTTGTGGAAGGAGGAAATGCAGGAATGAGGGGGGACATTTCTTGAATTTCTTACTCCTTTGGTTAGTGAATTTGATTTGTAATTTCTAGAGCTAAATGGATAAAATAAAAGTTTTGACCCACAAAGGAGGAATTAATTGGGGAAAGCACAAGGAAACTAATGCCCAAACATAGTTTTGTTGCAATTCCATTGTTCTTCATAAGGTTGTTTGCAGAGATTCCATTGTTCAGTGTAAAATGAAGTGTTGAACATCCTCAAATATGCTTTTGTAGAGTCAGGTTCTAGAAAATACGATGGCATTTTAGGAAGTTAGCACCCACCCCTCTCCTAGAAGAATGAAAAATTCTAGGAAATATTAAAAAGGCAGAATATTATAATTCCCTGGATGAAAAATGGAGAAACATGTTTTTTAGGCAGGAACCAGACTCACTCTTAATAGCCCCCACCCTCCTCAATAGCCCACAGCAAATATCAGCATTTAAGAGATAAAGAGATGGCTAGATCTATTCATAAGCAAATGCCTTCACTCAAAATCCTTCAGGGCAAAGCCATTAAGCCATAATAGGAATTGCCCAAAGCTCCTTCATTACATCACCCAGCAAGATTCAACCAAGCTTGACACTCAAGACAACCTACAAAGTTACCCCTGCATAGCCCCATGGAAGTCTCACAACCAATCAGGATACATTTCTTGCCACAGGAACAGGAAGCAAGTTCAAAGCCCAACAGAGGGTATAAATATCTTTCACTCTCCACTCCATGTGGTCAGCTACCCAGAATCTCATGTGCTTGGTGGTTCTGCTTCACCATTAAACCATCTTTCCAGTCAGCTTCCATGTTTCCAGTGACTTTCTTCCCATTTGGAACTGAACCCAGATGAACATTTCTTCCAACAGCACTATGAAATAAAAGTGGCCATAACAGTTGTCAGAGAAATATCAAAGATGGCCTTTCCCTGCATTCTGCACTATATATATATATATATATATATATATATATATATATATATTTGTTTTCGTAGATTTTCACGGGTAAAGGTATGTAGGTCTTGGTGTATTCGGGTCTTGTCCGTGTAAGATTGAGAATACCTTGGCAACGTTCGAAATCTCATCTGTCATCTTCAGGCTGGTGTCTTCAGCTTCGTTCTCCTGGGAGAAGTGTGATCGTGGCTGTTTTCCCTTTTAAACTCTAGAGTTGGATGTGTTGTTACTTTTTGATTGGTTTGTGGAGTTGATGTATGCAGATTGGATGGCTTTTTCCTGAGACCCTGTGTGGCTGAGGTGCTGGCTGTGTGTCTCTCAGCCTTTGTGTTGTGAAGTTCGATCCTGGGTGGCTGTAATTCTGGGCTTGGTTTGGCTCCGAGTTTGAGGTCTGGCTATGTGTTTATAGCGTGTCAGTTTGCTTAGTTTGGGGTTGGAGGGGGGTGTAGCAGCTGGTGTTGCAGCCATGGTCTGGTTTCTGGATGGTGGTTGCCTTTCATCTGTGGCGTGGGCTTGGGTTTGAGTCTGGTGAAGGAGATTGGTGGTGGCATCATGTGTTATTTTGGGTCCGGTGTTGGTTTTTGTGGCTGGGACTCGTTTGTTGATTAGGGCTAGTTTCCAGAGTTTTCTAGCTGGAAAACCAAGGAGTTTATAAAATACCATGCAAAATTTGCCCAGCCACATACATTGGACAAACCAACAGGAGAATAAATGCACGCATCACAGAACACAAGAACGCAGTCAGAAAAGAAGAATAAACTTCCTCCCTTTTCCAGCACCTTAAAGCCACAGGACATGAAATTGATTTTGAGGGATCCAAACTTATCTCCAATACTGAACACTTCAACAAGAGAATAATTAGGGAAGCCATCGAAATAGAGAAACACCCCATAACATGAATAAACGGGATGATACTTCCCGCCTACCAGACATCTGGAAACTAGCCCTAATCAACAAACGAGTCCCAGCCACAAAACCAACACCGGACCCAAAATAACACATGATGCCACCACCAATCTCCTTCACCAGACTCAAACCCAAGCCCACGCCACAGATGAAAGGCAACCACCATCCAGAAACCAGACCATGGCTGCAACACCAGCTGCTACACCCCCTCCAACCCCAAACTAAGCAAACTGACACACGCTATAAACACATAGCCAGACCTCAAACTCAAGCCAAACCAAGGCCCAGAATGCCACATCACAGCCTTCCACCCAGGATACTACATCACAGAACTCAGGAGATCACAACACAAAACATCAGGAGGTTGCAGCACAGACAACGACCCAGGAGATTACAGCACCACACCCAGGACATCACAACAATAGAACTCAGAAGGTCATCACACAGCCCATTACCCAGGTCGTTACAACACAAAAGGCTGAGAGACACACAGCCAGCACCTCAGCCACACAGGGTCTCAGGAAAAGCCATCCAATCTGCATACATCAACTCCACAAACCAATCAAAAAGTAACAACACATCCAACTCTAGAGTTTAAAAGGAAAAAACAGCCACGATCACACACTTCTCCCAGAAGAACGAAGCTGAAGACACCAGCCTGAAGATGACGGATGAGATTTCGTCGAAACGTTGCCAAGGTATTCTCAATCTTACACGGGACAAGACCCGAATACACCAAGACCTACATATATATCCAAAATCCTGTAAATGAATGAACATTCATTACAAACACAAATCAAAGATATTGTACAATAGATTTTTTCAAGAAGTGGATTCACGTTGTTGCTCAGGGATATTTATAGTGGACATGAAATTAAATTACCAAGCCAGTTATTAAGAGAGCAACCTATTTGTCAGAAATGTGATTTCTTTTCAGCTATATGTGGTGTCATGGGCAATGTTTCTTTCATGGTAAAGGTAGTTGCAAGAGAAATTGCTCTGCAGATCTGACCAGTTTGAATCGCACCTGAGGTTTAATATCAGATTGCATTTGTTTTGAGATACTTTAGATTCTTGGAGATTGAGGGGAAATGAAATCCTGTTGACTGTGTGATGTCCTTTAGTGCCATTCATCATTACTGAGTGCTAGAAGCTGATGTCATAAATGCTAGTGAATGTTTTCTGTGGGAAATAAAATTTAAGTTTGAGAATCTTTAGGAAGATAGAATATAGCAGCCCAGAGCTCCTACCACAACTATTAATCTGTCCTTTGCATTCAAGATTATCAAGCTAGTAAAAAACAAAATCAGTAATGAGACAAATCACTTACAGAGAACCTAATAAACTTGTCCATCCAATCCAAGAGAAGTAACTCTTGGACATTCAGTTGTGAAGTAATACCCATGTAAAAGATGGTAGGTGAAGGTCTTCTCTATTAATAACAGTAGCAGCAGAAGAGGAAAAATATAGTAAAAGACACAACTGAAAAATAATAGATATACAGTAGTACTAAACAGTCAAATCAGGATGGGGGAAATTATTACTATTCGTTGACTCTTCTTATAAAGTGTCACAAAGTCATTGTTTTCTCTCTCTGGAAACTTTAGAGCAATTGTGGGATTTCTGGCATAGGTGGGATGAGAGAGAAGAAAGTGAATCCCAAACTAAAAGTTACTTCATATTCTACTCTTCATCCTTCTCTTTATGACATATCTGATATAAGTTAGCACCTTCTAGAGATTCAGATCAGTGGAGTAGCTTCTCTGGTGTCTAATGCCAAAGAAAGCAAGTAGCATTGATGTATAAGAAAAAATGCATTTGCTTTTACATTGGGAGGGAAAGTATTAGAGGCCTCTTTGAGTTCCAGATGAAATTATTGACAGGCTAAGCCTTATTGAGTTCAAAATATAGTCCTAAAATATTGGGTCCAACCTGGAATCTAATCATAAAGTATCATAAATCTCTAAAAAAAAAATCAAATGTCAAGAGTTTCTTGAACTTGTCTCTGATAATGATTGAAAATGAAATATTGAACTTAAAACATTGCAATTACCTCAGGAAATGTTTAAAGGTCATGGGAAGCCCTTCCTAGAGTTAAATTCAATTACATTGTTTATAATTTGCACTACCCACCTACAATGTATAATCAGGATGAGAGTATTTAGACACTTGTATTAGAACCAGCAATCCATAACCAATTGGCTATTATAATCAGAAAAAAAGTTGAAAGAACAAAGGGATTACTTCAAATGTTAGAGAGATGAAAAAATGGACAACAGTAGAGTTACTGGTATATGATGTATTCATGAAAAAAGAGCATATTATTTTATGCTCTTGCATGAAAATTTGTATTTTAATTCTTGAATTAAACCATGGAGTTGCCTTATACTAATAAGGATATTTCAGCATCTAATCCTAAATTGTAAAACAAGTGTGAAAGTAACTTTTTTCAATAATGATTTCAATTGCTTTTCAACAATAATCTATAATAATCAATAACAATGTAACAATAATCATCTGTATTGCAGGTGCATTGCAACTGTTTACCTAGCTATTAGAAGCATAACAATTAGAGGTAAGACTGAAAACTCATAGTGACTATAACTATCTCACCTTTAATACCACAGTATAATTTGGCATATTATTTTATGTTTACTTGTTCTACTTCAAATCCATCTATCTATCCCCTTCCTCTCTTATCCCATCTTTTAATATATACTACATTTTTATTTTTTTCCTGAAAAGAGACATAATTCTTAGGCAGCATGATTATCTTTTGTAAAGCTGGTTCAGTTCTATGGAACTTTCTCCACAGTGTCCACTTGACCTTGAGCTAGCATTAAACTATACCAGCCTAACATGTGTTCAAACTCAGGTTGAAGCCTGAGTGCTGCATTTGAAACCTAAGTGCTGCTGTGTGTTGGGATGAGCTCCCACCCATCATTTACTCCAGCTCCTGCTGACCTAGATGTTCGAAAGCATGCAAATGCAAGTAGATAAATAGGTACCACTTTTGTGGCTCATTAATGGGGACATGAAAGGAGCACCCAACTGGGCATTACCTGGGCAATGGTGATGACACCAGCTAATCCTTTCACCATGGTAGCACTTCAGTGTTTCTGACATGGAATTATAGTAAGTGCTGTCTCCATTGCTCATCCCATCTGCCTCACTGCAGCTCCCTGACTTTACTCCAAGGTGATAAACCCAATAAATTTTGCACGCTTTGTGCCTTTCCTTTAACAATGCCAGAATTATGGAGGAAACATTTATTTAATACTAGTGTAGTTGAAATTTTTTAAAAGTTGTCTCACTCATGGGCTGTTGAAGGGAATTTCCCATTCTACTGATACTTCAAAGAGCCTTAAAGGCCTGTTTCTTTTCCCAAGACTATAGAGAGAACAATTGCTAAAGGCATCAGGCTAAATGCCAGAAGAGTATGAATACTAGCAATAGCACTTAGACTTAAGTACTGCTTCACACTGCTTTACAGCCCTCTCTAGACAATTTACAGAATCAGCATATTGTCTTCAACAATCTGGGTCCTCATTTTACTGATCTTAGAAGGATGGAAGGCTGCACCAACCTTGAGCCTGGTGAGACTCAAACTGCTGAACTGCTGGCAGTCTGCAGTTAACAGAATTAGCCTGCATGCTTCATTCTAACCACTATACTACCCCTGGCTCTAGTCTATCTTTAGACACAAAGCCATGATGATTCTGAGACAATCATTTTTTTCTCAGACCTAGGGAAGTGGCAATGACAATCCACTTCCAAAAATGTGGGCTGATAAAACTACAGGGAGGTGTACAGTGAATAGGTGCCAAAACTGACTTGAAATCAAAACCTGAAAATGCCCTACAAAATAAAACCTTTTCACCAATGGTACTATGACCTGCAATATTTATGGAATGTTTGTCTTTCTATTTAGAACAAACTGGCTTAAATCTGCAAGCCATATAAGACTACAGAAATCCTTAAAGAAAAAGGATCAGAGGAATGAAGTAATTACACTTAAGCTTCTGTGAAAAAATCCAGGTTTATCAGTGTTAAGAGTTTGCAGCAGAAATTCAAGTCCAGAAAACACACAGATGACTGATTCAGCAGGATCATTAACTTCTTTAGAAACATAATAATATGAGTAAAGTTTACAATACCATTTGTAGATTCTTTCAATGTAACATAACACAAAGAGCAAGCAGCAGCTCAGAGCAGATATCAGTTTCAGCAAGCATGCTAGTTAGTTTCTCTTTCAGAATTGATAGCATGGACTTAAGCCACGCCCAGGCCCTCAGCCCCCAATTCAACTCCCATTGGCTGACTTTGTTAACTATGTCTCTGCCAGTTCATGAATATACTCTGACAATCAGACCAAAGAATGGAGATGCTGCAGCAGGAGTTGATGGTGGAAGAAGGTTTCCACAAGGAAGAGAACACAACAAAAAAGCATGCCTAGTGACAATCAGAAGCAAAAGATTTGAGAAGATATTTTGCACTGTTAGAATCAAACAATCACCACAGAAGAGCTTTCAGGGTAAAGAAAATATATCTGGGAAGCATGATAGATTCTATGATAGCACCACAATAAAAGTAGAGTTCTAATCTTTCTGTAGAGTCTGTTTCCTGATCTGATCTAAACCAGTCCTACAAGTCTGAGTATGTTCACAAGTTCAAATTCTTGTGCAGTATCATATTTTTCCTACCAGCACACTGCAACAGGTTTGAATCATCTGTTTTGCTGGGAAAGAAGGCTCCCACCTCTCTTTTTCTAGTGATGGATTAGACTAGTTTTGGACTACAGATAGTCCTTGGTTTATGACATTCACTCAGCAAGAGCAGTGAATGAGTGGGACATTTGACCAGCCTTTGAAGTTACAGCCATCGCAGGGTCCCCAAAGTTATGTAATCACAATTTGGGCATTTGACAACCAGGTTACACTTACAAAGGTTGTAGTTTCCCACAATTATATAATTGCCGTTTGTGAACTTCCCTTGCTTTATTGTTTATATAATTTTTTCATATAAATTTTTCAAATTTATTTATTTAGAAACTGCCTTCCTGTGTCTTGAAACAATTATACTGCAATTATGCAGATAATTATGGTAGTTATTGATCTTGTTTTTTGTTAAGTTTGCATGAAGAGTCAGACGTGAGGAGTTCCAGCAAAGAGTTTATTAGTGACTACAGCTCGAATGGACCCATCCTGGCTTGGCTACGGCTGCTTCTTATAGCCTGCAGCCATAGCTGCCAGCCAATGGGAGTGCAGGGTTTCTTCCCGCACTATTTAAACCAATACCATTTGACATTTTACAAGAACAGTTCAAATAAACCAATAACATTCAAACCTACATACATAACACCCCTCCCCACTAGGTTCAGTCCATACCAAACCCCAACCTATCTAATGTATTCCTTTAAATAGGTGGGGCTCTTACGTGTACATTGAGACCTTCGTGGTTCAGAAGTTTTAACGTTCTCACCCAGTGAGAGGGAAATGTGTCTACTGACATTTCCCTGTTGGGACTTCCTGTGAAAGAAGACCCTGTTAGACTGTTAGAATCTGGTCTCTCCTCCCAACCCATCTCCATTCCAATGTCAGCACCCAAGTCAGGTAGTGATGTGCAATCTTCCACTTCTAAGGATGGATCTTGGCATTGTGACAGGGTTCGGGATGGTTCCTGTCGCAATGGCTCGTTACACATGGGGTTGATTCCTGTTTGCTGATTTTCCTCCTGTTCCCCCTTCCCCTAGAAGAGACATCAGGTGAGGGACCCAGAGGGAGACAGGGGCGATGTTCCTGAGGGAACCTGGATCTAAGTTGGTCAATGTGCCTGCTCCAGAGGAGGCCATCCTCTGTTTGTACCCTGTAAGAACGAGGGCCCGTGATGTGAGTTATTTCAGCAGGAATCCACAAAGGTTCACCTATAAGGTTCCTAGCATAGACAGAATCTCCCACACTAAAAGAACGAACTTTGGAAGAGGAATCCAGTGGTGCGTTGGGTGCGTAAGTGGGATGAAGGCGGTCAAGGGAAGACCTAAGTTTCCTGCCCATCAACAACTCTGCTGGGGACAAGTTATTTGATAGGCTAGGAGTGATGTGTTGAACACTAAGAAGTTTTTCAAGCTTCTCAGTGATGTCCCCAGGACCCAGCTGCTGAAGCTTTTCTTTGGTAAAGCGTACCATGCGTTCAGCCCGGCCATTGGCTGAAGGGTGCCCAGGGGCAGTGAGGGCATGTCTGATACCCTGTTGAGCTAGAAAGGATTCAAAAATGTTAGATGTGAATTGAGGGCCATTGTCAGAAACAAGGACATCTGGTAACCCATGGGTGACAAACAATTTTCTGAGCTGCTTGATGACAGCCTCAGTTGTAGTGGATGTCATGGGAATTACCTCTAGCCATTTAGAGTATGCATCTACTATCACTAGAAAAGTGTGCCCTCTTGTAGGGCCTGCAAAATCAATGTGAATTCTAGACCATGGGCCCCTAGGACATTCCCATTGCTGTGTGGGGGCGTGAGGTGGAGCAGGCCTGACTACCTGGCAATTGGGACAAGAGGCTACCCAGTTTTCAACCATTTTGTCAATACCTGGCCACCATACATAACTCCTGGCCAAACCTTTCATCCTTACAATCCCAGGATGACCCTCATGTAACATTTCCAAAACCTCCCTTTGCAGTTTTGCAGGAATAACCACCCTGTTACCCCACAAAATACATCCTCTTAATACAGATAATTCAGTTTGCCTGGACTTAAAAGGTTGGGCAAGGTGAGGTAGATCTTGAAAAGGCCAACCTTTCTTAATCCAGCCCATAACAGGTGCCAATACAGCATCTTTGGTAGTTTCTCTGGCAATCTCAGCAGCATGGACTGGAAGCTTAGCCACGGTCTCCAGGAAAAAGGTGTGAGTTTCAAGTTCAAAGTCCTCCTTGTGGCAAGGTAGTGGGCAACGACTCAGTGCATCAGCATGTCCAATGTCCTTGCCAGGCCTGTGAATCAGTTTGTATGAATAGGCTGCAAGAAATTCAGTCCACCTCAGCATTCTTGGTGACAGGATATTAGGTGTAGGTTTGTCTCCTGCCACAATGCCTAATAAAGGTTTGTGATCTGTAACAATGGTGAATGACCTGCCATACAGATATTCATGAAATTTCTTAACAGCTGCAACAACTGCTAAAGCCTCCTTGTCCAATTGGCTATAATTCCTCTCTGCTTTGGACAGTGTGCAAGAGTAAAATGCAATTGGGGCTTCCTTCCATTTGGAAGCCTGTGACTCAAACCCCCACTCCAAAAGGGGATGCATCACAAGTCAGAACAACAGGCAAATTCTCAGAGAACTGTATCAACACAGCATCAGACGTGATTAGTCTCTTAATACTGTTAAATGCTGACTGTTCCTTCCGCCCCAGATCCAAACAGCTTTCTTGTCAAGCAGGCGATGTAAAGGCTCAGCAATAGATGCTTTGTGAGGTAGAAACATGTGGTAAAAGTTAATAAGTCCAAGGAAGGCTTGCAAATCTGACTTGCACGAGGTTTAGGGGCTTCCTTGATTGCTTTAACCTTGGCATCAGTAGGGTGGATGCAATGCTTGTCAATCATGTACCCCAGGAACTCAACTCTGTCTGTTTTGAGAGTACATTTGTCTTCCTTGACTTTTAAACCCGCTTTTCTGAATCTGGTAAGGACTTCTCTGAGTCTCTCTTGAAGCTGAGTGTCATTTTCAGCAGAGATTAACACATCATCAAAATAAGGCACTACCCCTGGCAGTCCTTGCAACATTCTTTCCATAAGGCTTTGAAAAATGCCAGGTGCCACGCTTACCCCAAATTGTAGTCTTTTACATTTGAAGGCACCTCTATGGGTCACAATTGTTTGTGCCTCTGCAGTGGCATCATCAACTGTTAATTGTTGATATGCCTGAGCTAAGTCCAGTTTAGCAAATACTGTACCCCTGCCAAGGGAATGAAGCAGATGATGCACAACTGGTACAGGGTATGCGCTCTGCATCCCCTTATAGTCACCACAGATTCTCACTGACCCATCAGCCTTGACTGGTGTGACTATGGGTGTTTCCCATCTGGAGTGGTCAGTAGGCTCTAAAACCCCTTGAGCAATGAGCTTATCTAATTGTGCATCAATTTTTTTCCTTTAAAGCAAATGGGACCCTCCTGGGCTTTAAACGAATTGGGGGCACCTTGGGGTCTGGGCTGAAAGCAATAGGGGTCCCCATATACTTGCCCAGTCCTTCGCTGAAGACCTCTGGAAACTCAGACTTCAAGGACTCTTCCCAGTCAGAGCTGCTCACGTGATGGATGCCAGTCACCTCGATGCCTAGTGGCTTGAACCACTCAAGTCCCAGCAAACTTGGGCGATCCTTGTCCATGATGGTCAAGGGCAAACTGCACGTTGAAATCTCTCGCTCCAACTACTGGAATCTTATTCCCTTGGTAGTCTTTGAGAGTCAGTGCTTGCTTCTGGAAATGCCTCTTCTGAATTTTGGGAAAGAGTCTGTGGATAGTGTCCCATGACACCATAGATAAATAAGAGCCTGAGTCCACTTCCATTTGGCAAGGCTTTCCTTCAATAAACACCTTCACATGTACTTTTCTGCTTTTTAAGGGTGAAGAATGACCAATAGTGATTGTTTGGTGAGTTTCATTCTTGCCATTTGCTTCTAAATTTCACCCCATTTTCTCAATGAAATTGTTGGGCTTAAAGTCTTTATCAGGAAATTTTTTCCTAATTGGTGGAGTTCTAGATGATTTGCAGACTCTGGCTATGTGACCCCGTTTCTCACAACGTAGGCAAATGGAGTCAAAGAACTTGCATTCAGTGCGGGGGTGGCCCCCCCACAGCCTCTGCAATAGAAACCTTGCCTGTTTTTCCCAGAGTCTTTCTCTTCTTTTCCATTCTGAGTTTAAAAATCCCCTCCTCTGCCTCACTGCCATCAGAATCAGAGTCTATTTGTTCGCAATGGGCTGTTGTGGATTTTCCCCATCAGAATGGCTTGAGGCCTGGCTTGAGGCCTTGTTAATCTTTTCATGGCGCTGCTGAGGACTTGGTGGCTTCCGCTGAAACAGCTTCTTCAATGGCCTCCTTAAACGTGATCTTAGGTTTCATTAAAAGTTTGCTTTGTAAGACCTTATCTTTTAGGCCTAAAACAAACCGATCACGCATGGCCTCTTCTAAGTTGGTAAAGTCACAAACACCCCCAATGTCCCTTAAACTTGCCACGAAGTCATTAACATTCTCGCTATCCCCTTGATCCCGACGGTAAAATTCGTGTCTCTTAATGAGGCACGATACTTGTGGGGCGTAATGGGCTCTTAAAAGTTTCTCTAAATCAGGCCATTCCATTACCTTCAGCTCTGCTGCTCCCGCCAACGCCTTCGCCATTTTGAAGACTGCCGGACTGCAGTGCGTGAGGAAGACCGCCCTCTTCCGTCTCTCGAGGATGCTGGCGAGATCGTTCCCTTCCAGATACATGTGGAAGCGATCCGCATACGATTCCCAGTCTTCCGTCGCCGGATCGAACGGTGCTGGGGGGGTGTTCAGCGCAGCCATCTCGCTCCGTTGCTTGTTCGTCGCGTCGTCTTCTCTTCAGGGAAATCCCACCTTCGTCGCCAGTGTTAAGTTTGCATGAAGAGTCAGACGCGAGGAGTTCTAGCAAAGAGTTTATTAGTGACTACAGCTCGAATGGACCCATCCTGGCTTGGCTACGGCTGCTTCTTATAGCCTGCAGCCGTAGCTGCCAGCCAATGGGAGTGCAGGGTTTCTTCCCGCACTATTTAAACCAATACCATTTGACATTTTACAAGAACAGTTCAAATAAACCAATAACATTCAAACCTACATACATAACATTTTTGGCTATAGGCTATCTGGCATTTGAGAAGCACTATTATATCCTCCCCTGGGCTTCTCTTCCAAAGTGCAAGCATTTCCAGATTATTCAATCTCTCTTCATAGCATTTATTTTTTAATCCACTGATCATCTTTGTTGCATTTCTGTGAATTATTTCAGCTTCTCTAAAACTGTCTAGGTATCCAGAAAAAATAGAAAAAGAAAATGCTGTCCTAATAATATTTTTCGCTTCTGTTTATGTTCCAACACTAACCCTAACCCATACCCTTTATTTTTATTACGACTTTTATATTTAAAACAATAACAAATCCTGGAATGAAATATCCATTACTTTCTCAGTGGTTCCCTTTTTTCCCCTCTTAGTTTACTTAATTTCTGAAAGTTATGGGGTTGTAATTGCTAATGTTGCCTTCTATTGCACAATATCCTCTCCCTAAACTTCCCCAGAAGGTCTGTACAGTGATACAGTGAAAATATAAAACCACATTTCACTCGTGAAAAAAATGCAAGACAAATTAAGGGCAAGGCATTATAAAAATACCTATCAATATAGTATGCAATAGATAAAGAAATACACTCTAAAACTATTATAATCTACAACCAATCTTCTCATTCCAGTCATTCCCAGAATTTTAATGCCTGGGATAAAACAGGGTTTGCATTAAATATAAGTCTTAAATTTCCTTACTGCCAAAATGAAAAAAGAGATTGACAGCAGCCTTATATTATGAATCTACACTGGTACACTCCTCATTTCTTTCAAGACAGAAATATAGGTGACTTGGTGATATGTATGGGGTGCAGCATTCTATTTGAAGTTTTACAAATAATATTTGTTACAATAACTTTTGTTACAATAATTTTGATTTATGACATTTACAAATGTTGGTATCACTGTAATAGTGCCCCATATTTTCAGCCTTATTATAATTGATGTTATTTTTGTAAAATCAATAAATGTTCAAATCATATACACCTACAGAATAAAGATTTATTTTGCTAGTGTAACTTGTCTATAGTCCTGCACTAATTCTTCGTCAAATTATATTGTTTTGGGCAGTATCATAGCAAATGTGTGGGATGTTAGAATAGAATGGAGGGGGGCTGAAGTTCAGTTTCTCACAGTCCTGGAAACTCAGTTGATGCCAGTAATTCTCTAAGAATCCAACTTAACTCACAAGGTTGTTGTTCTGGGGAAACTTGGAGGAAAGATTATTGTACATACCTTGAGCTTCTGCAGGAAAGGTGGATAGAAATCTAGGAAACAAATCAATAAAACTAAGAAAAGATGTTCTGGTGAATGCTGTTTGATACTGAAATTTTCATATTTACAACTTGCAGCATTATATGAAAGCATTGGATTATGTTTCTAGCTAACAAGTTGTTAACCAGTCCTCTGTTTTTCTGGCTACAGCTTCCATTTCTTTCTTGCTTATTTCTAGTATAGTGCACAAGAACTACAGTGAGAATAGTTCCTTGGTTTAAATCTTTTATACCAGTATCATGCAATGTGACTCAAGACAGATATAAATAATTCTCCTGTCCCACATACAGAGTTCTTGGCAGAGAAAAGGCTGAAACTTCAACAAAAAAGCCCAATGTGATATCCAAATAAAAACTGCATATTTCTTCCACTAGATTAGTATTTTATATATGTCCTTTGTGAGTGATAGAAGCAACTATTGTTTCCTTCAAGATTAAATTGCTTCAGTCTGTCAACTAATTGTGTGAGGGAGCTTCTCTAAGTGTTAGATTTATTGTTTCTAGTTATGCAAGTACATCATTTTTCTGCATACTGAAATGGAGCATAATTGGACCATTTTTCAAAGCAAAGAGAGTGTGGCTATCTGAACATATCATCCTGAAGGGGTGTGCCTCATCTTTACGGAACATTTCCTTATTAATGTCTTTCTAATGTTAGAAAGATAATATTTAGGGAACTCTAGGATATAGACTTGGCTTCAGTTGAAATAAAAGCATGTTACCACACTGGAAAAGACAGTGCCATAAATTATTAACAAGGGTTTCTGATGTGAACACAGCTTTCTGGTGTAGATCACCATTGACCTTTTCATCACAATTATATTAATGTTTGAGCATTAATCTTGGCACATTAGACATAAAACAAAATGAGCTACAACCAGGATTTTACTTTTTTCAGCTGTTACATGTTGATAATGCCACTAAGAAGCCTGAGCTCTTGGAAGTTCAAAAGGCTAAGCAGGGCAACTCCAAAAGAAAGAGATGCTTGGTTCAGAGAGACCACCTCCTGATCACTGATCACTATTAGTTGTCCTATAATTTGTTCCACAAATTTGTTCCACTACCACTGCAATGACAATTGAGAAACAGTCTGTGCCTACAGTAGTGGCCATACCATACCATGTGATGGAAACCAAACCAATAAGGATATTTCAAAAGTGATACAATTAGATTAACTACCTTGAATCTCGTAATCTGCAGAATCAGTTTTCTAATTTATGTTAGCAATTGTGAATCACAGGCAATGATTGTGCTTATTATGAATTAATTAATATGAGGGGATGTGATCTTCCCTTCACACGTGTGCTACATAGTTCTTTCATAAAGACTTAACATTCTTCTACACTATAGGAAACTGGCCAAACAGATTTTAAAAATAATTTATAGATTCCAACCAAAAATGATGGTATATTATTTTTGTTAGTGGCCAAGCACCCCTCTTATACTTTCCTTTATTGTATCAATAGTTCCTACATCAATATTTTGATTATATAAACCCTTCTGTTGTCATGGATCCCATTTAATTTGTTCAGTCTACATAGATGGATAGCATCAGCTTTTTCAATTCTTGATTATATTGGCTTTTGAAATCTCTCAAGGTCACTAACTATGTTATTAATTGTGATGAATGTCTTGATAAGGATAGTGAGGAAGGGTGGAATTTTTCTAAATCATATTTTCCTTGACATTTTCTAACCAATAAATGAACCAGAACATAGTTAAAGACCAATATGTATACTTTATTGACTTTTTAATATAGTTTGACATTAAAAACAAATAAAAAATCTTGTCATTTCTAGTTTTACCTTAATGTTATCTTTAATATTTCTTTGTATTAAATATTCCAGGCAGGCCTGTAATATTTCCCCCCCCCCATTGCATTTCTTTTCCCTTCTATGAATTCTTTTTACATCAGCCACTTTTCTATCCTATAATACAGAGGTGAATTATGCACATAATATATGCATATCTATCTTTTTTGAGCAGACAAGGGGGGGGTTCTGTGTAATCTACAGAAACATAATGAGGTCTCTAACAATTAAATGGTTCATCATTGTGGTGCTCCTACCCCCAAGAGGTACATTTTGTATTTAAGACTATTCAGTTCAAAATAAAGTAATTCAAAAATGCATCATGTTTTCGGACTTCCGGGTTGAGCCTTCTCGAGACAGGCGGTTTGTGATCGCCGCAGCCTGGCTCTGCTAGAGCCCCGATCCTGCAAGGTTCGGGCTGAAGCTGCCTCAGAGGGGCGGCGGAGAAAGGGAAATCTGCCAGCCAGAGTGAGGGGAGCCGCATCTCCCCTTTTGGGTCTGGTCTCTTCCTCCGAAGCCAAGAAGCGGTGGTCAAAATGGCCACCTCAAGAGAAGGTCTCAACGGGACTAAGATTGGTGCAGGAGGAAAGAGAGAAGTCGACAGCAGAGGAACCGAGTATCGGATGGTAAGATCAAGGCACCCCGGGATTAAGATAAAGATGAGTTTTGAAAAGAGAAACAGAAGCGGCGCAGTTCCAAGTGAAGAAAAATAAGTAAAATATTTCTGACAGCTATAAGGGGCTTCAACCGAAAGGAAGAAGCCAGCGTAAGAACTTAAGTTTGGGGCTCGGAAAACTTTGATTATCAAAATAAAAGGAAAGGGTTAAGACTCTGTGCAGAAAGTGCCACTTTGTGGAGAAAAATTGGAAGCTAAAGAAGTAAGAAACTATCTTGTTCCTTTGTGGATTGGAGTTGCTACATTTTAAAGAGACGCAGGACTTATAGAAAGTGAAAGCTTGAATACACAAAGACGGATTGCCGGACTAATTGGTAATATTGATATAGATTCTGGACCTGGGTTAGGATCATAGAAAATTTAAAGAAGAAGAAACAAGGAAAATTAAAATTTTGGTGGTCATCCAAAGAATTAAAAATGGAGTTTAAAAGTATGAAAGAACTGTTACAGGAAGTGACTGAACTAACTTGGCATGTTGCAGAAAATATGGGCATTCGGGTGCTGAATAAAGAAGAAGAAGCCGTGGAAAGGGTGGAGCCAGCAGGAGAAAGCCATTTTAAAAAGACAATTAATACAAAGATTAATACAAATAAAAGGGAAAGGAAGGGTGGCTAAAAAAACGGAACCTAAGAAAGTATCTAAAAAGGGGAACATTTGAAATTAAGCATGCCAGAAAGGTTCAGAAGGAAAGGGAACAGAAAGGTAAAGAGAGAGAGGGATTCAAACTGGATAGAGAAGGGGAGAGCAGGATAATAGGGAGGAGAAGGGAGCCAGCACAAGCGAAAGCTATTTTAAGAAGACAATTAACACAAAGATTAATACAAATAAAAGGAAAGGGAGGATGGTCAAAAAAATGAAACTTAAGAAGGTAATTAAAAAGGAACATTTATGAAACTAGGCATGTTAGAAAGGTCCAGAAGGATAGAGAGCAGAAAGGTAAAGAGAGAGAGAGGGATTCAAACTGGATAGAGAAGGGGATAGCGGATAAAAGAGAGGAGAAGGAACAAGAAACAAGAACAAAAGATAGAGAGATATGGAATTACATAACAAAGAGAGAAACTTGTTTGCATAGAGACAATGGCTGACGTATTTAAAAGGGGGTTCTGCATGAAGAAATGGTAATAAGAATCTATTGTAATTATAAAAGTGTAAAACAATAGGGTTACTGACAATTTTCACTGGTAAAAGGTCACATTTTTCATTTCTTATCCACAAAAGAAAGCTAAATGATGATTAGATGAATTGAATTAATTGAAATGATTTTAGAAAGTGCTTAAAAATGGGATTTGTCAATAACCAAGATTAGTTATTTTTATTATTATTTTGGAACCATAAATTAATTTTAGGGGGGATATGTGTTGCAGAACCCAACCGATTAGAGATATATTGTAAGGGAGCTTTTCTCCATTTTCTTTTTCTTTTTTCTCTATCTTTCGTTTTGAAGGGAATGACTATGATTATGTTACTATATTAACCACTGAGGTGTCACTTTCAAAGTAGTAAAAGGGTGCAAGTCTAGGTTTTTTTTCATTCTTTTAGTGTTAACATGGGTATGGATTTAGAATTATGGTGAGAATATGTGATGAAAGGGCAAATCTGACGGACAAAAGAATTCTGTAAATGATAAAAGAGTATTAACAATGTGAAGATAATTAAAGGTTAGACATGGATGAACTTTATCTTTAATATGATGGGCAAATATATTGTTATTTGTAAGATTTATACATGAAGTTTTTAAAATATATATGTATATTTGCAATTAACTTGAAATGAACTGGGGGCTATACAGAATGAGATTAAGATTTGAGATTAGGATTAATTTTTTTGACCCTTTGTCCGCTAAAATGGAATAGAAGTGAAGTCAAATGTTTAAAAGGAATATAGATCTACTGTCACATTTGCATGTAAAAGTGATGACTCGGGAACATGCTGTCTACTGAAAAGAGCTGTTTTAAAAAATTGTTAAAAATTGAATAAAATTTGGTTAAAAAAAAAAATGCATCATGTTTTCCAGTAAATGGGCCAGTCCACATAGTTGGCTGTACAATGTTGGAAGGATCAGAGTGACAGATTTGGAATGGTATCAGATGCATCAAAAATACTCAAACTACCAGATATATAAAGGGAAAAATATCTTCATGATTTCATGTGGGCTTTATGAAAAAGCCAACAAAGTTGGAAAAGTTTATGTAATCAGACCTTCTTAAAGTAAGCTAAGAAAGAACACATATTTTCATTTATCCTTTCTTCTCTAATCAGTCTCTTAAGATGATCTTCTCTATTCCTCACCCACCCAAATGTATCTTTTTCTTCCTTTCTATTTTATGTGTGAATTGTCTCTTGCAGCTGAAACCACATTGCTTCTTTGCTTCTTATCTAGTTAGCAAATGCCATTGACTGTCATTTAATTTCCTGCAATAGCTGGAAATAATAGCTGCTTTTAGCTATTAAGATGAACTAATATGATCTATAGAAACACATACCAAATGTGACCTTCATGTAACAAAAGCTAGCAATACCATTGGGTTAAGTGCCTCTCCTTTTTCATTAGAAGAACCTATTTGGTTACACAAACTTAGTTTGAAGGACCTGTTTAAATGGAGCAGCTAAATTACTCACATCCTTGAGAACTGTTTTTGTTTGGATTGAAGGGGTTACCTGTATGATATGCCTATTGTTAAGAGATGTGTTTGGGATGATTTACCCAAGAGGAAATAAAGACATTTTGGAATCGGTTATGCCATGATGAAGGTGATAAGTCAATTTTCTTTGTGTGGGAGAAGGGTTTTTTTATATATCTTTTCTTTTTCTTCTTTTTCCTTGTATTTTTTCCTCCTGCTTTTTTCTTCTGGTATGTATTGTTCCTTATTGTTTTACTTATTGTTCCATTCAAAACTTTGAATAAAAAGTATTCCTTTTTAAAAGAAAGATAACTGGTTTTGATTATCTTTTTATCATATTAACCTGTGGTTTGATGACTTCTCAGCAGTAATAACATTATTGAAAAGCAAGAAGTGAAAACTGTAATAAACCAAGGCTAATTGATAAAATCAGATCTAAAAAGGAAAGAGACATATTAAGGGGGGAAGAAACAGTATCCATGAACACCAACTACCAGTCAGAAGTCAAGACAACAACTCTTTAATTCCACAGCATATGGACAAGCTTAAGCATAGTTTCAACTGGGAAACTATTTCAATCAAGACAAATCCAAAAACTCTAGAGAATCCCTGGAAGCCTGGCAGGCTGACAAATTGGCCATGAATTGATATATAGACATAAAAAATATCTACATACTATGCAAAAGACATAATCAACAAACCAAAAAGGGAACAAAAAGACAAAAGCACTTTCCCACCAGCAATCAATAGCCAGATAAACATAGATTAACAACAAGATTATCATCAAACCAACAATCAAGAAATAATTCCCAAAGATGCTTTTTCAAGAGGCAGCTGGAGTTTCTTGTTTTTCTATGAAGACATTTCATTCCTCATTCAAGAAGCTTCTTCAGCCCTGACTGGATGATGGGGAATGGAAGGATTTATATTCCTTGCAGACAGCTGATCATTTGCATTCTTTTAGAGAGATGTTGAGGCCATTTGGAGGTTTATCTGTATTCTCAGGGTCATCTGAGTAGTGCAACTGGCCTCAATGACTCTCTAAAAGAATGTAAATGACCAGCTGTCTACAAGGTATATAAATCCTTCCATTCCCACCATCAGTCAGAGCAAAAAAACTTCTTGAATGAGAAGCCGAACATCTTCAAAGAAAAACAAGGAAGTCCAGTTGCCTTTTGAAAAAGTACCTTTGGGACAACCATGACCCAGCCATGATCCATAAATCAAGAAGTAAACAATACCCCACCTATTGAGTCATTCCTAAAGATTTAGGATAGGCCTGTGATGGCAAACGTATGGCACGCATGCCGGAAGTGGCACGCAGAGCCATTTCTGCCAGCATGTCAGCCGTCACCCCAGATCAGGTCCACTGTGCATGCGCGCGTGCCTCCTGCCAGCCAGCTGATTGTCGGGTATCTGCTGTGCATGTGTGGGGGTGGGACATCCGGGGGAGATGTGCATGCATGCGCAGACAGGCAGGGTGCACACAGGGGGTTGTGTGTTCATGCATAGGGGAAGAGTGGGGGATCATGCGCACATGTGCAGGGGCAGGGGGTGGTGGTCACGCATGCATGCGCAGGGGGTGGGGTTTGCATGCATATTGCATTATGGGTGCAGACATGTGTGCATGCACACATGTGCACACATGTGCAAATGCACACACTTTCGGCACACAACGATGAAAAGGTTAGCCATCACTGGGATAGGCAAATGTTGTTTGATGATATAAAGAAATTGTTTACAGGATGTAAATAAAGCTGCCTTTTGCAATTGTGATTTTGTCAATGCTGATGTTCAAGTGGTGCTCCAGTTATTTTGGAATTGGACCCAAAGTGCCCATTACTATTGTACTATCTTTGCTTTTGTTTGCTGCATTTGGTCTACTTCTATTTGCAGATCTTTGTATTTTGTTACTTTCTCCAGTTCTTTCTCTTTTATTCTGCTGTCTCCAGATGCTACAATGTCCACTATTCAGTCTTTTTTGTTTTTCTTATCAACAATGGTGAAGACTGTGGTATTAAGTGGCAGGTGTTTGTCTGTTTGAATTCTAAATTTCCAGAGCACTTTAGCTTCTTTATTTTCTAATGTTTTATCTACTTTGCAGTCCCAACAATACTTGCTTTCAGGCAAATATTTCTAGTAGGTATTCATATTCTTATTACTTTTTTCTACTTTCAAGTATTTTAATTTTTGTTAAATGTGCTTTAACTATCTCTTATTTCCTTTTATCAATCTATGTATACACTAAGCAACTATGCAATGGAAATCTTAATAATAAGCAATTAATTCAAGACCCAAAACTTTATTATATAACTAGTAATTTGTTATGAATTGCAGCAGTTCTTTTTTGTGTTATACTTCACTTCGAATGAAAAGTTAAATATATTGGCATCCTTAATTTGAATATTGATGTGCTCTTTTTTCTTTTTCTTTTTAATTTTATAAACTTACAAACTGATAGAATTTGAATAATATTATATAAATAAGATTGCATTGAATAATATTGAAATATTATATAAATATTGTATTGAAATACATTGGAATAATATAGTTTATCAAGATTTATATTATCACAATAAAAGGAACTATTTGAAAAACAAAATATACCAGAAAATATACCAGAAATGAGAGCTCAATTTCCTTACCTAGTATTATTATTTAAAAAAAATGTAATAAATGTAATAATAAATTAAATTATTATTATTTTATTTCAGAGGAACAAGTTGTTTGGCCTATTTCTTTGTCAGTCTCCATATCCCAGGGCACGATCAAGGAAGCAACAATCAAACAGGCTTTAATAATGAATTTGATGCAAGAATTAGGGACAAGGTCTTGGAAACTATAGTAGGAACTTCCAGCCTTTGTTTACTTTTCAAATTTATATAGCTACCCATTTCACAAAGCAAATGACTCTGAGTTCTGAGCCCATTAAGGTAGAATCTCTTGATTTTCTTCTTCCAGAGCTTTCTGCATCTTTCAATAAGCTGCTGTTTATGAAATAAGCTATCAAGAAACTCCTTTCCAATTGGCTGGGTGTTTGTGTCAATCATTCCTCCCCCCAACCTCCCTCATATTTAATCTCTCATGCAAGTGGTTCTCAACTTATGACCACAATGGAGCCCAACATTTCTCTTACTAAACAAAACATTTGTTAAGTGAGTTTTGACCTATTTTATGATCATTCTTTCCTCAGTTGTTAAGTGAACCACTGTAGTTGTTAAGTGAGAAACACAGCTGTTAAGTGAATCTGGCTTCCCCATTGATTTTGCTTGTTAGAAGGTTGCAAAAAGCAATCACATGTCCCCAGGACATTACAACCATCTTAAATTCATGACAGTTGCCCAGCATTTGAAATTTGATCATGTGACCATGAGGATACTGCAATGGTCATAAGTGTGAAAAATGGTCATAAGTTACTTTTTTCAGTGTCATTTGAATGGTCACTAAATGAACTGTTGTAAATCAAGCACTACCTATACCCTTAGCTTTATTGGTTCTACATATTAGAAGGCGAATTTTTACAATCAACATATTGCTTAGAATTTTGGAAGACCAAAAGCATCATTAGTCTCTCCAATACAAGCTTGCTTATGTGGGAAGTTAGGAGTAGACAATACAATCTATGAAAAGGATTGAAATTGATGTAGTCAGGCCTATCATCAATCCTTTTGTCCAAGGGACATAACACCAAGACACCCTTTAATTTTTAGTTCACTGATTTCGCCCTATGAACAAATTAATGTCTATTTTTTACTCCTTGAATCTTGTAAAACCCTTGTAAACAAGTTGGAATTATGACATTCAGAAAAAGACCTTTAGATATTGCATAGATATATTCCAAAATGTTGACATATATTCATCCATCAAGATGTCTGCTCTCCACATAATAGGATCAAATAACCTGTCCTATTCCAGAGTTTATGTCTTTATTTCATTGTATCTATTTTTATGTGACACTTTACTCCTGCCCTAAGATTTCTTTTTACTATCTTATCACTTTTATTTTTTGCTATTAATAAAGGAATGTGTCGGGTTATTTTTTTTTAAATCCCTGAGGGTGAAGTGTTATTTAAAATGAGAAAGACTAAGATTCAGTTTGCAGTATTAAAATTGTTTTGATTCAGTCTTTGAGAAATCTGTCAGGCTCTCACTTTTTCTGTACTGACACTTCATATATTGCCTCCTGAGGAAAGTATATATATATATAAGCATGAAAACATGTACTTTCTAAGACATCAAGGTAAAATTGACTTGATTCAAAAGAAACTATTCTTTTTTTAAAAAAGATTTTTATTTTTTAAAACAAATACAGACAAAACATAAAAAACATAAAAACATCTTCCATTTTATATACATACTGTGTGTCAGTTGGTTACAAATCTTTTGTGCCATCCTTTCGTAGTCATCACTCATAGTTTATATAAACTCTCATATGGTCAACCTAAAATATGCTTATATATTTATCAGTTATTAATCATTCATGACTAAACTATTTATTCCATCATTTATACAAGATATTCTTAATTTTTGTTATAAAATTTATATTACACTTTCATCCAATGGTTATATATATTTATATTATATTTTATATCAATCTATTGAACTTCTATTATAAAAGAAACTATTCTTGTTGCTACTGTTACTATGTTCATTTTTTCTCAGATTTACACAATTAAAATCTGTTGAACACTTTCATTATGTAAAAACATCATGATCCAACAGATTATAAATAATGGCACACCTAGATTGCATACCATCTATAAATTCTGAAAAGCATTGACCTTTTCTTTATTCCCAAGGGGAGAAAAACTGGAAAAATATGGTGAAATGTAGCTTACTGTGTGACAAAAGGCTGCATGTGGCAGTTTTCTTCTGTGATATGAGTTTTTTAGAGGTCACACAAGCATTTTTTATCATCTGTTCCCCCACACATGTTCAAACCATCATAATCCTTGAAAACCCTGGGCCCGTAAACAACTCCAATCCAATGATCAGCACAGGAATTCACAGTGAATCAATGACAGTTTTAGTTAATGTGCTGAAGGCATGCATGGGCAGCATTGCCAAGTCTTAATCCTGAATTTTTTTTCATGGACATAATTAGCAAGCAAGCTGATAAAAAATGAGCTATATCTTCCTTGGCAATCTGATACATGAGAAGAAGGACAGAGAGGAAAGAAAATGCCAGGCAAAGGATGAACATGGAATGTCAGAAAAGGCTGTAAAAACGATCCAGAAAAGGAATTCATTTTTGGCTCTGGAGTCAAACTTACTTTAGATCTCTGCCATGTCATGCAATACCATGCAACATAGAAATTAACATTTCCCTTAAAATATTGTAGTTCTTTGCACAGGGGAAAGTCATTCATTCACAGGCCTTTGAAGTATTTAGAATGACTCAGCATCAGAACCAAAATACTGAGGTGCCAGCCTGTTCTCAGTAACAACATAACGTTAAGAGCCACAGTGGTTCAGTGGTTAGAAGGTAGTCCTGCAGGCTACTTCTGCTGCCTGCTGCCTGCCTGCAATTTGGCAGTTCGAATCTCACCAGGCTCAAGGTTGACTCAGCCTTCCATCCTTCCGAGGTGGATAAAATGAGGACCCAGACTGTTGAAGGCAATATGCTGACTCTGTAAACCACTTAGAGAGGGCTGTAAAACACTGTGAACCAGTATATAAGTGTAAGTGCTATTGCTATTTGTATTTGCCTGGGGATAAGGCTTTTTGGAAGGTTGGACAATGATATTCCTTCAGTAAGGTTCAATCAAGTTTTTTTGAGACAGCTACTGTTAAAGAAATATTAAACCATATTGGAGAAATGCAAAACTTTTGTTCTTATCCAGTCTTTACAAAATCACGAATCACTTGAAAGCAAAGTCAAGGATTAATGTTTTATTACTGAGTAACTGTGAAAAAACAAGAAAATCAAAATGACAATTATGAAAGTCATCAACAATTTAAATACATAAACTACTAGAGCACTTTTTATGGTCCTCCTTTTAACCCTGAATGTCACAGCAGGTAAAAAAGAATCATTTTTAATTTTAGAAATAATCGCAGGGATTTTGAAGGACTGATTCCCCAGAAGCAGGATATAGGAATCTAAAATAGGATATTGGCTCTGATTTATTTCTCACTTTTCCTTAAAACTTAGATGGTATGTTTTAATAGCATCATTGTGTCAATTATTTTTGCCTATTTACTCAGAATAATTTTCAACATAATTGAAATGAGTTTAAATGATGCCCTGGATCTTTGATTTCCAGAGAAAATAAAGGTAACATATATTGAGTATCACATAGAATCTCCAGATCACAAATTTGAACCAAATCTTCCCAATCTGAATCTCAAATTTGAAATGAATCTTGATTAACATAAAGTCAATGTGGTGTAATATTAATGTACTAATGTAAATCAACATTGTAATACCACTCTGTGTATATTTTCTTAGGGGGAAAAAAATTTCACAACAGTTGTAACATTACCGAAAAATAGCAAATCAGTAAAGACTTCAGTCACTTATTTTTTTTAAGGAATTGTAGAATTAACAGAAATGTTTCTGACTAATGAACAATGTAAGAATCTACTGCAAGCTGGGATCCCAGAAGACTGCATGGAGTAAGAAAATTTATTGGATGTTCACTACAAAATTGGCAAAACTATTGAATACACTCAGGATTAAATGATAGAGCAGGGTATGAATAAATAATTTTGCTGTTCTTTGGGAAATGTGATTTGCATGCTTTGTGTGCCTTACTTTTGTTGTTGCTATTATTTATTTTTTATTTTTCTACTATTGCTGACCTAGCCAAAGACACTGATTGTCCTGAGAATTAATTGCATAGTTCTGGCAACAATTCCAGAGACTTACATTTACTTTTAATCAATAAACATGTAGGGTTCTCTCCATCTGGCTACAGTGATGGGTGCCAGGCTCCCCAGCAGGGAGGCACCACGTTCTTTAAAATACCAAGGGACTGGCAGGTAGCCATTTGAACATGACTCAGGCCAGGGAAGTGAGGTTGAATTTCCATCCATTAATTGTTAACTCTCCTCCACTCCACAGTGTAATTCAAGAGAGCCTAGTAGTATCGCTTTCCTTATTTCTTAGGCACTAACACAAAATTGAACAATAATTTTCCCTCAATAAATTCCGAATGAAAAAAAAAAGAACCTGAGAAAATCAGTGGAGAATAGAAAGTAGGTCTCTCTCATTTTCACTTTTTTTGTTAGAAAACATATGCCTGCTGGTTGTCACTGAACTAACCATGTGGTATTAATAAAGAACCTCAGTGGTGCAGTGGTTAGAGTGCTGTACTGCAGGCCACTTCTGCTGACTACCGGCTGCCTCCAATTTGGCAGTTTAAATCCCACCAGGCTCTGGTTGGCTCAGCCTTCCATCCTTCTGAGGTGGGTAAAATGAGGACCCAGATTGTTGGGGGCAATATGTTGACTCTGTAAAACCACTTAGAGAGGGCTGGAAAGCACTATAAACCAGTATATATGTCTAAGTGCTATTGCTATCTTAGTGAAGGTAATAGTGTTACTCAGATTTTTAGCAATTGAACATTCCAGAATAAATGAACTTGTGTTCCTGAATTATTTAGTAAACATTTGTCTTCACAGAGTTGTTTGCTGAAAAACTATTTGCAAGAAAACACAAAAACAAGAAAGCTATTGTATGTCTACATGGAGTAGGGAGCTGGACTTGATGAACTAAAAGCCTGTTCCAAATATTTCATTTTAGACTTCAATAATAAAGTGTTCATCACAGCTGAAGGTGAGAATTTCTTGCTTGAATACACAATGGTTAGTGATACACTTTTCTCAGCACTTTTGTCATATTTTCTTTTTACATTCCATGGGGAAATGTTTCATGTTATCTATTTGGCCTTTTAAAAAATGGCTTTACTTGTCTCTGCTAAGGAAAGTCTGTCTAGTTAAAGATACCTTTGGGCAAGAGGAAACTTTATATGGCTTCCTTCCTTCCCTTCTAACTCTACTTGCCAATGTGGTAGCTGTTCTTCGGAGCATCGCTATCCTAGCTAACTTGCTTCTGGAAGATATTGCAGCATAAAGGAAAGTAACTACAGAAAGACAAGTTAAACAATGTTAATCTGTCCCAGTCCTTCCAAGAATGAAATAATCAATACCACTGCTTTATTATGCTTTAAGAGTACAATAGTTTATCCAGCATCTTTTTTGTTTCCTAAGTCATAAATACCACTTAGCAATGGATAGTAGCTCCAGGTATCTCCCCTGGTGATGTAATGGAAACACAATACAACAAACCTTACATATTGTCTGATAAATATTCCATTTATCTCTTCCAAAGAAAGGTATGGGGTAATTTCAGAAAATCATGTGTAAAATTGCAATGTATATAGATGATGGAGAGAGAGGGATGGAGGGAGGGGGAAGAAGGGAGAGAGACAGAGAGACAGACTGTCTGAGACTGCAGTGTCACACAGTGGTTAAGGTGCTGTACTAGAAAAGTAGAGATTCACATTCTATCTTTCCTTAGGCACAGAACCTTAGTCTGGGTGACTTTGGGTTAGGAGAGTCTCGGCAATAGACTGGGAAGGTAAAAAACATCTCTCTATCAAGCAGCTCTGGACCAGTATGATAGATTACAGTCCATAGTCTTCATCGTGCAGTGGATTGATTCAGGCTAATAATCATCATCATTTGTTTTTAATATTATAGGAGTTAAAATGGATGGGATTGGGTAGTGACACATCCAAACAAATTTGGATCAAAGTCCTAGAAAATCTAGAACTACGTCACCTTCGGTCCGATCTAAGTATAGTATATAAAATCATACATTGCAATGTCCTTCCAGTCAATGAATACTTCAGCTTCAATCATAACAATACAAGAGCACACAATAGATACAAACTCAAGGTTAACCACACCAAACTTGATTGCAGGAAATACGACTTCAGCAACAGAGTGGTCAATGTCGGGAATATTCTACTTGACTCTGTGGTTTCTTCCCTAAACTCCAAAACTTTAACCTTAGACTGTCTACTATTGACCTCACCCCTTTCCTAAGAGGTCTGTAGGGGATGTGCATAAGTGCACCAATGTGCCTACCATCCTTATCCTATTGTTTCTTTTATTTTTCTTATATGTATTCATTTCATGTATTCATAACTATGTTTATCCTTATACTTATTATCTTGTAAGTGATTGACTAAATAAATAAATAAATAAATTTGTTATTTGAATAATCATGCTTGTCCCTTATAGACTAGTATTGTGTGTCTATAATCTTGAACAGCAATTAAATGACTTCCGTGTTGAAGAATAGAGTTACAATACTATGCGGGATAAATGGCACAGTTATTCAGTCCCTGGGACTGAATTGCTAGTTTTTAAATAATGTCCATTTCCTGCTCAATGTAGTTATTCATGTTTAATGTCAGTGATCATATATTCCTTTTTATAATTGAGTCATAAAAGCATACATTTCTAGAATAAATAACCATTTGGAACATATATTTTCTAGGCTGGGTAATTAAACCTGAACAAAACTAAGTTTAGCAATAGATTCAAAATATCTATTTGCGCATAGTTCAAACGGTGATTTCATTTAACAATAGTGCTTTGACTCCAGCTGGAAGCATTAAGAGTCTGGTAGGAGCATTAACATTGATTTATTTACCTAGATAAAGTCTATCATCAAATCTTTTATTTTGTACCATTAGAAAGGTATTTGCCATCTGTGATTCTGCTTTGCTTACTTGATGAATGAGACCTTTGGGAATTTTTTTAGTCTATTTAGCAATCCTAAACAGGTCTACTAAGAGATGTAAAGTCCACTGAAAAAATTGGATTTATTCCAAGGGAAGTATGTACAGATTACAGTCTAAAGAAGTTACAATGCTTCTAATTTAAAAAGTCTAACTAAATTCAATAATGTTAAATTTTGATAGATATGTATATCAGAAAGAGCAACTTGAAGTACCCAAGTCTTCTTTTATGGTTTTCAGGTCCTTCTCTGTTCATGAGTGCTATAAAATGCAGTTTTCCAGTGCATTAAGATGGGAATGAGAAATGGTAGAATATGCCTTTATATAAATGTAACACAGCCAAATATTTTTTTTAAGATTCACAGAATTTAGTCTCAACTACCAAAAAGTTGCTATTATGTGCTATATAAGATTTCATCATTAAGTATCCTACTTATTTGGACTGGCTTCAATTGTTATACCACATCTAAGTAATTAACTAAGGTTAGTCCCAAAGGTACTTTTTCAAGAGGCAACTGGACTTTCTTTTTTTTCTTTGAAGATGTTTTGTTTTTCATCCAAGAAGCATCTTCATCTCTGACAGGATGGTGGAGAATGGAAGGATTTCTATTGGTAGGGAATGGAAGGATTTCTGACTGGATGGTGGGAAATGGAAGGGGGAGGGATACAGTATCATATATCTCCAGTGTACAACACAGTCCTTTCAATGGTTTCAAGAAATGCTCCACACCCATTTGCACTTCTCAGATGACTTTGATGACACAGATGAATTCCAGGTGGCCTTAACAACTCATTTAAAGAATGCAAATGACCAGCTGTCTGCAAGGAGTATAAATTCTTCCATTCCCCACCATCCAGTCAGAGCTGAAGAAGCTTCTTGGATAAGAAACAAAATGTTGCCAAAATGTTGTCAAAGTCCAGTTGCCTCTTGAAAAAGCACCTTTGGGACAATCATGACCTGGATGACTGAGAATCTCCATAGATAACTAAGATTAGTTACCATCCTGGGAGGATTAACCCAGAGATCATAAACTATCTCCTTCTGAAACAAGAGAGAGAGAAAAGAGCATGCCTCAAGTTTGGAGATGCAAATGAAAACAGATTAAAAAAAAGTCCAAAATCTCCAGAGGTGCTAAATTTGACTATTTCCTAGTTTAAATTCTAACAACAAAAAGATGAGGAAATATGGTGAGATAACCAAGAGCAAAATCTTCAGTTTTATTGGGGGGGGGATTTCTTCCTACACATCACACCAACTCTGGTGAATGTTGAAGGCGCATGAAACATTGTTACCTTCCCACCAAAGTGTTCCCTATTTTTCTACTTGCATTTTTACATGCTTTCAAACTGCTAGGTTGGCAGAAGCTGGGACAAGTAACGGGAGCTCACTCCGTTATGCAGTGCTAGGGATTCGAACCACCGAACTGCCAACCTTTCTGATTGACAAGCTCAGCATCTTAGCCACTGAGCCACCATGTCCCTTGTTAAGTTTGCATGAAGAGACAGACGCGGAGTGCTTCAAGCTCTTTGTTTATTAGTGACTGCAGCTCAGAACGAACCCACTTTGGCTGGGCTGTGGCTGCTACTTATAGCCAGCAGCTGCAGTTGCCAGCCAATCAAAGTGCAGGGTTTTCCTGCACTTTTTAAACCAATCATTTCTTACATTTTACAAGAACAGTTCAAACTAAACCAATGACTTTAAACCTGCATACATAACATCCCTGAAGAGACATTTAGTTGTAGACAAAACAAGGATAGTTTCTAAGGACCAGCAGCTATGGAGAGCTATCCCGAAGGTGTTTTTTCAGGAAGCAATTGGACTTTCTTGTTTTCTCTTTAAAGATATTTTGCTTATCATCCAAGAAGCTTCTTTAGCTCTGACTGAATGGTTGGGAATGGAAGGATTTATATTCCTCCTTCCAAATTATGTGGCAAAATAAAGAACCCTTATTCAAGAAAGAATAATTTGCCACACGCATTCACATGTCCCTAACTGTCAAGAAGATAAATCCACAACACATTTCAGTCAACCGATGAAGAAACAAATTGTCTGACAGAACAGAAACCATCTACCAAACTGCTTCCTATGTGTCCTCTGGCATGAATATCTGTTCCAGCAGCTGCATGCACAGTTCTAAAGACTGGACAGTGTCCCACTAACACAGTGATGAACAGATGGTTGCTGCTGCTAGCTCTGTGGCCATCATCATATCCTATTTAGTGAAAGAAGACATATTTTAGGTTCATGTTTACCCAACTCAGCAAAGGTGATTGTTCAAATCATCTGCTGGAAGACTGATTCATAGAAGACATTTGCAGAACATAATAGAGCCTGTTCACATTTACAAACGTAACATTTATATTAAAAAAAAGTTGAATAATACCTGGTTTCTGTGCCAGCATACAAAAGCATCAAAATAGTGTTAGAATGACACATGGCATTTATGTAGAACTTAATTCTTTTTTAATATAAATTTGTATTGAAAGTTTTAATAAAAATAGTAAGAACTAATACAAACTAAGTGCTCCAATCATATTATACTCCATTTTTAGAGTGTCATATTAATTTTAGTAGCTTGTTTTCTTTTATTAATTGGTCTGATATACCAAAATAAACTATGGGGGTATGGGGTATGTGATTTATTTATTTTAAAAAATTAAATGGCCACCCAACTTCTAACCAACTCTGGGCAGTTCCTAATCAAAAATTAAAACAACGTACACAATCGTATTATAACTCTGAAACTAAGCACATTAAACCATATTTAGAGAAAATCAGTTGTAAAAGTGATGGGTACACCATTGGAAAATCTAAAGACCAGGCTAAGACAGATCCTCCTCCAGAAAAGCTGTGTGTTCACTAAGAGTTGACACTGATTTGATGGCACATAATCGATCAGTCAGTCAGTCAACCTTTAAGGACAACCTTGGAAGATCCTGGGCCAAACATTTTGAAGCTACAGCTACAATATTTTGAAGACTGCAGAGATGAAAATTAAGCATTGATATTATGATAAGATTCCCACTTTTTGCAGCTATATGTTAATTAATAAAAGTGCAAACATCTGGTCTAATTTGTTCTCAATTCAGTCAATTTCTTGCTGGTCTCTCTGTTCCAGTTTAATTTTAGTAGACATTTTGATTGCCTTATTGATGCCTACATATTTATAATTTGGGGGAAGAGGATTGTAGGTTTGTGAGCCATCTAGAATAAGATGTGTGAAACGCTATAATTATGAATAATTTTAAAAATCCTTTCCTATCAAGATGAATAAATAATCTGTTTAATTTTTGTAATATTAAATATTTCAGTGTGAAGTGCTATTGGATATGAACAGCATCTATTGAAAATTGTCTATTCTGATAGATACGGGAACACTTCTTATATTTCAGAGATGTACATGCAGGCCTGAAAATGAAGACCCAACTTATCGAAAATCCAACTTTTTTATTCTTCCATCACTTCCAAAATAAGTGTATTTCTTTCTCTTTCTCTCCTTTGACAAGGTCAGAATTAAGGGCAAATTATTGCTCTTTTCCTAATATTCTGGTCCATATTTACTGCAAAGATGTTAGAAATAACTGAACTAAAAAGGAAAAGAAAAGAAAAGATCCTATTTTTTCCCCATAGTAATAGAAATGGCATGCACTTCAATGTCCTTCCAACAACAAAAAACGCATTTCCAGCACAAAACAAAATCACTGACATACCTTGAAATACAGTGGAGGTCACAACAAAAGTTAAATTGCTGGCCAACATGCTTTTGTTTTGTATGTATTTTGTATTTTGTATGACTTCTACATTATATAAAGGAAATCATTGTCTTAATTATTTTCATGTTCTTTCTTCAGAAATTAATGTAATGCATTAGCTTAGACTTTCTAAAGTCATGAAATAACAAGACCTAAACAAGCTGGGTGCACCAGATAGAGATTCAAACTTGACTCTTTGTGTGCTAGAACATGGGGGGCAGGGAATGAGAAGTTTGTCTATTCAAAGAAATAAGCATTCCACTGAAAATAATACTGGGATTGTTGCTCACACTAAACCATAGTTTATTGGGTTTGCACAGTATCTACAATTTAAGCCACATTTTTTATTTTTTGTTATGCTATTGTAGATCTTAATATATTGTTTTTTCAGTACAATGATATTTGTACAATATTGATTGAAGGATGTTAAGACTGTAATGCTTAGATAAACCAGAATGATGAGGATAAAAAGGGGAAAATATATCATATCAATATTAATTACAAATGTAGATGTCATCTTAATGAGCATAAAATTATTTGGCTTTTTCAATGTAGAACTGAATATATTTAAAAAAAATACCCCTGAAGGTTGTATTAAATTATTTGATGTACAATAAAGGTTTCATTTTTAAGCTAATTTCTTAAGACCACTATTGGACTTTTACGTAGTATTTTCTGCACATGTTGATAAAGAAAAACAAAAGGTACATGGAGCAAATTTAACCACAATTAAAATACCAAAAATATATGGGGGGGGGAGAAATAAGAAAGACTGTTGAGTTTCTAACTTCTTTTTGTGCACCTACTAATTTACAATGTCATATAGTAAGTCTGTCAGATAGTAAGTGATACACTTACTTGCAGATAGTAGGTGGTTATATTTGCCATACTGTATGGGATGTATTGTATATATAGAACCATATTTTAGACAAACTTCTATCATTGTAAATCCATGATTTTAAAACTGCAGTGGCTAGATTTATGTAACACAATCAGGCAAAAAACAACAACTACATTTTGGTTTAGTGCAATGTCTAAATCTGGTCAGAGTCACTGTCCACATTGGAGTCATCCATGAAGATACATTATTCTCTAGAAAAGTCAATTGATGCAGCATATTACAAATTTACTGCAGTGCAATTTCTATAAATGCAGTAATAGAGCAGCAAGTATGGCACATATGTATGAGTTATTTTTTAAAAAGTCTGATATGGATTAATAAAGGGGGGTGAAGAGACCCTGAATGTGGACTACAAAGTCATCTTTATTTACTCTACATTAATACACACAGGGCTTGCCCAGAAAATGGTCCTGCATTGATGATTGTTTAGCGTCTTGTAGGCAGAGAACATATTATATTTAATCCCCCATCAAGCCCTGCCTTTAAAAACAAGCAAACATGGGGAATAAATAACATGACTGCTACTGGTTGTAAAACAGTCTGTTAGAATTGTTGGAATAAATAATATATTGAACATCACTTTATTTTCATTTGTGATTAGGTGTATAACTTTGCTTTAATATTAGGTGGCTTTTATGGACAGTGTTTCTTGATTTAACAAAGATTTGAATCAAACATTTCATTATTCATTAACAGAAGTAAGTCTTATCCTGAGAATGCAAAATCTGACCTCAAAATGATGGCACTGCCTCACAGCTCTAGCCAGCTGGCAGGACCCTGATCCTCAGAGACGAACTTTCATCAGCCTTTTCAATGAAGACATGGTGTTATGTTGGAGATAGGTCTACCTCTCAGGTTTGAAAATGGAACCTTAACTCTCTTTCTTTCTCTTTTGATTTACTTTCAAGCTCCCTACCATTTGAAAATGTAAGACTTGTTTGTATATGGAAAATCTCTATCAGGAATAAAGACAAGGAGTATATTGTGCATGGAGAAGCACCTATTCATTTATAGATTTAGGCACAGGTACCGAAAAGTCTGCTACAATTGCACATTTATACATACGCTCAAACTCAATAAAACATAGCACAATTAGCAGAGCAATTGTATGTGGCTGGGTAGTTTCATATTATATTCTAAGCTTTACAAAGTTTGCATCCAAAAAGGTAAAAATTAGGGGACGGAGCCATTTACAAAATCTTTTTTGGCAGGGAGATCTTTTTAAAATTTTGATTCTCCCCCTTCCTTCCAAATAACAATCCATTAATATGACTTTCCCCATGATAAGAAGAAATCCAATTTCATTGACAAGGTCTGTTTGCCCTATTGCTGTTAGCATCAATGAGCAGTGATATCAGAGTACCCACATTATCAGAGCTTTCCAGTTCTGGCCCAAGGAGGGCCCAGCATAATATTTCCTGCCTGCAGGAGAGATCCTTCACCTTCTATGACTTTTTTCTCTGTTTGGTCCTCCTTTCTTTCTTATCAATCACTTAACATTTCAATTTTGGAAAGCCATTCCTCTTGTGTCATGTTTTTATTTTGAGGTCTTCTGGGCCTTATGCTATTTTTTTCTTTTGTCTTCTTCCATAACTCCAATATATCCTATAGGTTTTCACTACCATCGATTCAATAGTAATACCTATTTTATATTTCTGTCTAAGAAGGTCCAGCTTCAGCCAATCCATCGTGTTCAACTATTTGGTACTTCTACCTGAGTATGTCATTGCCATTTCAGAGGCATGTTTAATTTTTATGTTCTTTTTAAACACTGCTATCTAGTGTTAATTAACCATGAAGCTTTTAATTGTAGCCTTCTTATTCCCATATTTAGTCTGCCTAACAAGGTAACAAAAATACTGCCTTTCTACTACATTCTACATTCTAATCAGTTGATCAATTGTAGACTTTTCATCTATGCAGCTTTCTTGCCCAACTGTCCTCTTGGCTCTTCCCAGAACTACCAAAATCAAATAATGAGCTATAATACGATACCCATCTTTCCATTCAATTCATTTTTGTCTACTCCACTGACTGCCCTCATTTTCAAAACTCTCCTTTTTCTTTTCCATCCTGAAAGAACTTGGTCTCTTTTATCCTTGTCATCCATTCTGACCATAATGCTGTTTCTTGACTTAATGCAAAGTCTTGGTCCCAAATCTTTTTTCATTTGTTTTTCCTGCTGCTTTAATCTATTCATCTATATCATCTACTAAAAATTAGCATCAATATTTAAAACTGAATTGAACATGCCTTTCCTAGTCACCCTCGGTTTTATCTTCCTCTTTTGCCATCTCTACATCATATTTTTACTGTAAATAACTTGGAACAAAAGCTACTGGTGTGTTCAGTGATAGCACCATATAAATAAGAACCCTAGCAATAAGGATAGCAACTGATATCCCAGTGAGTATACCCTATTTTGTACAAATGCACATAATCTTAGAAAGCCATTTTGCTTAGCAAAATATATAGCAGCATTCTCTGTCTGGAATTAATGACTTACCGTCTCTGACCCTAAATAATAAATTCAGGAACCATCTTCAGTTGTCCAGAGCACTCTACTGGTGCTAAAACAACCAGCAATTCCACAAAGCTCCTAAAATTGCTTTTGTTTCTTCTTCCTTTTATAATCCTCTTTTTTTCCTTTCCATTTCTGTGATATGTGTTTTAGATTATGTTATGCATGGAAGAACTTCTTTTTTGTTTGCATAAACTGTGGGAATATTTTCCTCAGAAAAATAAAAATGCATCCAGTAGGCAGACAGGCTGGTGAGAGAAGTTTGTTTGGAACACATTTGCACAGAGCTTAGAATGGCTGCTTCAGTTAGAGGAAGTTTTATTTATTTTCCATTTGTTTTTCATGTAATTTTCAAGCATTATAAAGGGCCCATTTGAAGCTGTCTCTGGGTGGGGTGTAGTGCCGATCTTTGTAACTCAGAATAAAACAAATCACATTTATAAATAAACTATAATAACCCAACAATTTATAGGAAAAATACATAAAAATTGAAAATATAATCAATGGCCCCAAATTAAAAACCATTCCTACCACTTCCAGTAGTCAGATAACATTCTGGTGCGTTAGATAAGCTTTAATGAACTGTCTGAAGGCCAGGAGAAAAGATGCTCTTCTAACCATGGGGCAAGCAATGCCAAACAATAGAAGATAACTGAAAAGGCAAGCTCCCAAGATCCTATACATGGCAGTTCCTGAGAACAGGGCTCAGAGTACAATCTATGAAGTTTATGAAGTGGTCAGATGTTTCTGGGAAACAGTTTCACAGTGCATGCAGTCTTAAACCACAGGTGTCAAACTTGATCATATCACGCAATGTTGTTCTGACCCAAACCTTGTTTAAATTAAACAGACACAAATAGTGTGTAAAAGCAAACCTTTTTTAATGCAGCGCTGGGAAATCAGTGCATTCCCAGCCAAGAGACATGTAAACCTAATTGTCCGATATCAAAAGCAAGCCCTTTCAAGATTACAAAAAACTGCCAAGGACAGAAGACTAATTACTGATTAAATATCCACGGACAGAAGTTACAAAAACAAACCAGAGTAAGCAGGGCTTCAACGAGGACTCTGAATCTAAAGAACTTCTTTGCTTCCTGCAAATAACACATCCCCGAGGGCTGGTTTTTATCCCTTATGGGAGGGGCCATCACTTTCCAGCCTTACTCCCGAATCACCCTTGCTGCTTCAGCTGCTCTTTCCTTCCAGCAGTCCTGTGTGCATGCACACTGGGCACAGGGTCCCCGAGGTCCTCTGCATCACTGCTGCTAGACTTCATAAGCTCTGAAGGCAGCACCCCACTCTCCAATCGTCTGGGCCTCATCCCTACATCACACACAGGCCCCTCATCTGAGTCCTCACTATCTGGGACCTCTACCATCCACACCTGCTGCTGGCGAACCACAACAGATGTATCATGATGTATTGTGACTGTTTTGCCTTTGTGGAGCTGGGGTGGGCATGGCCTGTACATGGGCCACCAGTTTGACACCCCTGCCTTAAACCATGAAAGGCTGTAGAGTAATATCTAGCATTCTGAATTGCATCCAGAAGTCAACTGATAACCAGCCCATTCTCAAAGTAGAGATCTAATAGGAATATATTAAGGAAACACTCTTTTCATCTGAAATGAATATACCCCACTTCTAAAACTCTTCACTTTACCAGTTCAATTCATGTACTGAAGATTTTTCTGACTAATGGAACAGTCAGAGCATTGAGGTTGCCTCATCTCTGTCTCAAAATCTTCTAATTTAGAGGCCCTGGTATCAATTATTCCTATTATAGCTATTCCTCTTCTCCTAAATTATCAAGAGTATTAATACACTTACTAGTACATATTTCTTTCTTTTTTTATGAACAGATGCTGTTCACAATAAATTTAAACTACCTAGCAACTTGTTGTTCATCCCTGCAGCTCTTCTAAGGCAAGAAATATATCTCTTTATAGAAAAACCAAATACCTGTCCTATTAATTATGCACTGTACTTGTTATCAAAACATACAGCACAAATATTTGCCAAGACTGTTGGTTTTTCAATGTGATATTCATAACTTACAACTATTGTTTAGTTATTTTTATCTTGTACTATATAAGTAAAAACAGTGATTAGAGACTATGACTCAATAAACAGGATGGATTTTTTTTTGTCCGGCTGGACTGAATTGGGACATCTGCATTTCTTTCCAGCTGTGCTGCTTTTTTATTGCTTTGACTTCATGGACTCTCATCCAGTTTTATTCTTGCAATCCTCACACCTGGTTTGGCATCTGTGCAGCTAAATTGTATTTGAGAAAACTTGGTTACTTTTCACCTTCTTTTTCTTGCTATATCGCAGGTAATTTGAGAATTCAGCATTATTTCAAAAAATGATGAAAGGAGATGTATCATCATCATCATCATTACTATATTATTTTCACATTACTGCTTTATAGCAAAAGCTGCATTAGCTGAATAGATCTACAAAGCATGACTTATCCAGTCTTATTTAAAGTACTGAAAGATGCTTATTGTACCCTTGCTATTGATTCAGAAGTCACAGATGGTGCAAAATAGACAGCCAAGATGCTTAGGGAAGGGTCTGATTATGCATATATTACATTAGAGCTGAAGCAATTGGGCTGGCTGCTTATTAACTATGGAGACAGGTTCAAGATCTTGTTGCTGATATATAATACCATGAACAACTTGGGACCCAATTACTGTCAGAACATCTTTCCTGATAGAGACTTGTGTAATCATTAAGATCATCCTACTTATACTTTAGGAATTAATGAGAACATTTTTCCCACTGTCTATCAATTGGCCAGAAATTCCAGTTTAGGAAATAAGTTTTCTTTCTGATATATATTTGCTGGATAAAACAAGACACATGAAAAGAAATAGATCATTTTATTACAATTACACTGAGGAACAATGCAGCAGGATGGCAGATGAGTCTCCTGCTAACAAAGGCTTACAAACTAAGTGCATACATATAATGTATATTGGGATAACTCTTCCAGTCATGAGTTTACAAACAGTAATTGAGATTCAGAGAGGTGCCTATATATTCAAGTGTAGCCCAACTCAGCATGTAGTGGGCATGCATAAGCGCACCAATGTGCTTACCGTCCCTGTCCTATTGTTTCTTTTATTTTTCTTATATGTATCCATGTATTCATAACTATGTTTATACTTATACCTATTATCTTATAAGCAATTGACAAATAAAATAATAAATAAATAAATAAATAAATAAATGTTCATAGACTATATACATATAAGGATATAGCCCTTACACCCCATTCTTTTGTTACACAGGAACATGATGTATTTATGTTCATATTCTAGTTAAAATAATAAAGAGTTTATCTTTCAGTGAATGTATTCAGGAAATGTGATTCCTCTTCCTGACAAACAGAACATACTAACACTAGAAGTATCCCTCCCCCTTTAGATAACTGAAGTGACTGCCAGTATGTTATAAAATATAGAAGCAGTGGTTATCCTAAAGATGAAAGTTGACAGAGAAAAATTAACAAAGAATAAACTAAGATAATTGTATAAAGGTTAACTATTGCCTTTAGCCATGTAGAATATAGCCTAATGAGCATATTTGATAAAGACCAGATAAAACTGAAACAACAGTCAGAGCCTAGACAGAAATTAGAAGGAAAGAATGGCCCCAAGCACAACCAAGATGGGCTCAAGATATGAGCTTCCACTGTAAGAATAGGTAGACCTCAATCAACCCAAACTATCAAGCCTGAGTCATGCTGATTGAAAGGGTAAATGAAAACTACACTCTCAAAATTCCCTTAATCTAAAGCAGGGCTGTCAAACTCCTGGCCCATGGGCTGGATGCGCAGCACGCTGGCCATGCCCATGCCCAATTTAGCAAAGGGGGAAAAAGTCTTGATGCATCACATGATGCCACTGTAATGACATGAGTTTGACACTCCTGATGGGTGTCCAATCTTTTGGCTTGCCTGGGCCGTATTGGGTGAAAATATATAATATAGCTAATGTATATAAATCATACAATAATGTTAAAAGTTTACAATCTTGTGGGGCTGCATTATTGTCTGTGCAGGCCACATGCAGTCCATGGGCCTCATCTAAAGTGAAATAGAACAGATAAAATGGACATGAGTAAAACCACTAGGAGCCACTATGGGATGGTCAAAAAAGCTAAAATATCAGTTAAGATCACATGATTGAACTCTTATGGTACATATTTAAAGGGTAAGGCTTCAATCATGTGATTGAAGCTGTCATCTTTTTTTAAAATTTTCACATCTCTCATTTGCCTCCTTTCTAGACTAAAAAGCCTCAAATGTCACACCCTTTCCTCAAAATGAAGCTGCTCCAGTTTCTAGATCATCTTAGTTGCTCTACTCTGAACCTTATCTAACTCCACATCCTTTTGGAGGTGCAGCAACAAGAATCACACACATTCACACCATTGTTTTATATTAAGGTGTTATGATAATGACATCTCTATTTTTAGTACTGTTTCTTATTATCTCCAACATGTTGTTGCCTTTTTTATAGCTGCTGCATAATGTGTCAACACCTTTATTGGACTGTTTACAATTATTCCAAGATTTCCTTACTCGTCAGTCACTGCTAGCACCAACCTCATAATGTGTCAACTCCTCTAATGTGCAGAGATCCCTCTGGGGCTCTTCACAATCTTGTTCTGTTTTTCCCACTCTGAACAATTGAGTGTCATCTGCAAATTTGGCTATTTCACTTTTCACACCTAATCCAGGATGATTTACCAATATATTAAAAAAGACTGGTCCTAGCACAGAACCATGGAGGTTTCCCTAGGTACATCCTGTCTTTGCAAAAAATATCCATTTACTTTTTGTTTTCAATTATTTAGCCAACTGCTTATCCATAAGCAGATTTGCCCTTTTATTCTATGACTACTGAAGTTATGGAGAAGTCTTCAATGATTGATTCCAACAAAGGCTTTTCCAAGAGCTAATGGATAGTGTCTACTGGTTTTCTCTTATCAACAGATCTATTAATATCCTCAAGAAACTCTAGTAGTTCATTTATTTTACTTATTTACAGGGCTTAAACAGCTGCCCATCTCATATAATGTTTCTAAGTAGCTCACAACAATCCATAAAAACAAGGATAAAAACAGAAGTGCCTTTTTACTTGGGAGGACAGTCAGCTCCTCAAGGCTTTCTAAAAGCCTAAAAGAGTAAGAATCCCTCAGATCTTAGGTGGGAGGCTATTCCATAAAACAGGGATGGTGACCAAAAAAGGATGCCTCTAAAGTCCAATCAGGTGGCAACATTTAATAGCCATATGGAACTAACACACAGAACTTCCATATCTAGTTAGCAAAAATGAAGACAATCAGAAAATGACATCAAAATGGAGTTTTCTGTACATCTTTGCTGCTATATAATGGCCATGTAGATATTTGCTTCCTAGATATGGTAGTTCTATACCTGTTCCCAGTGAAAGCCAACTACTTCTCTGTACATATGTACACATAATAACCATTCAAACCCATATTCCAGGGGGGGAAGTTCTTGGCTAATTGTCAGCTTAAAGCAGTATTTCCACCCTGCTGGAACCAAAATCTGGTAAACTAAAAGCCACCAATAAATCAATATTAGGGACTATTTATTGACATCTAGTGGCCATCCAGAGTTTTATAACCCATCTCTGGTGGCCCTAGTTGAGGCAGGGAGAGAAGCTCTAGTATTACAACTAAGAACCGCAGGAGATCCTTCAGATGAATAGTTCCAAGCAAATGGAAAGTTTTCACTTTGCAGATCATGTTGATTCCCCCCACCTTTTGTTTAGGAAGTGGATTGTAAGGCAAATAAATAAAGCTTTTGTGGTTGGTTTTTTTTTCAGAATATGACTTGCTATTTGGATCTATTTTGATTAATCTAAAATGATTTGTTCCATGATCAACAATTTTATGAAGTTCCCAGAATGAAATAAGGTGAAGGACATTTTATAAATCAAAGACTGCTTTCATTTTATCCAAGTTCAACTTTACTGTATAACACACTAAATTTTCCAGAAGATGGTATAGTTGTAGAAAAGATACACTTTAAAATATTCTTCTCCCAAACTTCCATTTTCTTCTTGCACATAAAAAAACCTTAAGAGTTCTGCCATTGCATTTCGTTATATTGAGGAGCAAATAAGGAATAAAGAGAAATATGTAATAGTTTGAAGTCCTAGTTATAATTCATTTATTGTTGCTTCTACATAACAACTTCAATAGAAATCAAGCCATATTAGAAGAAGGATAGCTGGCTGACATCAGAAATGGGAATGCAAAAATTTCTGCCACATGCTCCTCACTAGAAAACACTTCAGTAGATTTACTATCACTCATAATTAGTAACAGATAAACCTTTTCAATAACAGTTTCTATCTACTATTCTTATTGCTTGAACACTGGTAATCCTGTATTGAACATAATCAATATCAGAAAGATTATGAGGAATAAGTAAAGAGAAAATGTAAGGAGAAAGTCATAACATCTTTTAACACATTTCTAGATTGAATTTCTCAGATTGCACACAATATATCACATTTAAATTTAACAGAGCTCTAGACATCAAAGATGAATGGGTAATAGATTTTGTGAGCAGATTTGATTAGAAATCATATATCTAGAAGTCCTACTTCTCTGTAAGGACCAAATTATTTTGAAATAAGCATGCCTTCCAGTAAACCACCTTCCCAGCTGAAAATTTAGCTAGCTCATCTGTATGAAAACACTTTTACCACATCATCATGGTAGGTTCTGTGGTAGGGCATCATCATCACCATCATTGTCATGATCACCATCACAGCTACCATAACAGTGCAATAAGAGTTTTAACTGGGACAGGAATCATAAACTTATTATACTGTCAGATCTGCCTGGCTCAGCTTGAGGAGAGGCTCACAGGCATCCTACCATAAAACAAAGAAGGGGGGAGGATAAAAGAGGTAAAGATAAAGCTTTGTGTGTACATGTTATAAAGTTGGGAGGAGGGAATGACAGGTGAGAAGGATCAGAGCAGCTGGATACTGTTTGTACCAGCATCCCATGGCCAGTCGCCCTGAGAAATATGTGGATTACTCCCAAACATCTCAGAGGTCTCAAAACATCTTAGTGAGCTCCGGTTGGCTGGAAATGGACTGGTCATGGGGGGAGGGATGGGCTGGGGGCAAATCTACACCTTATTTTGCATCCAGCAAGCAGGGTATTTTCAGAGCTGGCTTGAGTTTCCTGCAACCACCATTCTTAGTAAAAGAACCCTTTGCTTTAACCAAATAGAGTCAAAGGAATTCTTTCCTAAGGGATTGGATTGGGGCAGATCTGATAGGAGTTTACTTGTTTCATTGGTTCCAACTCAGTTGGGTCACTGAGAGTCAGATAGCATATACATTTGATAAATAATAATAATAATAATAATAATTATTATTATTATTATCAAAAGTATATGCTATCGTTGAGACCTTCGTGGTTCAGAAGTTTTAACATTCTCATCCAGTGAGAGAGGAAATGTGTCTGCTGACATTTCCCCACTGGGACTTCCTGTGAAAGAAGACCCTGTTTGATTGTTAGAATCTGGTCTCTCCTCCCAACCCATCTCCAGCCCAATGTTAGCACCCAAGTCAAGTAGTGATGTACAATCTTCCACTTCTAAGGATGGATTTTGGCATTGTGCCAGGTTTTGGAATGGTTCCTGTCATAATGGCTCGTTACACATGGGATTGATTCTTGCTTGCTGATTTTCCTCCTGTTCCTCCCCTTCCCCCCTAGAAATGACATTAGGTGAGGGAACTAGAGAAGAACAAGTGCGATGTTCCTAAGAGAACCTGGATCTAAGTTGATCAATGTGCCTGCTCCAGAGGAGTCCATCCTCTGTTTGTACCCTGTAAGAACGAGGGCCTGTGATCTGAGTTATCTCAGCAGGAATCCACAAAGGTTCACCTATAAGGCTCTTAGCATAAACAGAATCACCCACACTGAATGTGCGAACTTTGGAAGTGGAATCTAGTGGTGCATTGGGTGCGTAAGTGGGATGAAGGTCAAGGGAAGACCTAAGTTTCCTACCCATCAACAACTCTGCTGGGGATAAGTTATTAGATGGGTAAGGAGTGATGTGCTGAACACTGAGAAGTTTTTCAACTCAGTGATGTCCCCAGGACCCAGTTGCTGAAGCTTCTCCTTGGTAAAACATACCATGCGTTCAGCCCGGCCATTAGTCAAGGGTGCCCAGGGGCAGTAAGGGCATGTCTGATACCCTGTTGTGCTAAATAGGATTCAAAAAGGTTGGATGTAAATTGAGGGCCATTGTCAGAGACAAGAACATCAGGTAACCCGTGGGTTACAAAAAGTTTTCTGAGCTGCTTGATGACAGCATCAGTTGTGGTGGATGTCATGGGAAATACCTCTAGCCATTTGGAATATGCACCTACTATAATAAGAAAGGTGTGCTCTCTGGTAGGACCAGCAAAATCAATGTGAATCCTGGACCATGGGCCCCTAGGACATTCCCATTCCTGTTTGGGGGCGAGAGGTGGGGCAGGACTGACTACCTGACAGTTGGCACAAGATGCAACCCAGTTTTCAACCATTTTGTCAATACCTGGCCACCATACATAGCTCCTGGCCAATCCCTTCATCCTTACAATCCCAGGATGACCCTCATATAACATTTCCAAAACCTCTCTTTGCAGTTTTGCAGGAATAACCACCCTGTTACCCCACAAAATACATCCTCTTAATACAGATAATTCAGTTTGCCTGGACTTAAAAGGTTGGGCAAGGTGAGGTAGATCTTGAAGAGGCCAACCTTTCTTAATCCAGCCTATAATAGGAGCCAATAAAGTGTCTTTGGCAGTCTCTCTGGCAATTTCAGCAGCATGAACTGGAAGCTTGGCAACAGTTTCTAGGAAAAAGGTGTGTGTCTCAGGCTCAAAGTCCTCCTTGTGGTAAGGAAGTGGGCAACGACTCAGTGCATCTGCATGACCAATGTCCTTGCCAGGCTTGTGGATAAGTTTGTATGAATAAGCAGCAAGAAATTCAGTCCACCTCAGCATTCTTGGTGACAGGATAGTAGGTGTAGGTTTGTCTCCTGCCACAATGCCTAATAAAGGTTTGTGATCTGTAATAATGGTAAATGTCCTGCCATACAGATATTCATGAAATTTCTTGACAGCTGCAACAACTGCCAATGCCTATTTGTCCAGTTGGCTATAATTCCTCTCTGCTTTGGTCAAAGTGCGAGAATAAAATGCAATAGGGGTTTCTCTCCCACTGGGAAGCCTGTGGCTTAAAACCCCCCAACTCCAAAAGGGGATGCATCACAAGTCAGTACAACAGGCAAATTCTCAGCGAACTGTATCAGTACAGCATCAGACGTGATTAGTCTTTTAATACTGTTAAATGCTGATTGTTCCTTCCTGCCCCAGACTCAAACAGACTTTTTGTCAAGTAATCTGTGTAATGGTTCTGCAATGGTTGCCTTCTAGGTAGGTTTGATTGCTTGCAAACCTTGGCATTGCTGTAGGGTGGATGCCATGCTTGTCAATCATATAGCCCAGGAACTCAACCCTGTCAGTTTTAAGAATGCATTTTTCTTCCTTGACTTTTAACCCCGCTTTCCTGAATCTGGTAAGGACTTCTCTGAGTCTTTCTTGTAACTGAGTGTCATTTTCAGCAGAGATTAACACATCATCAAAGTAAGGCACTACCCCTGGCAGTCCTTGGAGCATTCTTTCCATAAGGCTTTGAAAGATGCCTGGTGCCACGCTTACTCCAAATTGTAACCTTTACATTTGAAGGCACCTCTATGAGTCACAATGGTTTGGGCCTCTGCAGTGGCATTATCAACTGTTAGTTGTTGATATGCCTGGGCCAAATCCAATTTGGCAAAGAGTGTACCCCTGCCAAGTGAATGTAACAGATGATGCACAACTGGAACTGGATATGCGCTCTGCTGGTTCAGTGTCCCCTTATAGTCCCCACAGATTCTTACTGACCCATCAGTCTTGACTGGTGTGACTATGGGTGTCTCCCATCTGGAGTGGTCAGTGGGCTCTAAAACCCCTTGAGCTATTAATTTGTCTAATTGTGCATCAATTTTTTCCTTTAAAGCAAATGGAACCCTTCTGGGCTTTAAACGAATTGGGGGCACCTTGGGATCTAGGTTGAAAGTGATAGGGGTCCCATATACTTGCCCAATCCTTCACTGAAGACCTCTGGAAACTCAGACTTCAAGGCCTCCTCCCATTCAGTGTTGCTCACGTGATTGATGCCAGTCACCTCGATGCCTAGTGGCTTGAACCACTCAAGTCCCAGCAAGCTTGGGCGATCCTTGTCCACGATGGTCGGGGCAAACGTTTGGTGTGGCCTTTAAACTTCACGTTGAATTCTCTTGTTCCAACTACTGGAATCTTGTTCCCTTGGTAGTCTTTAAGAGTCAGTGCTTGCTTCTGGAAATGTTTCTTCTGAATGTTGGGAAGTAACCTGTGAATAATATCCCATGACACCATAGATAAATAGGAGCCTGAGTCCACTTCCATTTGGCAAGGCCTTCCTTCAATGAATACCTTCACATGTACTTTTCTGCTTCTCAAGGGTGAAGAATTACCAATGGTGATCGTTTGATGAGTTTCATTCTTTCCATTTGCTTCTGAGTTGCGCCCCATTTTCTCACTGAAATTGTTGGGCTTGAATTCTTTCTCAAGAAATTTCTTCCTACTAGGTGGAGTTCTGGATGATTTGCAGACTCTTGCTAGGTGACCTTTCTCACAACGAGGCAGATGGTGTCTAAAAACTTGCATTCAGTGCGGGGTGGCCCCCACAGCCTCTGCAATAAAATTCTTGCCTCTTTTTCCAAGGTCTTTCCTTTTCTTCTCCATTCTGAGTCTATAAATTCCTTCCTCCACCTCACTACAGTCTGAATCAGAGTCTATTTGCTCGCAATGGGTTGTTGTGGACTTTTCCACATCAGCATGGCTTGAGGCCTTGTTAATTTTCTTCATGGCTGCTGCTGAGGACTTGGTTTCTTCTGCTGAAACAGCTTCCTCTATGGCCTCCTTAAACGTGATCTTAGGTTTCATTAGTAATTTGCTCTGTAAGACCTTATCTTTAAGGCCTAGAACAAACCGATCATGCATGGCCTCTTCTATGTTGGTAAACTCACAAGCACCCCCAATGTCCCTTAAACTTGCCATGAAGTCCTTAACATTTTCGCTTTCCCCTTGACCTCGATGATAAAACTTGTGTCTCTTAATGAGGCACGATACTTTTGGGGCGTAATGGGCTCTTAAAAGCTTTTCTAAATCAGGCCATTCCATTACCTTCAAGTCTGCAGCTCCTGCCAATGCCTTCACCATCTTGAAGACTGCCAGACCGCAGTGCGTGAGAAATACCGCCCTCTTCTGCTTCTTGGGGATATCGGCGAGGTCGTTTCCTTCCAAATACATTTGGAAGCGATCCGCATACGATTCCCAGTCTTCTGCTGCGGGATCGAACGGGCTGGGGTGTTCAGCACAGCCATCTCGCTCTTCTGCTTCTCTTCTTCAAGGGAATCCCACCTTCGTCACCAGTGTTATGTTTGCATGAAGAGTCAGACGCAAAGAGCTTCAGTGAAGAGTTTATTAAGTGACTACAGCTCAAATGGACCCGACTTGGCTGGGCTATGGCTGCTTCTTATAGCCAGCAGCCGTAGTTGCCAGCCAATCAGAGTGCAGGGTTTTCCCGCACTATTTAAACCAATCCTATTTGACATTTTACAAGAACAATTCAAACTAAACCAATAACATTCAAACCTACATACATAACACCCATCATCTTCTCTAGGGAAAAAAAATCCATGAAAACAAGGAGCCTCAGATGTCACTGGACTGAGTGTTCTACAAATATTTAGATTTAGAAAATGGTTTATGAACTCATTTTTATTGTAAAGTGGAATTATAAAAAGGTCAGGGTTGTTGGTTTTTTTTTTGAAAAGCCATTAAGGTTGAATAAAGCTTGAAACAGTTGATAGCACTGAAACGCTCTTCTAAACAAATCTGTTGGTATCAATAACTAATTACATCCCAGTTCCAGCTCACTAACACAGATTGATAGTTCCATTATAATGTTTAATTAGACTACTTTTTAATTTATCTGTAAGAAATTATCTAAATGGCAAAGGAGTGGATGTCTATAAGCCGTGAGGGAACAGACTAGTCAAGGGGTACAAAATTGTGTCATCACTATGTACATTTTGCTCTGATGAGATAAAGGAAGACTGCAAGTTTGTCCAGCTTCATTTTTGTCCACAAATGATTATTAATTAGGATCATATCTGACTAATTTAAAAAAATCATCTATCTTGTTCAAATTTACTCTCCCAGGATTTATTATATGCTGGCTAGGGAATTCTGGGAATTGAGGCCCATACATCTTAAAATTGCCAAGTTCGAAAAACAAACAGTGCTGTTCCTTGGAATAAGTAAAGCAGTTCATCCAGCATGTTTTCTTCTGCTTCAAATGTTTTTGCAGTTCCACACCGACATTTTTGAGTTAACTGGAGAGGTTCTTTAAACATTCCACTAAGGAGGCTTAGTACAGTTTTCATTATTTGCAAGCCCATTTGAATGCTAAAGGGCTTTTCCCACTGCTAAAATGAACAGCTATCTGCCCATCCTTGAAATGGCACGAAACCATTCTAGCATAATATTCGCTGCCCTGTTGTCAGTTTCCATTATCCTGCTTCTATTGTTCTGTTTTGAATCAGTGGAGGCACTTAGATCTCTTCAAAACAGGACTATAAAATATGAGCTGAAAAAATCCAGACAACCATGAAACACCTGTAGGAAGGTCATATTCTCTGGATTTCTGTTTGCTGCTCCTTGGATTTTTACAATCCAGATTGTATGGTCCTAATTCCAGTTCTTACCAGTCCTGGATAACATGGACAACATTGAGGGCTGAGAAAAGACGTAAAGAAAATAATCCATTGTGATGTGGTGTAGGATTAAGACTGGAGAGGTTCAGGTTCAGATTGACCTCAGCAGTGGAAGGAAAATGACTTTAGGCCAGATCACTATTTCTCAACCCAATTTACCTCACAGAATTCTTGTTATGCAGAAAAGTTAGGAGATAGAATTTGGAAGTCATTTGACATCACCTCTCTCAGATGCCAAATTTAAAAAATCTGACAAATAAATATAACTATTTATAGACTTTTTGCAATTTGAAAAAAACAAATTGGAAATTTGGGGATTTATTGATTAACAAGGGTTGTTTATGAGAAGGGAACCATGATATGATACGTAATTTGGGAAGGCAGAGATAGTAATTATCATGTTTGTAACTGCTGCAAAAAGATTGGAAGTTGCTTCATTGGATATTTCTTCGCCATAGTCTTTTGATGTCTTACACTTTTTTTTCTTTTATATCTCTTTCTTCTAATTTTCTTTTTATATTTCTGTAGCATTTTAATTTCATATAAAATCATTTGTTAATAAAAATTATATATAAAAATAAATCTGATAAAAAGTGAGTATTACATTTTATTTTATTTTCCCTTTGGAAATCCATGGAATATTTTCTATTACTTGGCTTTAGTATTTCCAGTTACTTATTCTTTACTGTACCTTTCTTTTGCCTCAGCTATTTTAAATAACTTTTTCTGACATCTGTTTTTTATTCCATTCTACCCTCAAACCTTTGGGTAAACTTGACTCAAGCTAGAACACCTGTTGAGCATAAGAAATAATGTTCAAAAAGGCATTCAAAATGATCATAGGGCTGAAGCAACTCCTCAAGGATTGAAGACAGTAATGTTAGAAAGAGTTGGAGTATCTGACCATGAGAAAAAAGAGATATTGACCATGATAAAACCAGGTACTCCTACACATGAAATGAAGAATGTGAAGAGAGGAAAGGAATACTTGCTTTCTCACAATCTAATCAAAAGCAAATTGATTCTGAATACTAGTTCTGGGAGCTCCATGTAGAAACAGACCCATTGCTTCTTGTGCTGGGGAAAACGAAACACTTTACAAAATAGGAGTCACTTTTATTTTGCTTTGAATGATTATTGTTTCACCTTATGTTTCAGTGTATGTGCATTTTTATTCATTTATTCATTCATTTTGTACTCTGTATTCATTCCTTGTAATTTTTTATTCAGAGTTTCTGGTCCTTATTGTTGTTTTTATTGGACAGATTTTTTTTTATTTCCTGAATAATAACAACTTCCTGGACACCAGCAGAAATCCATGTTATTCTGACTTTTTAAAAACTTTGTAGAATATTTTCAAGATAAACATCTGTTACTGAGGTTTTAAATTATCCCCTGGCATGCTAAGCATATTATGGGATCGTACATGTTACATGGAAATCTATGGGCAGATACAAAAAGATCAGTGATGTATCAATGAATGAACTTTGCTTGTTGTTTGCTCAAGTAAAAGCATATAAAAGTTAGTGCCTAAGAGAGGAAAAGTTTGTCTATTTGGCTGAGAAGTCAGAAACTTAAAATAAAGAGTTTTTTTTTTAATTTCACCTTTCTGGCATGAAGTCTATTGGGCAAGGGTACACTGGGCCCCCGTATTGTTGATTTTTCCAGCTAACACTTGAAAGGGAAGGATATGTTAGATTTTATAACTTACTTAATATAAATAGCAACACCTCTACCAATATTCCCTTTTTTAACCTTCCTAGTTAAGTTTGTATCCAACAATTACTGGAGCTCACTGATTTTCTTCATCCAATCAGATTTTTGTGTGATATTCTTACAATTAAGTGTTTTTATTTCCCACCTTGTCTTCAATACTTCTAGCATTGACATAGCCATACTTATAGACTATATCTTTCAGAAATGCTGACTTTTTCCAGCCTCTAGGAGTTGTGGAAGTTACGCATCTTCACTAGGCAAGCTTAATAAAGTCTTCCTTGGTACCTTCCTGAAAGGTTTCTCTTTCATTTCAAGCAGTTTTCAGAACAGCAGGAAAATCTTGGCTGCATATGATAGCTTAATCATTAAACTGCCATGGTAAAATATATAATAGAAGTACAGCTACTGTTATGGCTGCAATACGAGACTAAGGGGAAATTAGTATTTTGCTGAATTTCCAGAATAATAGGAAGTATACCATTCTCTACAAAAGTATTATTTATTATGTCTAGAAAGAACAGCTTTTTCACATCCCAGAGACCGGATTTGTTATTTATAAAATTTCTGACAAACCTTGAACTAGCCCTATATCTCTAGTTATCCAAGCAATGTAGGCAAATACCATAGACCAATTTCCCCAAATATTTGAAAATTTTAAAAAAACCTCCTAATTATAATTTTCTTTTCTTATTAGCTGCTATCTTAAGCTGCTTGATTCTCATGAATAAACCAACTAGAAATAAAATAGGTTTAGGAAATCCCTTTCTGGATTTCAATCCTTTCCTCCACTTTGATCACAATTATGGTATAATTCCCAGACAGTGCTCACTGTATGGTCACTGATTTATGAATTCCTATGTTTAGTTTAAAGGAGGGAGGGAGGAAAGAAGCAAGCAAGCAAGCAAGCAAGAAAATTCCATAGTTTTATCATTTTTCCTTGTTACTGGGATTAGAAAAAGAAAGTGATAGAACTCTTGGCAATTTCACTTATTTTTAAGTGATTTTTTTTACTGTTTACCCTAATTTATAAAAACAAAAGGCCAGTTTTTCTCTGTTCCATTAAAGAACTAGTTTAAAAATTCCATAGAGAGCCAGAGTAGAAGAAGCATTCCTGCCATAGTATGTAGTAGCTAGTTAGAGTGGAGACATTTGCCTACAATAAAATGAAGTACAATAAAAAAAACTCTAAAAATCTGCTTGAAGTTTTATATGTTGTAAAATATTAATTTTAATGCATAACAGGAAAAGAGAGACAGACTTCCCATATGCTGGGGCTAAATAAGGATAATGCCAAGTATTTCTGTCCTTAAGAAATGATTGGTAGACTATATTGGCACCAGGGCAAACTTGTTGTGTGGATCAGCGCTAAGGCACTGACTTTGGATTGTAGTAGATTGAATGTCCATACTACAAAAGTAATTATAGAGAGAAAAACTAGAGTGATCAGATTAAAGAGAACAGTATATAGGGAATTGTAGTTGTCTACAAAGTGCACTCCCAGTCCTTTCTGTGTGTCTTGGTCCTATCACTATTTCTCAGTCCAACTTATACCACATTGTGGGAAGGGGAAGTAATGCTTCATATACTTGTTTGAGCTTCTGGGTGAAAAGCAGGACATAACGTTTAATTAATGGGTGAAGATTAAATAAATAATGTGGATCATGGATCCAAACTGCTCCTTTGAACAATATCCAAAATGAGAAAGTGAGACATAGTGTTTTGCTAATTTATCCTATTTTATATTCACCTTACATTTCAAATAAAAAAGACTAAACTTTCAAAACTTTTTAAAGATCTAAATATTCTTTCCATGAATTCTAATGATTGCTTTACTTTCTGTAGAGTTGTAAAAATTGGACAATTCATTTTTTTCCAAATTCTGTAGGGGAAAGAATCATCATGCTGATTAGTTAATAGGAAAATAGGAAAATTGTGGTCCATTGGCACCAATTCATCATTTTCTTAAAAATAATATTTTCCAGTTACTCGGTGTTCAATTTTTAATTCAAACTGTGAATAAAGGCAAATAAAATATGAACAGTTGGGAGCATTGAGATCTCAGAAGAAGCAGTACTTCTTTAATAATTGAAAGCATTGGTAATATCGCTTTGGGTTTCAGTAATGCGCTAAGAAAGAAATTCAGTATTAAAAACATGTGGGTCTTCTAGTAATCCAAAATAAATAAAAGGCAATGTTTTCTAAGATGAAGAGGATCCTATGGCAATAAACAAAGCAAACTGCAGGGGGTGCAGAAATCTGTTTTAAAAATTGGCAGAGAAAATTACTGGAAATCCTCTTGATGCTACAGTCAGCATTATCTCTTAGGAAGCCAGTCACACAGTCCTGTTTATTCTTGCCTTTAGCCATTTCTTTACCCATGTCCCATTGTGGTAGTTTTGGACAACCTGCTATTCTGGCATGAGATGTAAAATAAATGCCTACAGCCTTGACCATCTGTTTGTTCATTGGTCATATTCAGGGTTGCTAGATGCCTTTTTCATTTGGTGCAAAGCCCCATACAATATTCCACAACAAGAGATCAATCACACTTACCCCTTAATCTCTTCAGTGCTTTAATATCCTACTATGTAGGAAAATCAATTTTTCTTTTGAATTTTTGTGCTTTTTTACACCTAAGCATTAGATCAAATATAAATAAAGCATTGGAAAATATTGAATTCAATTTTAATAATGACTTTCAATTAAAAGCTTAGCCCTGCCAACTGAACTCAATGTGCATTGCAGCATATAGTCAAGAAACTGAGATTTCAAGCATAAGTCCAGAGATGCTGCATTAGGAACTGAGCTCAAGCAATTGTCCCCATTCCTTCTTTCCAAAGTATTCTCAGACATAGGGTTCATGATTTACCCAAGGAATTAAGAACTGTGTTGAGGATTATTAGAAAGACTAAAGGGACTGAAATAGACCAATATAAAAAAGCAACAGGGACTCAAAGCGAAGTGTAGAGAATTAAATAATTTAGAGACACTGATGATGAAGAAGAAGAAAATATGTTTCATAGTACTCATAGAGAATTATTGTTGGAATAAGCAATTAACAAGAAGTAAAAGCCACACAACCACCATATTAAATATGTGACAAAAATAAATCCATATAGAGTTACATAACAAAAATGGAAGAAATAGCCCACACAAAAAAACACTTCTTATTCTTATTGCTACCGTTTTTGACCTAGAGACCTTCTAAAATGAATTGGTTTTAATGAATTGTTTATGGTTTTAATTTGATTATTGGGTTTTGTTAGATTTGCATGAAGACACAGACGTGGAGTGCTTCAAGCTCTTTGTTTATTAGTGACTACAGCTCAGAACGAACCCAATTTGGCTGGGCATATAGTCAGCTGAGTTCAAGCCATAAGCCAGAGAGTGCATTAGAACTGAGTCAAGCAATTTCCACTTTTCCAAATATTCCAGACATATTCAATTTACCCAATGAATTAAAACTGTTAAGGATTATTCAGAAAGACTAAAACTAAATGTATTCTTTTAAATAGGTGGGGCTCTTAAACGCTGAGACCTTCGTGGTTAAATAATTTAACACTGAGTGAGAGAAGAATATGTTCATAGTACTCATAGAGAATTATTGTTGGAATAAGCAATTAACAAGAAGTAAAAGCCACACAACCACCATATTAAATATGTGACAAAAATAAATCCATATAGAGTTACATAACAAAAATGGAAGAAATAGCCTCAGCACAAAAACATTTCTTATGTGTTCTTATTGCTACCGTTTTTGACCTAGAGACCTTCTAAAATGAATTGGTTTTAATGAATTGTTTATGGTTTTAATTTGATTATTGGGTTTTGTTAGATTTGCATGAAGACACAGACGCGGAGTGCTTCAAGCTCTTTGTTTATTAGTGACTACAGCTCAGAACGAACCCAATTTGGCTGGGCTGTGGCTGCTACTTATAGCCAGCAGCCGCAGCTGTTGTACCAATCAGAGTGTTTTCCAGACTTTTAAACCAATCATATTTGACATTTTACAAGAACAATTCAAACTTAACCAATGACATTCAAACCTGCATACATAACACCTCCCCACTAGGTTCAGTCCATACTCAAACCAACCCATCTAATGTATTCTTTTAAATAGGGGCTCTACGTACGCTGAGACCTTCGTGGTTCAGAAGTTTTAACATTCTCACCCAGTGAGAGGGGAAATGTGTCTGTTGACATTTCCCTAGTTGGACTTCCTGTGAAAGAAGACCCTGTTTGATTGTTAGAATCTGGTCTTTCCTCCCAACCCATCTCCAGCCCAATGTCAGCACCCAAGTCAGGTAGTGATGTGCAATCTTCCACTTGTGAGGATGGATTTTGCATTGTGACAGGTTTTGGGATGGTTCCTGTCATAATGGCTCGTTACACAGGTTTGTTTGCTGAGTATCCTCATGTTCCTCCCCCTCCCCCCTAGAAAAGGCATTAGGTATGGGAATTAGAGAGGAACAATTGCAATGTTCCTGAGGTAACCTGGATCTAAGCTGATCAATGTGCCTGCTCCAGAGGACTCCATCCTCTGTTTGTACCCTGTAAGAACGAGGGCCTGTGATTTGAGTTATTTCAGCAGGAATCCATGAAGGTTCACCCATAAGGGTCTTAGCATAAACAGAATCACCCACACTGAATGTGCGAACTTTGGAAGCAGAATCTAGTGGTGCATTGGGTGTGTAAGTGGGATGAAGGCGGTCAAGGGAAGACCTAAGTTTCCTACCCATCAACAACTCTGCTGGGGATAAGTTAGTTGATGGGTTAGGAGTGATGTGCTGAACACTAAGAAGTTTTTCAACTTTCTCAGTGATGTCCCCAGGACCCAATTGCTGAAGCTTTTCCTTGGTAAAACATACCATGCATTCAGCCCGGCCGTTAGCCGAAGGGTGCCCAGGGGCTGTCAGGGCATGTCTGATACCCAGTTGTGCTAGATAGGATTCAAAAGGTTTGGGTGTAAATTGAGGGCCATTGTCAGAGACAAGAACATCAGGTAACCCGTGGGTTACAAAAGCTTTTAAGCTGCTTGATGACAGCATCAGTTGTGGTGGATGCCATAGGGATTACCTCTAGTCATTTGGAATATGCATCTACTATAATAAGGAAGGTGTGCCCTCTGGTAGGGCCAGCAAAATCAATGTGAATCCTAGACCACAGGCCCCTAGGACATTCCCATTCCTGTTTGGGGGTGAGAGGTGGGGCAGGCCTGACTACCTGACAGTTGGGACAAGATGTAACCCAGTTTTCAACCATTTTGTCAATACCTGGCCACCATACATAACTCCTGGCCAATCCCTTCATCCTTACAATACCAGGATGACCCTCATGTAACATTTCCAAAACTCTTTGCAGTTTTGCACGAATAACCACCCTGTTACCCCACAAAATACATCCTCTTAATACAGATAATTCAGTTTGCCTGGATTTAAAAGTTGGGCAAGGTGAGGTAGATCTTGAAGAGGCCAACCTTTCTTAATCCAGCCTATAATAGGAGCCAATAAAGTGTCTTTGGCAGTCTCTCTGGCAATTTCAGCAGCATGTACTGGAAGCTTGGCAACAGTTTCTAGAAAAAAGGTGTGAGTCTCAGGAACAGGGTCCTCAATGTGTGAAGGAAGTGGGCAGCGACTCAAAGCATCTGCATGCCCAATGTCTTTACTAGGTCTGTGGATCAGTTTGTATGAATAAGCAGCAAGAAATTCAGTCCACCTCAGCATTCTTGGTGACAGGATAGTGGGTGTCGGTTTGTCTCCTGTCACAATGCCTAACAAAGGTTTGTGATCTGTGACAATGGTAAATGTTCTCCCATATAAATACTCATGAAATTTCTTGATAGCTGCAACAATTGCCAATGCTTCCTTGTCCAATTGGCTGTAATTCCTCTCTGCTTTGGTCAAGGTTCAAGAGTAAAATGCAATAGGGGCTTCCCTTCCACTGGGAAGCCTGTGGCTCAACCCCACCCTACTCCAAAGGGGGATGCATCACAAGTCAGTACAACAGGCAAATTCTCAGAGAACTGTATGAGTACAGCATCAGACGTGATTAGTCTTTTAATACTGTTAAATGCTGATTGTTCCTTCCTGCCCCAGACCCAAACAGACTTTTTGTCAAGCAATCTGTGTAATGGTTCTGCAATGGTTGCCTTCTGAGGTAGGAACATGTGATAAAAGTTAATAAGTGCAAGGAAGGCTTGCAAATCTGTTTTGCATTTTGGTCTAGGGGCTTCTTTGATTGCTTGAACCTTGGCATCTGTAGGGTAGATGCCATGCTTGTCAATCATATAGCCCGAGAACTCAACCTTATCAGTTCTAAGAGTGCATTTTTCTTCCTTGACTTTTAACCCCGCTTTTTTGAATCTGGTAAGGACTTCTCTGAGTCTCTCTTGTAATTGAGTGTCATTTTCAGCAGAGATTAACACATCATCAAAGTAAGGCACTACCCCTGGCAGTCCTTGGAGCATCCTTTCCATAAGGCTTTGGAAGATGCCTGGTGCCATGCTTACTCCAAACTGTAACCTTTTACATTTGAAGGTACCTCTATGAGCATCATCAACTGTTAGCTGTTGATATGCCTGGGCCAGATCCAATTTGGCAAAGACTGTGCCCCTGCCAAGTGAATGTAATAAATGATGCACCACTAGAACTGGATATGCGCTCTGCTGAAGTGCATGGTTCAGTGTCCCCTTATAGTCCCCACAGATTCTTACTGACCCATCAGTCTTGCCTCTTTCTTCCAAGGTCTTTCCTTTTCTTCTCCATTCTTTGTCTATAAATTCCTTCCTCCACCTCACTACAGTCTGAATCAGAATCTATTTGCTCGCAAAGGGTTTTTGTGGATTTTTCCACATCAGGATGGCTTGCGGCCTTGTTAATTTTCTTTTTTTTTATTACATTTATATGCCGCCCTTCTCCGAAGACTCAGGGCAGCTTACAATTTTTGGGATACAACCCAGTGTGCTCAGCAATAGCCTTCATTCCATTGTATATGCCTGCTTATTACTAAGCGGCATTTTTACAAGGTCAGCTAATTGCCCCCAACAATCTTGGGTCCTCAATTTACCTACCCCGAGAGGATGGAAGGCTGAGTCAACCTTGAGCCTGGTGGGATTCGAGCCTACAATAATTGTAGACAGCTGGATCTTAAGAGCAGGCATTTACAGCCTGAGCCACCAAACTTCTTCATGGCTGCTGCTGAGGACTTGGTAGCTTCCACTAAAGAAGCTTCTTCCATGGCCTCCTTAAACATGATCTTAGGTTTCATTAATAATTTGCTCTGCAAAACCTTGTCTTTTAGGCCTAGAACAAATCGATCGCACATGGCCTCTTCTAAGTTGATAAATTCACATGCACCCGCAATGTCCCTTAAACTTGCCACGAAGTCATTAATGTTTTCGCTTTCCCCTTGATCCCAACGGTAGAATTTGTGTCTCTTAATGAGGCACGATACTTGTGGCACATAATGGGCTCTTTTTTTTAAACAAATTTTATTCAATTTTTAACAATTTTTTAAAACAGCTCTTTTCAGTAGACAGCATGTTCCGGTCGTCACTTTTACATGCAAATATGACAGTAGATCTATATTCATTTTAAACATTTAACTTCACTTCTATTCCATTTTAACAGACAAAGGGTCAAAGAAATTAATCCTAATCTCAAATCTTAATCTCAATCTGTGTAACCCCCCAGTTCATTTCAAATTAATTGCAAACATATATATATATTTTAAAAACATCATTTATAAATCTTACAAATAACAATATATTTGCCCATCATATTAAAGATAAAGTTCATCCATATCTATCCTTTAATTATCTTCACATTGTTAATACTCTTTTATCATTTACAGAATTCTTTTATCCGTCAGATTTGCCCTTTCATCACATATTCTCTCCATAATTCTAAATCTGTACAGGTTTTAACACTAAAAGAATGAGAAAAAAAACCTAGACTTGCCCCTTTACTACTTTGAAAGTGACACCTCAGTGGTTAATATAGTAGCATAATCATAATCATTCCCTTTAAAACGAAAGATAGAGAAAAAGAAAAAGGAAAAGGAAAAAAGAAAAGCTACCTTACAATATATCTCTAATCAATTGGGTTCTGCAACTATGGTTCCAAAATATTAATAAAAATAACTAATCTTGGTTATTGACAAATCTCATTTTTAGACATTTTCTGAAATCATTTCAATTAATTCAATTTATCTAATCATCATTTACCTTTCTTTTGTAAATAAGAGATAAAAGTGTGACCTTTTACCAGTAAAGATTGTCAGTAACCCCTATTGTTTTACACTTTTATAATTGCAATATATTCTTATTACCACTTCTTCATGCAGAACCCCCCTTCTTAATGCATTAGCCATTATCTCTATGCAAACAAGTTTCTTTTATGAATGTAATTCTGTTTTCTATCTTCTTTATGATCTTTTTGAGCTATCTCTTTCCTTTCTTCTATCCTTCTGACCTTTCTAACATTAATTTCATGAATGTTTCTTAAGTTTCGTTTTTTTGACCATCCTCCCTTTCCCTTTTATTTGATCTTTGTGTTAGTTGTCTTCTTAAAATGGCTTTCGCTTGTGATGGCTCCCTTCTCCTCCCTTTTATCCCTTCTCTATCCAGTTTGAATCCTCTCTCTCTCTTACCTTTCTGTTCCCTTTCCTTCTGAACCTTTCTAACATGCTTAATTTCATAAATGTTCCCCGATAGGTTCTTTTTTTAGCCACCCTTCCTTTCCCTTTTATTTGTATTAATCTTTGTATTAATTGTCTTTTAAGATGGCTTTCTCTTGTGCTGGCTCCTCCCTTTCCAAGGTTCCTTCTTCTTTATTCACCATTTCAATGCCCATGTTTTCTGCAACGAGCCAAGTTAGTTCACTCACTTCCTGTAGCAGTTCTTTCATACTTTTAAACTCCATTTTTGATTCTTGGATGGCCACCAGAATTTTTATTTTCCTTATTTCTTCTTCTTTAAATTTTCTAAGATCCTAACCCAAGTCCAGAATCTATATCAATGTCACCAACTAATCCGGTAGTCCATCTTTGTGTATTCAAGCTTTCACCTTCTATGAGTCTTGCTTTTTTATTTCAGTGTCTCTTTAAAATGTAACAACTCCAATCCACAAAGGAACAAGATAGTTTCTTTCTTCTTTAGCTTCCAATTTTTCTCCACAAAGTGGCACTTTCTGCACAGAGTCTTAACCCTTTCCTTTTATTTTGATATTCAAAATTTTCCAAGCCCCAAACTTAAGTTCTTACACTGGCTTCTTCCCTTCCCGGTTTGAAGCCCCTTATAGCTGTCAAAAATATTTTACTTATTTTTTCCTTCACTTGGAACTGCGCCGCTTCTGTTTTTTAAAAACTCATCTTTATCTTAATCCCGGGGTGCCTTGATCTTACCATCCGATACTCCTGGTTCCTCTGCTGTCGACTTCTCTCTTTCCTCCTGCACCAATCTTAATCCCATTGAGACCTTCTCTTCGAGGTGGCCATTTTTGACCACCACTTCTTGACGTCTTCGGAGGGAAAAGACCAGACCCAAAAGGGGGGAGATGCGGCTCCCCTCACTCTGGCTGGCAGATTTCCCTTTCTCTGCCACCCCTATGAGGCAGCTTCAGCCCCGAACCTTGCAGGATCGGGGCTCTCCGATGCAAGAGCCAGGCTGCGGTCGTGGACGATCGCAAACCGCCGCCCGTTCTCGAGAAGGCTCAACCTGGAAGCCCCGTGGCACGTAATGGGCTCTTAATAACTTTTCTAAGTTGGACCAGTCCATTACCTTCAAGTCTGCAGCTCCCGCCAATGCCTTCGCCATCTTGAAAACGGCCGGACCACAGTGAGTGAGAAAGACTGCCCTCTTCCACTTCTCGGAAATGTCGGCGAGATCATTTCCCTCCAAATACATTTGGAAACGATCTGCATATGAGTCCCAGTCTTCTGCCGTCGGATCGAATGGGGCTGGGGGGGTGTTCAGCGCAGCCATCTCTTTCAGCTTGTTCTCCGCATTGTCTTCTCTTTGGGAAGGATCCCACCTTCATTGCCAGTGTTAGATTTGCATGAAGAGACAGACGCGGAGTGCTTCAAGCTCCTTGTTTATTAGTGACTACAGCTCAGAACGAACCCACTTTGGCTGGGCTGCAGCTGCTACTTATAGCCAGCAGCCACAGTTGCCAGCCAATCAGAGTGCAGAGTTTTCCCGCACTTTTTAAACCAATCATTTCTGACATTTTACAAGAACAGTTCAAACTTAACCAATGACATTCAAACCTGCATACATAACAGGTTTCATGTTTAATCTCTTTTTAATTGTATAGTTTTTGTATTGTTTTATGATTGTATGCCTCCCCGAGTCCTTAGGGAGATGGGGCAGCATAGAAATCCAATAAATAATAATAATAATAATAATAATAATAATAATGTGTATATTTTGACTTCAATGTTATTTGAGTTGTGCATCCTATGTTTTCTACTAAAATGAGTTATAATATCACATTGGTCTTCTACATTTTGACTCCCTGTTTTGCATATGAGCTACGCACATGAAGAATTTATAATGTCTGCCCATGTCATAAATAACAGCAAAAATTATTTTAGACCTACAAGAGAAAAAAAGTAACCATGTATTCTGAAAAGCTGAACCATTTTTCTAACATCACAGTGGCCCACATGCAGCACAGAATTGGCTGTAAACTGGCTTTACAATGGCTATTAACTTACAATGGCTATAAAGTGAGACTGTTATGAAATACTAACTTTTGACTTCCGCTAAAGTTACTGTGTCAATGTACTTTGAAAGCATCAGCCAACATGTTTGTCTTCTACAACAGGTGATATATAGAAAATGAGTAGACACTTAACCAGTTCCTTTAGTAATAGACATTATTTTTTCTGAGTTACAGAATTATAGAACCAAAAGGCAAGAAATATCTTAATCCAATCCCCTGCCCATAACAAGAATCCTCAGACCCTCCCACATAAACAGCACTCTACAACCTTGGCTTCTAAATCTCAGTAATGAATGGCCGTGACCTGGAAAGGTATGTTGTTTAAGTACTTCATAGCTCTTACAGCCAGGAAATTCTTCTTTATTTTGAGTTTGTATTGATATCTGTAAAACTTCCACCTATTGGTTCTTTTCCTAGTCTTCAAGCTCCTTACCATATTTTCGCTATTCTCTGCACTCTTTACAGTATCTTTCTTGCACTATGGTGATCAGAACTGGGCACAGAATTGCAGATATAGTCTAACCACTGCAGGAAAGAGTGGAACTATCACTTCCTAGGACCTTGACATTATACCTCTGTTGATATGACTCAGAAGTGTCATGATATTTTTGACAGTTGAAGCATAGAAGTAACTCATGTATAATCTGTGGTCTGTCAGGATGTCAAGTCCTTTTCACAACAATGCTTGCCAACCCAGGTACTGGCTATCTTATATCTGCACATCATTTTTTGTTTTCTATTTTTCTATCTCGGTGTAAAAATCTCTCATTTCTCATCACTGAAGAGCATATTGATAACATTCAATATTCAAGTCTGCTGAAATCCATTTGAATCTTGAGTCTACCATCCTCTCCCAGCTTTGTGTTCTCTGGAAATTTGATGAGAGATGGAAATATGGAAGAAAATTGGACCCAAGACAGAATGCAGAGGTACTTCAATGTATACCTTGCATGTATATATAGATGCATTAAGGACCATATATTGAATACAGTTGTTCAACTAACTATAGATCCAACTGGTAATGAAGTCATCTATCTTTTTTTCCCCATTTTGTCAAGAGGGAAGCTTTGAGCAAATGTCTAACTGTGGTCTAAGTATTCTACATCCACAGTATGATCTTGGTCTACTCATCTAATCATTTTGCTAAAGAAAAGGAAGATTTGTTTGAAACAACCTATTTTTAGGAAACACATGCTAAAGTAATGACCTATTTCCTGGAATCTTGGCCATCAAATTTGAAGATTTCATCTGTAACTTCTGGTGGGTGGATGGACTTTAAAACATACCCAAACATAAAAAATATGTTGCTTTTTAAAAAAATATTTCTTAATTTTTACCAATTTTCAGCAAGGTTTTCAATCTTGGTGTCATAGACTTTTGTACAGGTATACAATATGATCACCCATTCCTTTTTGTTGGGTCTCTTTCAAGATATTTCAGTCATGAGTTCCATTTCACCATGTTTCTATAGTACCAAAAATGTCATATCCAGCGCCTCCCCCCCAAAATAACAAGGATTTCTTGTTTGTTCTCCATACTCTGTGCTTTGATTTTTCACACATCTGAGCCTTTCACACATACTGTCCTTTTTATATTTGCCTGCTGCATCTCCCCATTTAGATTCAGTTTAAAGCTTGCCAGAGGACTCAAGAAAGATGCTTCCCAAAAAACATCCTTATCACCTCAACAAGATTGTTCCAGACTCTGCAGAGTCCTCCAATCCTTAATCTGCATGCAGTTCCATGAAGTATATTTAACATTATGCAGCATCACATAAACTGAAGCCTATGGAGATTACTGTTTAGTACAACTGTTCATCAGAATCTATTGCACTGAAGAGCCTAATGCACCTCTTCCCCTTCAATAGTCCAAGATGAATAAAAATAAGAACAACTCAAAATCAGGCAAAGACAGCAGTACTATGCTATAAAATGTGGATGCAAATCTTTTTGGTGGCCAGGATTCACACTGAACACTGGGGATAGGGTGGGGATGGGCTAAATAGAAAGCAATGATATTTATATATTGAATACCTCATATATTAAGGTGAATTAATGTTTTTTCTGATGGGTTGGTTTGTTTAAATTCATGCCTGGCTTATTTTAGGATTTAGTTTTTCTAATTTCTTTCTCAAGTGAATAAGAAAAGGAGCTGCTATTTTTTGACCAAAGGTTATCCAGAGGCCACAAAAAGAGAGATTTCATGGTGATGGTGGGATATCAGTTATTTGCCACTAATATAAAAGAATGCGGTATTCCAGCCAACTGATCAAGGCTTAACAGCAATTTCAGATGAGGACATTTTCTCTACTGCTCTATGAATGGCAACCAGTTTAACTACTGGTTACCTTTGGCTATGCATTTCAAAGTTTCCTTTGAAATGCATAGCCAATAAGGAGCTTGAATACTATTATGCAGTGTTCTTGGCCAAACTTTGGTGAGTCTAGGGATGGGAGATTTATTACAGCTACATCATGTTGCACATTTTTTTTCTTATCTTCTGAACTGGTTTTAAAATGATATTTTATTGGATATATAAACGCAGCCTTACTGCCTAAATGTAACTGTTTCCTGAAATAATCACCAAGGAAAATACAGCTGGTTCTGTGAATAATTTGGGGCATGCTGCTCCTATACCTTAATGGCAATTGATCTCCTGAAAACAATGCAATCTATTTAATCTCCAGAGTATCAAGCAGGTAGATTGGAGTTTAGTGAATTACACCCAAGGGCTGTCTCTAACCTTCAGTGGAGGTGCTATATTATTTCACTTTTTGACAGTTTAATACAGTTCCTGATCGTTAATATGATTTTAATATCTGACAGTGCAAAAGGGTAATAATGTTGTGAAGCTGGTAAAGTAGAGCAGAATAAAATAGCCATCACAGTCCGTGATTCACTGCTGAGTATGTCATCCCTGAAAAATATGTTTTATTGCCTTGGTGTGGCTTCATGGCTCAGGGAAAGCATCATTCACCTCAACACAGAGACCTGGAAAAAGCATGTTAATTCCACATTGTGCCAGGCTTTCACCTGTGATTAACAGGCTCTACTCACTACAATGTGCATTTGCAAATGTCCCCTCAGTGACTACAAATTTTCTCATGTGATGGCAAGGCAGCAGAGAAGAAGCAAGAGAGCTGCGCACACCACAAATGGCACATGGTTTATGCAGTTCACTATTTATGGCCCAAATGGCTTGCTTGGCTGAGGCCCGGCAGGATTTCAGCTACAAAAGGTTCAGAAGAAGAAATACAGAAAAGGTGGAAGATCAATAGTGAATCATGGTTCAATAAAGGAAGAACCAAAACCAGACTGCTATCCCTCCTACATCCATTCACTACTGATTGCCAGTAGAAAATGAAAAATTCTGACCTAAATTTCCTATCAAATTATTAGAATTTGTCATCATCAGCTTTCTTTTGTTCTAAATTTATGTAGAGCTGGTTAATTGCTTTGGGTAACTTTGCTCTTTTTTAATTTGCAAATAATAAAGACAGCCTTAAGGTGGTTGAAAAATGATTTTAAATAAACAGATTAAGTGAGGTCAGCCTCCTTGTGTGTTATCTGCTTGCTATTTGTGATATTATACTGTATCTTAGTGGCACTCTCAATTCTTTGCCCTTTTTATTTTGAACAATTTCTCTGGGTTCACAACATGCTAAACCTAGTTTATTATCTTATTTGCTATCTTCTGTAAATTTTATTTACTCTTTTATTTTGTTTGCATCCCATTTTTTATTTTATATAACTCAATAAGATATACATTATGCTTCCTCATATTTTCTCTGCAACAATGAGTTGACAGAGAGTGATCAATCCAAGGACATCTAACTGATTTGTGTCTAAGGGAAGTCTTCTGGTTTCTTGTCCAGTATAATTTGTTTAGACAGTCAAGTCCATGGGTCTAGCACAACTAGCAGTCAGAATCTAGAAAACATGTCTGCTTGGGATAAGGATTTCAGTTTTTAAAAAAGCAAGGTGGCTTCACAAACTGATTCCATGATAATTCTTATAACTGTAGAAGGATAAAAAATATTACAAGGAACAAAGGATGACCTTTGCAAAAACAGTTTATGCAAACATCCCCCTCAACTCTTTTGATTTGTATTGCTGATTCCTGTGGACTGGTAAAATAATGGCAGATGTAGCAAAAATAATTATCTACATAAGGTAATAGAAGCATGAAGCTGGATAAATACATTTACAACAGTAATTACAACAAAGACAACATATTTTTCAATAAACCTCCAACTCTTCCTTAAAACTCCTTTTGGATACCAAAAACTATTTGGGGCCACCAACCTTTTAGCAAGTCTTATTTAGGTTAGGAGGAAGACAATTAACCCACAACCCTAGAAAGGAGAGGTTGGAAACTGGATGAAAATAATCAAGGCAGGTGAAATCCAGTGATCGTTTTTTTAAGGAAAGGCAAACCAGGGCCTTCTTAAAAGCTTCAGGTTGTTTTATTATTTATTTATTTATTATTTGGACTTGTATGCCGCCCCATCTCCGAAGACTCGGGGCGGCTCACAACTAAAACAACCACAATAAACAATTAAAAAGGAATTAAACAGATCACAAGCCCAAAATAGTAAATCTAAAATTTAAAATAATTTAAAATAAAATAATTTAAATAATAAAAATAATTTTAAAACCCATTGTTTGCTTGCAGACTTTTCATAATTCAACTAGGTAATGTTGACATCCTCGTCATCATCATCATCATGTAATACCAGATAAGCTATCAAGCAGAAAACTATACCCAAATTAAGGAACAACCAAGCAGAAAACCACGCTCCCCCCAACATTGGCAGGGGAAGTTACTGTATATAAGCAGGAAGCAAATTCCATAATCACTACCCAGATGAAGGCATTTAATTGGGCAATGAAACACCTGCAAGCAAATAACTAAGCTCAGAGAGCACCAAGGAACCAGCAGGTCAAACTTTTAAGATGGTGATGAAAAGGTCAAACAAAGTCAGAGAATCAAGATTCAGCAACATTCGGCCTAATGAAGATTTTTGGGAAACATACTTTCGTGATATTTTGGTTGATCCTGATAGAGATACTATGGATTAATTTATCCAGTGAATAAACACTGCTGATTGCTTTTTCCAAAGAAACTGCTAGTGAGAATAGGGAGAGATACAGTTTCTGTCTTCTTCCCATTTCCATTTGCCATGGAGTACAAAGAGAGAAAATTGTTGTGTTCTATTGTATTATTGTTATTTGTACAGTATTCCACCATGTATGGTAATATATAGAACTCTGCTTATAGAATACAAAAAATAAATTTAGGAAGAATAGGAAAATAATGAGTGAAGGTAACTAACCAAAGAGATTTTAGCATTATTTCTGTAAATCCCGACTTCTTTATATTTTGTTTCTCTTGCTGCCATACAGCATTCCCCTGCTCAGTGGTAATAAATTAGATAATCATTACTAGCAAGAGGGTTGTGAAGATAATAATTAACAAATGAAGAAGCTAAAAGATTTATTGGTCTGGTCTGATACAGGATGACTTTCCCTCAGATAGAGTACCATCCTGCTCTCATTTGCTTGTAATTAGACTTGCCTTTATTACACTGTAAATACTGTTTTAATTACTGTACTATTTGGCTCAAGAGATGGGATTTGATAGGAAAAGCTTAATGGGTTTCAAGAGCTGTGATTCCTCCCAACTCCATGCCTGATCTTGATGTGACAGATGCAAGTGGAGAAGAAAAACCTAACAAAATACCCAATATTTTAACTCATCAGAGGAATTCTCCTGCTATCTGAATTTTGCTATATGATGATTGTGATACAGTACCATACTTCTCAAGCAGCAACCCACCAGGATGTAACCTAACATACTTTTAGATGAAGATAGAGATGCCTACTTTTCTTACCCCATGCATAGAGGTCATCTGCACTAGTAACTGGACCATACTGTACCAATTGTGAGAATGTTAACATGCATTTAGATAGATTGTAGCATCCAAGGAAAGCTTGTTTGGCACACCTATCTTTGTTCTCAATCAGAATAACAGCAGCAATTGAGTCCAGGAAAAATAGCCAAGGCAGAATGTGCCATCTGAGGCAAGGGTCTTACTTTGCCATGTAATAGACCAAAACTGATGCTGATTATTTGAAATGTGGCTAAATTTTCCAACTGAAATAGCATGCTACTGCAGAATAGATAACACTTGTCCTGAATGGTTCCTCCTGGGTTTTAATTTTAAGAAGCTAGTTAACAAAATGTAAATTGCTGCAGTTCAAACAGCTTTAAAAAAAAAGCAGGCCTTGGTACTTCCAAGGTGTGGTCTGTTAAGAATAAGGAAAATAGCCTTGACAGATCTTGTATTCAAGATCTATTACCAAAGCGACAAAGAATGAAAAATATTTTAAGTCCACAAGAGATAGCTAATATTTGAAAACTGCTCAGACAGACATTTTCCTAATCCAGTGAAATACAAGAGGGAGGCAGAGCTACAGCACAATCAGTCTTGCAAGGGTTGTGTTATTATAGCCTGTCTAAAGGTTGCTTTAGCCTTCCTGTGAAACTGATTTTGTTGACCTGATTTACTTATTTATTTTTATTTATTTATTTATTTTTGGGATTTATATGCCGCCCTCTCTCCTGAAGGACTCAGGGCGGCTCACAATCATTAAAAAAAAAATTCAAAATTTAAAAAAACTATTAAATCAAAATCCCAAAATTCTAAAAACGGCAAACAGCCAATATTCTAATAAAACAATAACCCCCCTCTTCAGTCTAGGTCGGCCTGTTGGAAAAGCCATGTCTTCAGGCCATGATGGAAGGATTGAAGGTCAGGGACCATCTGCAGCTCCAAGGGTAACTGATTCCACAAGGTGGGTGCACCCACAGAGAAGGCTCTCCCCCTGGGGGTCACCAGGTGACACTGTCTAGCCAATGGCACCCCGAGGAGACCCTGTCTGTGGGAACGCACGGGACGCTGGGAAGATGTTAATGGCAGTAGATGGTCCCATAAATACCCTGGCCCTAAGCCATATAGGGCTTTATAGGTGATTACCAGCACCTTGAATCTCATCCGGAGGGCAACCGGCAACCAATGCAGCTCATGCAGGAGGGGTGTAATATGGGAGTATCAGGATACTCCCATCACAATCTGCGCAGCTGCATTCTGCACCAGTTGAAGCCTCTGAGTGGTCTTCCATGTAGAGAGCATTGCAGTAGTCCACATGGGAGGTAACGAGTGCATGAGTAACTGTACGTAAGGCATCTCAGTCCAGATAGGGGTGCAACTGGCACACTAGGTGAACCTGAGCAAATGCCCCCCTGGCCACGGCTCCCACCTGATCCTCCAAACTAAGCCGTGCATCCAGGAGGACACCCAAGTTGCGTACCCCTTCTGCGGGGGGTAACACCTCTTCCCCACAACAAAAGATGGAACATCCTGGGCAATCCAAGGTGCCGGTACATACAGCCACTTGGACTTGGCTGGGTTGAGTTGAAGCCTGTTCCTCCCCATCCAGATCTGTACCGCTTCCAGGCATCAGGACATCATGTCGAGGGCATCACTGGGTTGGTTTGGGGTGGAGATAAAATGCTGGGTATCATCAGCATACTGGTGATACCTCACCCCAAAACCACGGATGAACTCACCCAGCGATTTCATATAGATGTTGAAGGACTGACCCCAGGGCACCCCACAGGAGAGGGGCCTCAAGGTCGACCTCCATCCTCCTGCCAACACTGACTGTGAGCAACCCAAGAGGTAGGAGGAGAACCATCGCAAAACAGTGCCTCCCACTCCCAACCCCCCAAGGCGTCGCAGTAAGATACCATGGCCGATGGTATCAAAAGCCTCTGAGAGGTCTAATAGGACCAGGATAGAGGAATAACCTCTATCCCGAGCCCGCCAGAGATCATCCACCAATGCGACCAAAGCCGTCTCCATGCTGTACCCAGGCCTGAAAGCCGATTGATATGGATCTAGGTAATCCACTTCCTCCAGGAACAATGGGAGCTGTTGGGCCACCACACTCTCAACAACCTTCACAACAAAGCGAAGGTTGGAGACAGGACAAAAGTTGTTTAAAATAGCTGGGTCCAGAGCAGGCTTCTTGGGGAGGGGCCTCACCACCGCCTCCTTCAAGGTGACGGGGAAGGATCCCTCACTCAAAGAAGTGTTAACCACTGCCTGGAGCCAGCCTTGTGTCACCTCCCAGGCAGCATAAACCAGCCAGGAGGGACACAGGTCCAGTAAACACGTGGTGGTATTCAGCTTCCCCATGATCCTGTCCACTTCATCCAGAGTCACAGGATCGAACTCATCCCAGATGAACTCCACAAGACCCGTCGTTTCCCCCCCATCTGACTCTAACCATGTGGTGGTGTTTTAACCTTGGGGTTTTAAATTTAATTTGGCTTGTATTTGTTTAATATGCTTTTAGGTAACTTATTTATTGTTGTGTTTTTAGCTGTGAGCCGCCCCGAGTCTTTTCGGAGAGGGGACGGCATACAAGTTGAATAAATAAATAAATAAATAAATAAATAAATAAATAAATAAATAACCAGTCAGAGTCCAGACTGGCCTGGATCTGAGCGATCTTGTCCATCAGATGCTGACCAAACTCCTCGGCCCACCCCCACAAAGGGTCATCCTTCATCCCTTGATTAAGAAGAGAGTGAGTGACCCTAAACAGGGCAGCCGGGTGATTATCTGTGGACACAATGAGAGCGGAGAAGTAAGCATACTTCGCCGCTCCCATCACAGCAAGATAAGACCTAGTAAAGGTTCTTAACAGCGATCAGTCAGATTCGGAATGACTAGACCTCCAACTGCTCTCTAGGCCCCTCCTTCAGTGCTTCATCTCCCGGAGCTCTGCGGAAAACCATGGAGCCAACCGGGATCTGCACCGGGTGAGAAGCCGCAAAGGGACAACATGGTCAAGAGCCTCTGAGGCAGCTCTTTGCCAGGCATCCACCAGGGCCTCGGCCGGGCTGTGGGTAAGGGAGGCAGGAATCAACCCAGCGCCATCTGGAACCCTTCCGGGTCCATCAGGTGCCTAGGGTGGGACCATCTAATCAGTTCCACCTCCCAGTGATGTGGGGTGGCATACACGAAGGCCAGCCAAAGGAGGTAATGATCAGTCCATGACAGGGGTAAAATAGTTGGTACTCCCCCACCCAGAGCATTATACCACTGCCCAGAGATGAAAACAAGGTCAAGTGTATGCCCCCCACCATGAGTCAGACCTTGAATTATTAGTGGAATTGACATGCAAATGAAGACAAATGTGTGTGTTCCAGGATAATATTGCAGGATCCAATCTGAATCAGTCACCAAGACCAGAGATGTAGTCTTCCAACCTTTTGGACTTGTGCTGGAGGCCATCCTCAAGGAACTTCTCTCTCACCAGAACATTCTGGTGAGAGAGAAGCTCCCTGAAGATGAGTTCCAGCACAAGTCCAAAAACTCGGAAGAGTAAACCTCTGGTCCCAGTGACCGACCTAGATTGGATCCTGGAACTGACATAATCTGAAAGACTGGGTTGTCTTCTCTGGCCTAGGATTACACTGTTTCTGCAACTCCTATGAGTCTTTTTAATGCTACACTTGTTTTTTTTCCCAGCATTTATACTTTTAACTTTCTGGGCATTTTTTTCCTCACCTTTTTAATTCTTTGAAATGAAGAGTGTAATCCCACTAACCCAAGGATATCTCTAAAGATCTAGATACAAGATAGACAGCCCCTGACTCAGAAATACCATTTGTGAGTAGATCTGAGCGTCCTGGTCAACTACAGATTAAGCATGGGCCAGTAGTGTATTATAATGGCTCAAAGAGTCAATGCACTCCTAAATTGCATCACTAAAAGTATAATGTTAAGTTTTCAGGAAGTGATGCTTTGGTTCTCTGCTACATTGATCATACCACACCTGAAATTCTGAATCCAGTTTCAGTTGCCATGATACAAAAAGAATGCTAAGGAACTGGAAAAAATATAGAGAAGAGCTACAAAGTTGGTGAGGAGGCTTGATGCTAAATCTTATGAAGAACAGTTAAAAGAACCAGGTAGCCCAAAAAGGGAAGACATGATAGCAGTCTTCCAATACTTGAAGGGCTATAACATGGGAAAGAATGTTTATTCTTTGTAATACCTAAGGTCACATGAACCAAAAAGCAGAAGCTTTACATTGAGAGTCCAAAATTGAAATGTGGAGTTTTCCTTCTGGAGTCATAGGTGCTCCATCATTGGAGGTTTTCAAGCAACAGTTTGGTAGCCATTCTATCTTGGATGGTCTAGGATTCCAGACCTGCCTGGAATGGGGTTGGATTAGAAGAGGTGACCAGATAGAATATGGGGAAGATACAACACAACAGTTATTTGCTAACTCTAAACATAAAATTAAATTTGTAGAATTTATATGGCTAGTAAACCAGTTATCTTAATATTACAGTATATCAACCCTAGCCTTCCCATGGTTAAATATATATTCATAAATCTGCTGTTTGACAGATGGAGGCTTTCTTGGGACTAAGACACTGAGTTTACATCTCATCTTTCACCAGAACTTCTCAAATCCCTCTGTCCTAAGTTCCTATGTCCCTCCAGAGTAAAAACTGAGAGGATGTGCTCTGTATTACTATGTTTGATTGACAGTTCAAACACCCCAGGAAAGACTAATGGGCAATGAAAAAAACAGGCTACAAAGTTTTATGTTCTCCTGTACTACTCAGATTTTCATCCTTATTAAAATTTAGGAGCAGCTACGCTCAGCAAAATTGAAATAGGATGAGATAAGCAATATCCTAGTTTGAAAAAAGCCTTGAAAAGATTTGCTTCAGTAACAAATTGAAAATTATTTGCAACCATTATTATGATTGGCTTTAATTGGAGTGAGAAACCTCTCAGTAAAATTCTTATTCTGGTTCTTGGATTTTAAGCCAAAGAAATATTCCAAAGTATTTGTTGTGAACTTCAAAGTGAATCCATGTTTCTGTTAATGTTCAGTTTTAAGCCAAAGAAAGCAAAATATTAATATTTTTACAATTCCAAATAATAACTTTTTAAATTCTATGTTAAATAATGAATACTAATATGAACATAAGAATTTTGATATATTCTTCTTGGTATATGGAAAAATATGGATCAACTGCTTTAGTTAATTAAATGTACTGGCACATTCTTGTGCTCTTTTAATTTAGGGAAAGAAATTCTGAATTAAATTACACATTTATTAGAATTTCTAAATAACACTTTATTTATTTATTTATTTATTTATTTATTTATTTATTTATTTATTTATTTATTTATTTATATCTTTAGCATTTCTATCCAAACATGGATAAACATTATAGGCAGAACTTTAATAGTAGCTAGGATTGTTGACTTATCTCTAAGTCCATACTGAATACTTCACAGACTTCAATTATTATTGACAATTGCCCTGGGACTGGAAAGCAAAATAGCAGCCTGCATTGGAGTCATCTCTTAGCCACAAGAATAAATGCTGTTGGTAAGTCATACTTATGGTTTCTCAAGAATGGCACCATGGCAAAAAGGAAGGTCAATTTGTTAGCCCTAAAAAACCTATAGCAAAAAGGTGTTCAGACAAACCATTCAGCCTTCACTGACTCTTGTTTTGTGTCTGCAAAATTGAAAGACACAAACTGCTTTCGATTCATTGACCATAATTACCCAGTCACAGGAACAGCTGGAAATGACTATTCAAACACTATCTCCAAGAAGTGACGATCTGCCTGAACTATGTGTATAGTTGACATTATATCTTTCTAGTTCTGAAGAAACACTTTTTTCCTCCAATCTCCATCCCATATGCATCTTGTCTTTCAGGATTACAAGTATGAGCACATCTGTCAAACAACTGGTAATTTTTTTTGACAAATAGCAATTGTTCGAAAAGTTGGAGAAAAATAAATATCTGTCAGACCTGCCAAAACCTGAACAGAAATGATCCTTGGCTCCATTTGTTGAGAAAGGTATTCTTTCATAGAAATCAAGTGTATTGTAGTAATGCATGGCCAGAACTGAGGATCGCATGCCAAATTCCCTAAATTCAACTTTTCTCACCCTTAACTGACTCCCATTGCCTACTCCCCATAGCCAATCCGGTTCAGACAACATGTTTCAGTAACAGTCAGTTCAAGCACAGGTTGGTATGCAGCTGCCTCCTTCTTCCAGCCATGTGACCTTTAAGTAGCATCTTGAAGTGATACAGCATTTGCTTTCATTTTCCCCCAAGCATTCCCCCCCCCACAGTTCATAGGAAACTGTCACAACATGGCAGCAAAGCATAAGCAAGCATGAGGTGGCAGCTGACAATGTCTTTTCATAGAATGGTGAATCTTGCCCCCTAACTATGTAATAGAATATGGGGGGTTGACTTGATTTCAGTGACTTCTTCCACTGTTATTAAAACAAAAATAAATAAATAAATAAATAAATAACTGCAACCATTTGTCAATTGAAGTAAAATGCAGAAGCAGCTTACTGTGTGAGTGGGGCAAATGAAAATATGTAATCTTGAGATGAAATAATGTTCTTCCCCAAAGAGATTAATGTAGTTACCCCTTTTGGTGAGATTCACATGCCAACTGATCAGCTTTTCTCTCGCTAATAAATATAAAGAACCACAAGTGATTCTTATTTTTACTGAGCCAAATAAATATTACATGAATTGGCCCTCAGAGTTTGATTGAGCTCTTCCTTACTGTGGTTAAATAGCCTATTGGGCTGCCTCCTGGTATTGTTATTTTTGCAACACAATAAATAATGAGCACTTTTATGAATCCATTTTCTGCATTTCCTAAGAACTTTGGCACAAGCAGATTATATAAAATTATATCTTTGTAATGGTCATGAAAGCATATCTTGGCTGCCACACTGGACAATGGGGTAAGGAGTTTTCAACTTCTGGGACCATGTTGGACCACACATTCCCTAAATTATCCCCATTATCTGGTATCTTTTCTCTCAGCTGCATCAGGCCTCCCAGTAACAGAAGGCTGGAGGGGGATAAAAAATGGGCCCATGCAGCTAGAAGTGCTTTGATACCATTGTAATGTGGGCATAAAATCAAGGAACATATGTAGAAGCATCTGCCAACAGTCAGGAAAACACATAAAAATATGGAGCTGTGGAAAAAGTTTGAAAGATTTTATGATAAGGAAACATTTTTTTTATTGAGCACTATATGAACTCACAAAAATGTTTTCTTTTTCATTTTTGGGGTTTTTTTCTCCTTTAGTTATTCATTAGTTATTTACAATACAAATTCTTACAGAGAAACCAGACAACTTACAATATGGTTTTTTGCTAAGGCTGGCAACAGGAATACTGGTGAACAATGAATCTATCCCTTATCAGAAGAATTTGTGGGCCTTTGCCAATAAAATGCAAATTATGCACAATTGTTCTTTTGGAGCTTATATTCACAGGCTGTGTTCACACAACCAGATCATGTTAAGATCTACCAGTTGCAGATAACAGAACAGAATAACAGAGTTGAAAGGAATCTTGGAGGTCTTCTAGTCCAATCCCCTGCTCAAGCAGGAACCCTGTATCATTTCAGGACTGCCCTTGCATACCATCTAGAGGCTTCAGCTGGTGCAGAATGCGGTCGTGCGGGTTGTGATGGGAGTTTCCCGGTACTCCCATGTTACGCCCCTCCTGCGCGACCTGCATTGGCTACCAGTTGCCCTCCAGGTGAGATTCAAGGTTTTGGTGTTAACATTCAAAGTCCTGCAAAGCATGGGTCTGGGATACTTACGGGAACGTCTCCTGCCAGCATTGAATGCCAACTGCCCTGTACGAACACACAGGCAGGGGCTGCTCGGGGTACTGTCTGCAAGCCAGTGCCAGCTGGCGGTGCCCCAGGGAAGGGCCTATTCTGCGGCAGTTCCCACCTTATGGAACCAGATGCCCCTGGGGCTCCGTTCGGCCCCTGATCTTCACACCTTCCGTCACAATTTGAAAACCTGGCTGTTCGAACAGGCCGGGCTGGGCTGACCTCTTGGGGGGGGGAGGTTTTAAATTTCTAAATTTTATAATTGTATTGTAGTTTTAGATTAATTGGGCTTGTTATGTTTAATAGTGTTTTAATTAATTAATTGATTGTTTGTTTTTAGTTGTGAGCCGCCCCAAGTCCTTTCAGAGAGGGGGCAGCATACAAGTTCAATAAATAAATAAATAAATAAATAAATAAATAAATAAATAAATATTCAGACAGATGCTTGTCCAATTGGTTTAAAAAAAAACCTCCAGTGTTGGAGAAGACACAGCTTCTGGAGGAAAGTCATTGCATTGATTAATTGTTCTAACTGTCAGGAAATTTCTCCTTAGTTCTATGTTGGTTATTTCCTTGATTAGTGTTCATTCATTGCTTCTAACAGATAATCAGAATTGGAAGGGACCTTATAGGTCATCTAGTCCAACCCCTGCCCAAGTGGGAGACCCTACACCATTTCTGACAAATGGCAGTCCAATCTCTTCTTGAAGGTCTGAAGTGATGGCGCTCCCACAGCTTCCAAGGGCAAGCTGTTCCATTGGTTGATTGTTCTCACTGTCAGAAAATTTCTCCTTATTTCCAGGTTAAATCTCTCTTTGTTCAGTTTCCATCCATTATTCCTTGCCTGGCCTACAGGTGCTTTAGAAAATAGATTGACCCCTTCCTTTCTGTGGCAGCCCCTCAAATATTGGAACACTGCTATCATGTCTCCCCTGGTCCTTCTCTTCACTAGACTAGCCATGCCCAGTTCCTGTAACCGTTCTTCATATGCCTTAGTCTCCAGTCCCTTAATCATCCTGGTTGCTCTTCTCTGCACTTCTCCAGAGTCTCAACATCTTTTTAATAATGTGGTGACCAAAACTGGATGCAGTACTCTAGGTGTGGTCTTACTAAGGCTTTATAGAGTGATATTGGTACCTCACTTGGTCTTGATTGTACCCCTCTGTTAATGCAACTTAGGATTTCATTAGCTTTTTTGGCTGCTGCTGCACACTGCTGGCTCATATTTAGCTGGTTGTCCACAAAGACTCCAAGATCCCTCTCACACTTGCTATTGAGCCTGGTTTCACCCAGTCTATATGTGTACTTTTGGTTTTTCTTGCCTTAGTGTAGGACTTTAAGTGTAGGGCTTCGTGTTTTACCTTCAGGTGCTTGGAGAATAGTTTGACTCCCTCTTCTTTGTGGCATCCCTTTAGATATTAGAACACTGCTATCATATCACCTGCAATATTTCTTTTCATTAAACTAGACATACCCAATTCCTGCAACCATTCTTCATATATTTTAGCCTCCCATCCCCTAATCATCTTTGAAGATTCAGACCTAACAAAATTTGCTAATGTTGGCATAGTTTAATATGCTGGAAGAACCCAGATTCTTTATAACTAGTTTTTGTTTCAGGATACTTCCCAAATAGATTAATTAAGTGGTTTGATTGTGTATGTTGTTTAAATGCAACTCAAGAGAAAGAGTTGGATTTAGACTTATGAAAACTTTAAGGAATCATTATGCCTGAAGTTAACAAAGGAACATGCTATTCTTAGGGTGCCCTGGTATTGGAAGGAGGGTTGTTTGTTTTTAATTACAGGGGCAGGAAAATGACATGATTAGAGTAAGCCACTGTTTTGGGTAATATTCTTACTTCCAGAATGATTTGTTTTAATGTATTAAAATATTCAAATTTTAAAATATTCAAGGCAATATGGTTTCCTCTGTACTGTAGTGAAACAAATATTTGGATGCTGACATCAATTTCCTTTCCACACTTAACAGCTTTCTTCAAATTGAAAACTGTGAGACTCATGCTAGAACAGTAGTGAAAGTATATCTCCTTGATTTTTTTTAAAGATGCTGTAGGCATTCGGGAAGGATACAGAATTCTAGATACTCAGTTGCTACTGTAGCTTAAGAACTGGTAGTGGCAGCTGGCAGCAAGTTCACTAATTGGAACATGAAGTAGATTTCTTTGTTTCCTGAGTTTGTTGCTATTGGGATAAACTGGTGATAGTCTCTTGTTGAATCTTTAATTAAGTCATAATTTTCTAGAATGATAATGAAAAAAACAGGAAAACAAGTGACACTGACAACTAGGATAGGATAGGATAGGATAGGATAGGATAGAATAGAATAGAATAGAATAGAATAGAATAGAATAGAACAGTGGTCACCAACCAGTGGGCCGTGGCCCACTGGTGGTCCATGAGAAAATTGTGGTAGGCCACAGAGAAATGTCACCCCCAGAGCACCCCCAAAGTAATTAATCCAGGCTGTGCAGAAACGCAAGGCTGCACTGCCCACATGACTCGCGGGAAACCCCCCCCCCGACTCCTTACTCAGCAAACTTGCCTGCTAAATTGCTATTTTTCCTCTTTTTTTTCTGACCATCAGCTATTCTGCTGTGCCGGGAGAGTTAGATTAGCTAGGAAACAGGAAATGGTTGGATTTCTTGCTTTTTAGCTAGTCTTTAGAACTTTGGCTCTCCTTTTAAGCACAGCCGAACCTCTCTTAGGCCTGAAGGTTCTATTATTCAGTGCATATTCACAGCAAGCAAATTTTACGTGACAGACTCAGGTAGCTGATGGCAGATAGATAGATCACTGAATGATTCTGTGAGCAACTCAATCTGCCTTCCTGCTTTGCCTGATTTTGGGTAAAAGTTGCTCTTTTTTAAATAAAAAATTCAATATTTACATACATGGTGTGTTGTGAGTTAATTTTGTGAGTTTGCTTGCAAGTAAATTTTATGTGACAGACTGAACTAGCCGATGGCAGATAGATAGATCTCTGAATGAATCTGTGATTCTGTGAGCAACTCAATCTGCCTGCCTGCTTTGCCTGAATTTGGGTAAAAGTTGCTCTTTTTTTATAAAAAGTCAATATTTATATAAATATTTATAATATTTACATACAAGCCATGCCTAGCCAGTCACATGATCACCAAGCCACACCCACAAATTAGCCACACCCATAGAACTAGTTAGTGGTCCCTGGGATTTAAAATTATGAGTTTGGTGGTCCCTGAGGTCCAAAAGGTTGGCGATCCCTGGAATGGAATAGAATAGAATAGAATAGAATAGAATAGAATAGAATAGAATAGAATAGAATACTTTATTGGCCAGGTGTGTTTGGACACACAAGGAATTTGTCTTTGTGCATATGCTCTCAGTGTAGAATGTATATTTTCAGAAACAGAGAAATTACACTCATTCTTCTTAGCAATTTTTGTCTGAATTCTATTTCAGTACACTTTTTCTAGAGTTTACCCATTTTGTCTGAAGAAGGGTATGAAAGCATGTAGCTGCTTTTAAATATGTAATAAAAATATTGTCCTGTGGGTTTTTAATACATGTTCTCTTTATTTGTAATTGAAAATATCCAGCTGTAATTATCAAATATTACATCTTACCAGAAATACTTATTTTGCAGTCATACATGCATTTACAATCTGTATCTCATATAATTCATTTGAAATGTAACCTCATTAAACGATATTGCAATTTGTCACTTGAGGAAAAGTTATTTGTACTTAGGCCAGTTTGCCTGGTTAATCTTTCAAAAAAGCCAATATTGCATGTGGCTCATTCATCATGTTTTGTTTGTAAGCATGAAAAGCATTATTCAAATGATTTTAAATTGATTCAAATGAGCCAATGAACTTCTGTTTTGAAATGTGGAGATCTTCTGATACCAGCTCTTACTGGTATCAAGTAAATAATGGCTTATCTTCTTATTTGCTTTATCTGTTTGGATTAAAATAGGGAATTTTATTAGTATTTTCTTTCCTTTTCTTCATGAGATTTCAGAGATATACATATTTATACTTCTACTGAAAAAGTGCAAGTTACACTAAAAATAGTATGTTGTAAGATAAAACCAAGGGTCTTTAACCAGTTTCTCAAGCTGTTAAATGGCTATATCTGAATGCTGTTGGCTTTGTAATTGACGTTCATATGTGTTCCAGAAGAGATGCTAGAGGCATTGGTTGAATTTGTATTCTGAAGCAAACTCAGCTGATCCACACCTCCTGAGCGACCATGCAGATCCATACATGGTTCTTCTTTAATATCCATAGTACAGCAAATTTTATGAGGGAACCCAAAGACTTGCCTTAAAACAGAAATAACTAATTTCTATAAATAATACCACCTGAACAGCTTGAAAGCTAGTAAGTTATATGTATAGGACATTGAGCCACAAATGCCTTAAGGCATTAGAATACAAGAGGACAGATATTGTTCTTAGAGATGTTATTCAGGGAAAAAAATGGGTCCATGGAAGCAACCTATGCATCTCAGTTTTCCTTTGCGCTTAAGATATTTCATCACATTCCATTGCTCCTATTTTAAATATACCTATCAACAGCTATGTCATCAACTTATCAACAACCAGTCAGTTGAGCTTAGAACAAAAGAAGCTAATAAAAATAAAATATAACCTTGAAAGGAGTATTACTAGCAATTTCCTGAGAATTTTTCCATTTGACTACTCCACTTATGTTCACTGTTAAAGATTTCTTTGTCATTCACTTATTTGCTTTCTATTTATTTTCATAAATGATTCATCAATAGTACACTTATGTTTGTTATTTCTATTTCTGGGGAGGTTTTCTAAAGAAATGGATATATGTACTTGCAAAAGCAAAAAAAAAACAAAAAACCACTATGATCCTTTGTAAATAAAAATAGTTGAGTAGGGCCTTCTCAACCCGCATCTTTGCTTCCTCCATGATTATCCTACTTATTCAAGCCCTCAACCATATGTTGAGTAAGATGGGACTTAGTAAAAGTGGCAGAAGTCTATTGAGGTTTTTTTTTATTGCTTGCTTAAGGAAGACATTAACATTCTAAATTACACCATCCCTAAAAAGCCCCAAGAGCATGATATCTCCTTTCTGCTGAATAGAAACTAGGACTCAGTATTGACTCAACAATACAGAACCTTGTGCTGCTGTAAGGCTTCTATATGCACAGAGATGGATGTATGCCTTCCCACAATGGAAAAATGGACTGTGCAGCTAATGAAACTGTCTGAAATGGCAAAATTGACAGCTCTGATCAAAGATAAAATTTTGACTGCTGTTCTTTCTATATGGAAACCAATTTTAGACTATATGCTTGATAAAGATAAATATGAAATTCTGATTTTGAGATTTGATGATTAGATCTGTGACAACTATAGACTTATGGTGTACTGCTAGAGTTTAATAGACATACATTTTGTTTAATGTTTTTATATATTTGTTTAAACTTAAGGTAGAGGAGGTTTAATTACAGTTATTTGATTATAGAAATATTTAGTAATATGTGTATTTTTGGAATTGTAATTATGATGTCTTATGGGTTACATGCTTTATTTGGAGTAAGAGATTATGATGTTATACATCGTTGTGATTTAACAGTTTGGTATGCATATCTTTTATATTTTAGTTTGTATCCATTTTCTTGTTTATCTAAAACAAGAGAGTATTTTACTTTACAACTATATTTGTATTGAAGAAATTTGGAAGTAACTTTTATTTCTTTATATGTCATTTTGAGGGGTTAGGGTTAGGGTTGTGTTATTTTTAAAAAATTTGCCTGCTTATTATAATTTTGTATTTTAATGTTTTCCTTTTGAAACATTAAGATTATATATAAAAACAACAACATACAACCTTGTATATGCAAAAAAAGATTCTTTGGAACTAATTTTCTTAAGCAAAAATGACACACTTAGCAACACATTTGGGTTTTGTATTTTAGCTAATAATGAGCAACTTCATCTTTGAGAAATTTGTTGGAGAATTTATTCTGTCTGAGGAGATAAATTTGCAAAAAGTTCTACTCAAGGTCTGGTGTAATGAGGTGATTAACAAAAGCTCCTAGTTTATAATTCTTACAATTGTTTCAATCATTCAGGCCATTGCTGTAAGAGTACCACACAAGAAATTCTGCTTCAGGATGCTATATTCCAAGATAATGACTTCCATTTACAATATGTAATACTAAGTGTAAATATATCAAAAATATGATTAGTATGTTATTGTGTTAATCTCAATTGCAATCAAGTGGCATACAGAGTTGATTTGCCTTCTTTGGTTAAAAATATTGTTACAAAATATTAAAATAAGCAGCATATCTGGTTTGTTGCAATACTGAACAATTTTGATCAATTTTACTTTGAAAGATGGGCTTCCAGTGGAATAACTGAGCTGTAATAGAAAGTGTGACAATAGCATGTAAGATATGTCATTGAATTATACCATACTGTAAATACAAAGCAGATCGTGAACTGCTGTGGCATTACAGAGATCAGAGTTTGGCTTTCATACTTTAAAAGGAAATGTACTCTTGGCACACTGGAAAAAAAAGGTGATGGTCCTGCAAAGAAAGAGCAAAGAGTTGCATTGATTTGGTGAAAATGGCAATCTAAACTCACTTGAAACCTCACCCTGGTCTGAATAAAGCATAATGGGATACCCCAGGAAATATTAACCATCAGACATATTTATTTGATGGTATTGCAGGCAGAACTAGGTGGTACCTTAAGAGCCGTGGTGGTGCAGTGGTTAGAATGTAGCATTGCAGGCCAATTGTGCTGACTGCCAGAGTTCAATTCCCAGTGACTCAAAGTTGACTCAGCCTTCTATCCTTCCGAGGTTGGTAAAATGAGAACCCAAATTGTTGGGGACTACATGCTCACTCTGTAAACTGCTTAGAGAGGGCTGTAAAGCACTGTGAAGTGGTATATAAGTGTAAATGCTATTGCAATTGCTACTTGTTAACATTCATACAAAAAATGCACTTATGGTTTTCTATATGCATAGAAATGGCTTCCCCTGGAATTTCATTTACATTTTAAGAATTAAGGGCATAAATTATTTTCAGATCTGAATATGCAACTGAATTTTCAATATCCCTCATTTATACCATTCACTTTTATTGCCCTTTGAAGGCTTCTAATCTGTGCTGTAATGTTTCCAGTAACTTTAGAATCCCACCCCATTTCGCTGCTTGCTATCAAGTTGAATGAAAGTATAGCACTTAAAAGTAGCAAAACTGAAAATAAATAGCATCAATATTTTAACTGCTTGGAAAGCTTTAATCAATTTTTAATTCGCTTAGGATATCTTTTTTACCTCCAATTTAACTTTATTCTGAAGTGCAACATGGAATGGTACTACACAGCTGCAAACCAGCAGCATGCATACTATTTTAAATTCAACCAACAACTAGGGTTTTTTTTAATGGCTATGTTCCAAAACAAAAACAAAAACCTCTAGAGATATCTAAATTCATGTTAACATTAAGTTCATTTTTTTTTCTCCATGAGGCAAAGTGCTAAAGAGTGACAGAATATCCAATGAGCGTATGCTTACATGGAATAAGCCTGCTTCAGAAATATTGTGGTTCATTGCATAGTCAGCCAGATGTTCAAACTGGATTTGGAATTTTTGTCTGCCTCATCATACAGTTAGCCAGATTGGACTGGAATGGACATTTTTATCTACTGACCTGAGATAGGGGATGCTATTATTTGATGGTAGCTCTGTAACAATCAGAACTATGAGTAAACTAATTAGCTTTCAAGCAATTGCAAGAACAAGAAGATTTCAATTCAGTTCTCATTGGTTCCTTCAAATGATGGAATTATAATTTCTTTAAACACCTCAATGTATTTGCAGCCTTGAAATGACAGTCTATCAAATGCCCTGCATTTGTTTATGCCTATTATTGAGTCAGAGATTTGCTTATTTCTGTATTAAGGCAAGCCCTTCCTATCTCAAATATCTAGAGGGCACCACATTGGGAAAAATAATTTTCTATCTGCATTGGGCAGACATTTTGGTATATCTGTGCATATTCATTGCTAGGGAGCAGGAAAAAATACATAAAAGATAAAGTAATCCTGTTTCTAGATTGGATTAAGCCAAATATCCTGCATTTGAAGGAATGGCTCTTTAGCAGCTCTGTGGAATACTCTTTAATTGTTCTGAGTGGCTGCTCTTTTGTAAAGAAGAAAGGTGTTGTTCACCAAAATAAGAGATAAACATCAATTTTCATATTACATAAAAAGAGTGAGACAATAATTCATCAAAATCAGGATCTAGGTCACTGGTGAAGTTTGATATTTGTGGCAAAACATTCAACAAGAGTAATTTAAACATGACTATTGCATTAATGCTGCCTCTCTAATGTAGTCAGATTGCATGGATTTATTTTCATAAATTTCAAAGCAGATGAAGATCTATTTTATGGTATTTTCCATTTGCAAAAGAAATGGACTGAAGAATTATTGCAGGGATGAGAAAGACAATTTATGCCTTTTTCATAATGAATAGAAAAGTGCAGAGAGTAACCGTGAGGACAATTCTACCCACTTGTATTGAAGAATGTCCTAACTTCTGAAATACTGCATGTACCATTATGGTATAACCAGGGGTGCAATTCAACTGATGTAACAACCGGTTGGTGAGTGTATGCTTTTAAATGCTTTTGCAGCATTTAAAACACGCTGCTTCTTTAGCTCTAAAACTTACCTTCTGCTGCAGTCCTGGTGAATAAATCAGCTGAGGAGTGGCAATCCGCTGTGCTGCACCAAATAGCTGAGCTGAAAACCCTGGAAATAAAGGACAGAATAGGGCAAGGTTGGGAGGGTGGGACCAAATCATTGTTGTAACTACCGGTTCACCCAAAGAGGGCTGAACTGGTAGAATCCCACCCCTGGGATTCAATATGCAAATGTGGGCTAATAATTGATTAATTTTATTTCTTGTGAGACATCAACAAATTGAAGTGAGTTAAGATAATTATCCAATAAAATTAACAACAATGAATAGGATGTTCTCCTTCTGATGACAGAATTCAGTAAAAGGGCCTTGGTGGTGCAGGCTGTTAATAGCCTAGCACTTAGTTCCAGCTGCCTGTAATTACTGCAGGCTCGAATCCCACCAGGCTCAAGGTTTTTTTTTTTTTTAATTACATTTATATGCCGCCCTTCTCCGAAGACTCAGGGCAGCTTACAATTTTTGGAGCACAACCCAATGCGCTCAGCAATAGCCTTCATTCCATTGTATATGCCTGCTTATTACTAAGCGGCATTTTTACAAAGTCAGCTTATTGCCCCCAACAATCTTGGGTCCTCAATTTACCTACCCCGAGAGGATGGAAGGCTGAGTCAACCTTGAAGGTTGACTCAGCCTTCCATCCTCTCAGGGTAGGTAAACTGAGGACCCAAGATGGGCAATAAGCTGACTTTAAAATGCCGCTTATAAGCAGGCATATAATGGAAGAACTATTGCTGACACATTGGTTGTATCCCAAAAATTGTAAGCTGCCCTGAGTCTCCAGAGAAGGGCGGGATATAAATATGAATTTTTTTAAAAAATGCAAATATTCTGATTTTAGAAAAAAAAATCAAAGACACTTTCTTCAAAATACCTAAGAAGCCCATAGAAGGCCAATTTTGTATTTAATTATATACTTATTTATTTATTTATTTATTTATTTATTTATTTATTTATTTATTAATGGGACTTATATGCCACCCCATCTCCGAAGACTCGGGGCAGCTTACAATAAAAACAAACACAATAAATATTTTAAAAAGAATTAAACTAATGGTCCCAATTAATACAAAACTTAAAAACCACCAAAATCTAAAAACCGCCCCACCCATGGGTCACAGCCCGGATTGGTCAAATAACCAGGTCTTCAGGTCATGGCGGAAGGTGAGGAGGGGGGCCAAGCGGAGCCCCAGGGGAAGTTGGTTCCAGAGTTCAGGGACATGACAGAGTAGGCATGTCGTCGGGGGACCGCCAGCCGGCATTGCCCAGCTGATGGGACCCCAAGGAGTCCCTGTCTGTGACTTTACAGGGCGGTTAGTATTCGATGTCGGCAGCAGTCGCTCCCTTAAGTAATAAGGACCCATGTCATGTAGGACTTTGTATGTTAAAGTTAAAACCTTGAATCTCACCCGGAGGGCAACCGGCAACCAATGCAGGCAGCGCGGGAGGGGCTAACATGGGAGAACGGGAAACTCCCATCACCGCCCGCCACATTTTGCACCAGCTGCAGTCTCCGGATGGTATGCAAGGGCAGTCCTAGATAGAGAGCATTGCAGTAGTCAAGTCGCGAAGTAACAAGGGCATGAGTGACTGCGCAGGGCATCCCGGTCCAGGAACAGGTGAAGCTGGCGAACCAGCGGACCTGGGCAAAGGCCCTCCTGGCAGCGGCTCCCACCTGCTCCTCCACCGAGCCGAGCATCCAGGAGGACCCCAGGTTCCTCGCCCTATCCACAGGGGCAACACCACTCCCCTATGGTCAGCGATGGACATTCTAAGCTGGACGGGATGCCGGTATGTACAACCACTCAGTCTTGGCTGGGTTGAGTGAAGCATGTTGCCGTCCATCCAGATTCGTACCGCATCCAGACAGCGAGTCATCACGAGAGGGCACCACTGATCTGGTTTGGGGTGGAGATATACAGTTGAGTATCATCCGCATATTGATGATACCTCACCCCAAAACCACGGATGATCTCACCCAGCGGTTTCATGTAGATGTTAAATAAGAGGGGGGAGAGGACCGACCCCTGAGGACCCCACAAGTGAGCGCCCTTGGGGCCGACCTCTGCCCCCTGCCAACACCGATTGCGACCGCCCCACGAGGTAGGAGGAGAGCCACCGAAGGACAGTGCCCCCCACCCCCAACCCTACGAGGTGCAAAAGGATACCATGGTCGATGGTATCGAAAGCCGCTGAGAGGTCTAATAGGACCAGGACAGAGGAAAAACCCCTGTCCCGTGCCCTCCAGAGATCATCCAACAGTGCGACCAATGCCGTCTCCATGCTGAAACCAGGCCGGAAGCCCGATTGGTACGGATCGAGGTAGTCCGTTTCCTCCAGGAAAAGCGGAAATTGCCGGGCCACCACACTCTCAACAACCTTCGCCAAAAGCGAAGGTTGGAGACTGGACGAAAGTTGTCTAACACGGTCGGATCCAGGGCAGGCTTCTTCAGGAGGGGTCTCACCACCGCCTCCTTCAAGGCGGAGGGAAAGACACCCTCTCTCAAAGAAGCGTTGACAACTGCCCGGATCCAGCCCAGGTGACCTCCCTGGCGGCATAAGCCAACCAGGAGGGCGGGTCCAACAAACATGTGGTGGAACTCAGGCCGCATAATCCCGTCCACTTCATCCTCGGAAACAGGATCGAACTCATCCCAAAACGTAATGGCCAGACTCCCCATATCCCACTCCTCCAACCACTGCAAATCAGAGGACAACCCGCCGAATCCGGCGATCTTATCCGACAGATATTGCCCAAATTCCTCAGCTCTTCCCCGCAATGGGTCCAGCCCCTCCTCTGGACAAAGGAGGGAGCGTGTGACCCGGAACAGGGAGGCCAGGCGGGCTATTAAGGTTCGCGACGCTAGAGAGATAAGACGTTCTCGCTGCTCTCATCGCTCCCAGGTAAGTCCTAATATGGGCTCTAACTGGGCTCGATCGGCCTGGGAGCGGGTGGCCCTCCACCTGCTCTCTAAGCCCCTTCGATGGCGTTTCATCTCCCGGAGCTCCTCTGAATACCAGGAAGCCATTCGGGATCCACGGCGTGTAAGGGGTCGCATGGGGACAACCCTGTCGAGGGCCTCCGACGCAGCCCGCTGCCAGGCGGCTGTTAGATCCTTGGCAGAGCTGTGAGTCAGGGAAGAGGGAAAAGGCCCCAGCTCCGTCTGGAACAGTTCCGGGTCCATAAGGCGCCAGGGGCGGAACCACCTACGTGGCTCCTCATCCCAGCAGTGGGGGGCGGCTTGTTGGAAGACCAGCCATAGGAGATAGTGATCAGACCATGGAACGGGCAAAGATGTAAAAGTGGCCTGCCCTCTGTCACTATGCCACCACTCAGAGACAAAAACAAGGTCGAGAGTATTCCCCCTCATGAGTAGGGCCATGAATTTGGGTCAGGCCCATGGCTTCCATGGAAGCCATGAATTCCTGGGCCAATCCCACGCACCCCAGGGAAGGCAGATTAAAGTCCCCAGGACTATAAGGCCTGGGATCTCCACCGCCACCCCGAGAGGACGCCAAGAAGCCCAGGCAGGGCTGCTGTCACACAGCTGGGAGAAAGGTATGCAAGCAGCAAGCCCACCTGACCATTTGGCCCCCACTTCAGGAGGAGGGTCTCACTCCCTCCTATCTCTGGGATAGTGACCTCCCTTGGAAGCAAGGTCTCCCTAATAACCACAGCCACCCCACCACCCCTACCCTGGGCCCGGCGGTGCACAACCGAAAACCTAGAGGGCATAATTCAACCAGAGGGACACCTCCTCCGGGCCCAACCAGGTCTCGGTGATGCAAGCCAGGTCCGCAGCCTCCTCCTCAATGATCTCACGGAGGAGGACAGATTTATTGGCCACGGACCTGGCATTAAAATACACCAGTCTGAGCCCAGGGATCCCATTCCCGAACTCCCTAGGGAGGAGGTCATAGGGTCGGAGCGCGACCCGCAGGTGGCGCGGCTCCCAGCACATGATATGGCCCTATGCCTCGTCTGCTGCCAACCCCAACCACCCTGGGAATCGCGGCCCCCACCTCAGTCCCCGAGCCCCACAGGCCCCAACCTCCACCCCCCCACACCACGAACCAGGCTGCAAGAAGACCCATTAACCCTCCTCCCTAACCCCTTAAGACGACTAATTAAAAATTTTAAAAGTTTCCCCTTCCTCCTAAATTTGGAATTTGGCCCACTAACTGCAGCATGCCACCTCTCGGGATCCCAAGATCCATCATTAAGGAAAGCTCTTGATAAAGTGCAGGGCCATTCCACAGACTGGGGAACCATCTGGAGGGCCCATAGGTCTGCTGGAGAATAGGCAGGCATGACATGTACATCTTAGGCAGGACAGGGGGCAGCTGGTTAGATGGAAGAAAAATTGTAAAGATGGGAATACAATAGGAGACGGACTATAATGATGATCAGGAGATAATCCAATCGGCAACTCTCTCACAGCTGCCGACAGTTAGAGTCAAATAAACAAGTCACTGTGCTGCCACCACAGTGACTTGCGGTAAAAAATTCCTGAGTAATTCCCTGCCCTCACACTGAGGCAATCCCGCCACAGATCTGGGGTCACAATGCCATCCTTTGCCATGGGAGGGGCACCACCACCGGCTCTGCCCATAACCCCTAGCCAGGAAGGCCGCTTCCTCCAGTCCAGGCCATGGCTGAGAACATGCCCCCCTGGAACTCTCAGATGTATAGGCATCCCTCCCATCCGTATGTCTGACTCTCCCAGAGCTTCTGGGGAGAAAGTAAAGGGGTAGGGGCTCCCAGGGGTGGTTCAAAAACCCACCCCCCATAGCCACACCACCCATTATGTGCAATAATATTTGTAATGTGATATTTGTAATGTGAAATGGATAAACACAAACAGCAGATTTATTATAAATTTCCACATTTTAAGGTAGAAAGGCTTATTGGATCAATTTTGTTGATAATTTAATTACAGATAGTCCTTAACTTGCAACCATTTATTTAGTAACCATTCAAAGTTACAACAGCACTCAAAAAAGAGACTTTTGACCATTTTTCACCCTTGCAGCTATTGCAACATCCATGGCACTTGGCAGTTGGCTCACATTTAATGGGATGCAGTGTCCCAGGGTCATGTGTGGTCACCTTTTGTGACCTTCTGACAAGCAAAGTCCATGAGGAAACCAAATTCACTTAAAAACCATGTTATTAACTTAACAACTGCAATGATTCACTTAACAACTGTGGCAGGAAAAGTTGTAAAATGTCTCTTCTGAGATATTTGCCACACTCCCATTACTTCTCCAATCTCAGTTGTCTTTTATTTGATTGTTGCCAAGTCTGTTGCTCTTCCTCCTAACTCCCAAACTCATTCCCACGTACTATTATGTCTTTTTACATGCCAGCATCTAAAACTTTCACTGAAATTGGTTATATGTATTCTAATGGCTGTGTCATCATGTGATCTTTGAAGCTAACATAAAGAGTATCTAAATATTTGTGGAAATATTAATTAAGAAAGCTCTTTTAATGTACAGTAATAGAGAATATGTCATCAACTTTTTCATTTTTATTATGGCTTTAGGGTGTTTATACCATTGTTTTGTTAGCCACCCAGGGTTATGGAACATAAGATGAACAACTGTGTAAGACTTAACAGGTTTCTAAGCTTTTATAAGTCTTTATTTACATAAGTAAATAAAATAAAATAAAATAAATATTATTAACCTTTCTTGCTGTTTACATGATGTATAAAGGCAACTATATTTTATCCAATTAGATGTTCACTATGTTCATCCTTAGATACTAATCTCAGTGGCTCTGAGCTTTGAAGCAATGAAGACCAGCAGTCAAAGTTGGAGTAGAATTGCTTGCTTTATTCAGTCAGCCTTTCCTCTATATATACATCTTAAACAATACATCTGCTATCACTGGTTAAATTGCAACCGTACTACAAGTTATTGGATATACTTCATTACTACTTGCTTCAGCAGATTCTTCATCTATCTTTAGTTAAGGATTAACATAAGTTCCAGTTCCTCTGTCTTATCTTGTTTTTCTAAAGCAACTTCATTCATCTTCTAGCGGCATTGTGTCAGCACGTAATACTACTTATCTGAGGTTTGCCATCCGAGAGAAGAGCATTACGGCACATACAATGCCTACAGAGCTTGAGAGCATTTCATGTCGAACTATGTTCAAATATTCTGAATATATACCATATTCCCATAATATAACTCTAAATGCTTCACTTATTTACAGGAGAACTTGCAGTTTCTCTGTGAATCCCCTTACAGTCAACATATGGAAACTCACTTTGCTTAGGAGGCAGCTCCATTCCCAGGTCCCCTCTGCTCAGCTGCATAATGTTCTTAGCAATGTTGCTTGTTGCAAACATCAATGAGCTCAGAGGGAAATATTACAAGGCTCCTAAAGACAAAATGGATCCCTCTATGCTTTTCACAAACTGTCTGTAGGTACTCCCTGCTGATGATATCGCCAAACATTGGTCTCTGAGACTTAGCTTCCTGCATTCTGTTTTTTATTAAGGCCCAACTGAGCAGTTGACATTTAACACTATTCCTACTGAGATGTACCTTTATGTGCTGGCTCTTGGATAGCTAGATTCTACCAACAGATGCTTTTTTTTTCAAAAGGAGCTTTGTGCTTTGGTGCTTCAAAAATTGATAGATGAGGCAGGAGCAGGACTTTAGGTCAGAAGGGGTTTGAGAACAAGTCAATGTTTCAACTGAAAATGTGGTAAATTGTCTACAAATCAGAAATATATCCCTGGGAATAACCAGGTTTCTTCTTCAGTGACATCCATAGATAAGCAGTTTTCTATTGACTTGTTTCATTTGAATGTCACTACTTTGAAATTTCAGCTGGTGCTCCACTGAAACCTGCTTTGCAATTTTTCAAAAAAAATTCTTTTCCTGCAAGAGAGGTAGGGTTTTTTTAGTCTCAAGATGCTTCAGATATTTTCTTCACAATTTCTTTTGATGACGTTGCTTCAGTTTGCTGCTAGAGTTAATTATTGCATTCCTTTTATTTTACTACCATATGTGCTACGCCAAATAGCTTATATGAATTCTGTTCTACATAATACATATTTCCACAAGAAATAGGCAGAAAAATCAAACAAGTAACAAACAACTCACAATTTTCTGCCAGGGACAACAAACACCTCATAACTCAATGTCTCCAGGGCCTTTTGGAAAAGCCAATTTTAATTATCTTTCTAATGCCAGGTTGAGAGATCTTTTTCTGTAGCAGTTAAAAGCACCAGGCTAAAAACTCACATACCATGAGTTCTAGTCGTACAATAGCCAGGGAGGTAACTAGGTAATTTGAGGCCAATCAATTATCTCTCAGCCCTAGGAAGGAGGTAATGGTGAATCACTTTTGAAAATGGTGCAAAGCAAACTACCTGGATTTGTCTATGTATCTCAGGATAAATGCTATCCAAATAAAGGAAGACACCTTCATCATGTAGAGAACATTGCTTTAGTCAAAATTAATGGTAAGCAAGACACAAATGATTGTGAGTAGTGACTTATGATCCAGGAAAGGTTGAAATGGGTCCACAAGATGAAGATTTATAAAGCCCTCTTTGTAAAATGCCATTTGCTCCTTGTGTAGGAGTTGTAAGTCAAGAAGGACTCCAAGATTATGGATTAATTTAGAATGAGAGAGCACAAATCCACGTGGAACTAGAGTTTAAATCTGTCTAGTATCAGATGGTTTCTTAACCCAGAGCTACTCCATCCCACTGACTTTGAGTCTAACCCTTTTCTGTCCTATCCAGTTCCTAACGTGTTTCAGAAATTTTGACAGTAGTGGAAGATAGCAATAGCACTTAGATTTATACCATTTCACAGTGCTTTACATACCTTTCTAATCAGTTTACAGTGTCAGCATATTGTCCCCAACAATCTGGGTCCTCATTTTACTGACCTTGGAAGGATGGAAGGCTGAGTCAACCTTGAGCCTAGTGAGATTTTAACTGCCAAATTGCAGGCACCCGCAATCAGAAGAAATAGCCTGCAGTACTGCATTCTAACCACTGCGCCACCACAGCTCATTATGTTAAAGTTATGGTATTGTTTTTTATTCTATATATTTTCATCATTCTGAAGCCTCCTTGGCTGCTTGTGAAAGACAATGGAAACCACATGGAGGAATTATTTGATAGTTCTGATAATAGTTGAGATACATTGGAAGGGAATATTTTCAAGAAATTCTATTCTTCTCTGTCTCTCTCTTCCCTTCTGCTTCTCTGTCTCCCTCTCTCTGCCTCTGCCTCTCCTCTCCCTCTGTCTTTCCCTCTCTCCCTCTCTCTCATACTTTGAGTCCACTTCAAGTATTGCATTGTTCATAATATACTTATAGTGATGCTATACCTTCATAGTAATAGATGGGGCGGCATACAAGTCTCATTAATAAATAAATAATAAATAAATAATAATCATTCCTATATAGTTAATTGCATGTTTTCATGAGAGATACTGCCTGCAGACACTTGGGGTGCTGGGTAGGCTGGAAGAAGGCTCTGACAAACCACTTCTATTACACTACCAAGAAAATTCCATAGATGTGGTTTGCAGAAACTGAGCCTGATTCAAGGACACCTTTTCTTCTTAAAATAAACCAATTATTTTGAGGTTATCTATGAATACTGTTCCAAATCAATCCATTTTAAAACCAATCCATTGTACATAAGAAGATGTCATCAAAGATATAATTTGATTTCTTTAGGTTACTGAAGAAGGACAAGGACATTCCTATACATCTCACAGTATCACAGACAAGAGATTGGCATTAATTCTCTCGTGTATTCCAAAACAGTTCTAGGCCTGTGGGAATGTAAATTGCTAGTGCAAAAACAGGAACACATGCAAGAGAACAAGATTTCATCAAAATTACCACAAGTATATCATGACATCATGCAGGCTCAATCTCCAGACCAATCAGAATAGAGCTGGAAGAAACCTTGGAGGTTTTCTAGTCCAACCTCCTATACCGGTGATGGCTAACTTTTCGTCGTCACATGCCAAAAGTGTATACCCGCACATGCACATGCACGTGTGCCTGCACCCATAATGCAATGTGTGCATGATCTCCCCACCCCTGACACATGCGCACATGAACCCCCTGTGCATGCACCGTGCCCCTCTGCACATGCACACATAACCCCCCCACTGCACACCTCTGCAAATGCACACATGACCCTCCCCTGTGCGCCTCTCCCCCTGCACATGTGTGGCAGATCTCCAATCAGCTGGCTGGTGGGAGGTGTGCATGCATGCACAGTGGATCTGTTCTGGGTGATGGCTCACATGCCGGCAGAAATGGCTCTGCGTGCCAATTCGGCATGTGTGCCATAGGTTCACCATCACAGCCCTATACCATTTTAGATAGCTGTCTCCCAGTCTTTTTTAAAAAATTTCCAGTGATGAAGGACATACAACTTCTGAAGGCAAGCTGCTATATATTTGTGTGTAAAGTTGTGCTACAGATCCAGAAGTTTGCTCCCATTCTATACTCTGTGGGTATTTTGACAACTATGCTTCAATTTCCTTTTATGCCAGATTTTATTCTATTTTCTTATGCTAGGTGGATTTACAAAGGTTTTTATCTTCATGTTATAGGATACTAATGGTGTAGCAGGTAAATTAGTTTTTTAACATTTACAGGTGTTTGGTAAATTCTTTATGGTGAGGATTTAGTGTAAGACTAAGGTTTTTAAAGGAGTAAATATTGTTTACCTTAAGGAAATATAACTGCAATTTCTCTAATTGTTACATCCTTAAATCATAAAAAGCCTTTGGCAATAATTAAGCATAAGACACACTTGATAGCCTTTTTTCATTTGCATGTTATAAATAAGCTGAAATCAATGGTAAGTCATAATAAAAAAGACAACTGTATTAACATTGTGTAACACTGTCACATAAGGCTTGAAAACAAAACAAAATCCATTGATCTGTCCAGAATGCCATGAGCTATTGCAAAGATGGTGAGTGAACAGGGATAAGCTATTAAATGAAGAATACATGAATTCCACAATGAGCTAGATAATAATGGCATTAAAGGGAATGCAATAGCTCAGCAGTTAAAGATGCTGAGCTTGTCAGCTGGAAAGTTGAGAGCCCGGATTCAAGACCGTAGTGCTGCATAATGGGGCCTAGCAGTTTGAAAGCATGAAAATTGCTGAGCACACTGGGTTGTATCCCAGAAATTGTAATCCTCCCTGAGTCTTCGGAGAAGGGCAGCATATAAATGTAATTAAAAAAAATGCAAGTGGATAACTAGGTACCACTTTAGTAGGTTATGTACACTTCAGTGTATAGTCATGTTGGCCTTATTACCGTAGAGTAGAGTAGAGTAGAGTAGAGTAGAGTAGAGTAGAGTAGAGAACAGAACAGAACAGAACAGAACATAATAGAATAGAATAGAATAGAATAGAATAGAATAGAATAATTGAGATAGAAGGAACCTTAGAAGTCTTCTAGCCCAACTCCCTGCTTAGGCAGAAAACCCTATCCTAGGGGTGTTAAACTCATGACCCCCACCCCTGTTTTAGCAAAGGGGGAAAAGTCAAGATACATCACATGATGACAACATGACACCACGAGTTTGACACCCCTTCCCTATACCATTTCAGACAAATGGTTTCTAATATCTTCTTAAAAACCTCCACTGTTGGAACATTCACAACTTCTAGAGGCAAGTTGTTCCACTGATTAATTGTTCTAACTGCCAGGAAATTTCTCCTTAGTTGTAGGTTGCTTCTCTCCTTGATTAGTTTCCATTCATTGCTTCTTGTCCTGGTCTCAGGTACTTAGCTTGACTCTCTCTTCTTTGTAGCAGTCCCTAAGATATTGGAACATTGCTGTCATGTCACCTCTAGTCCTTCTTTTCATTAAACTAGGCATACCCAATTCCAACAGCCATTCTTTATATGTTTTAGCCTCCAGTCCCCTAATCATCTCTGTGGAAATGTCTTCAGAAAACATTGACTCTCTCAACTAAGAAACAGAGATGAGCACCACCCTCTAGAGTCAGACATGACTGGACAGAAGAAAACCTTATCTTTATCTTTAATGGCATTAAAATATATCATGTTAATGCTGCCCTTTAGTTTCCTAAGAAAAAAACTAGGGAAGATTATAAAGTATGTCCCAAAGGTGCTTTTCAAAAGGTAACTGGACCTTATTGGGTTTTTTTTTACCTTTAAGATGTTTTGCTTCTCATCCAAGAAATTTCTTCAGTTCTCATTGAGAACTGTCCAGTTGCATTTTGAAAAGCACCTTTGGGACAACCATGACCTGGATGATTGAGAATCTCCATAGATATTGTAAATTGTGATTATCAGACTAAGCTGGAAAAACTTCATTCCTGTCCATTGTCATCATATAATTTTGCATGGCCAACATCAAGAGTTGAAAATTTTCTAAATTGTACTGTTTGATCTTTATATGTCCTTCTAGGCTACATGTAATTCCATCTATCTCTCATCCAGATCAGATCAAACTATTTCCTAGTCACTTCCACCTGATTTTGACTGTCTTTGTTTTCCTCAGTCAATCCATCCATCACTTTTATTAATGACCAAAAGGCCCAAAAGCAAGTTAAAAATATAATCTAAACTTGGCATTAGATACAATAGTTTAATAAATATTAACAAATATTACATAGAACACCTAGAACTAAAACTCATTGATTTGTTATTAAACATCTTATAGTCATTTTTAAAATCTGTCTATCATCATTATAATTTAGGATTTCTTCAACAAGCAAACTTTTTTACATACTCAGAAGTAACTCTTCTGAGTTTGGATTTTAAAATGGATAAAATGACCTGTTGAAGAGATTTATAAAATGCACATTTTCATCTATCCTAACATAATTTTCCAGTGACTGAATGTTAAATTTCCCTAAAAAGAGTATTCTAAAGTGAAAACAACTATTTTCATTTTGATGTCACTTCAACCCAAAGTTCTGAATAAATTTTCCAAGAGGTTTTCTGGAACAAAGGTCATAGACTCCAACAACACAAAGATCATAGGCTTTCTATAATTCATAGAAACTTTCTGTAATTGTTCCTGTAGGAACTATTTTAACATTTGGCTTTCCAATTAAATGGTCCAGAGAAACATCATTGAATGTCCATGTGACCATATAAAATGTGATCACATGACTAACCAGGGAGTGCTGCAAAAAATTCTGTTTAAGTAACCTCCTCCTACATCTGTGAAACAGAGACTCTTTCATTTATCCTCATAGTATATACCCTTACCAAGAGAAAAAGATAAAAGATTCTCCCAAAATCAATACATCTTCTGGAATGGTATGGGATGTAACGTTAGATGTTGCAGCTGTGTGGGAAAATCAGATGAATGTATGACAGCCCCTTGCATTAGAAGCAATGACTTTTCTGCTTGTGCAATACAACCCTGGGTCCAAGCATTATATTTCACAAACAGAACTACATATCCCAGGTTTTTAAAGCATGTACACAAAATCGTATTTTGACCCCCATTTGACAATAGTGTAGCACTTCCATGCTGATGACGTTCACTAAGATAGCTCTCTCTTACTTGAATTGCTAGTAAATTTAGCCTCAACAGGTGCCATCCACTTTTCATCAATCTTCAAAAATAAGAAACCCTTGCTTTGCTTTGGTTTGTGATTCTAAACACTCTACACCATTTTTCATTCCATTACAGAGATTCATTTTAAAAGATTTTACTCTTTTGTCCAATTTTCATACTCTAGCTGAGCAGACAGGTTGTAAAAAATGTTGGCACTTGGCACAATATTAAGAAAGTTAGAATCAGGAGAGAACCAGCACACATACTACACTCAAACTACACAGATCAGGAACACATTTAATAATGATTTACTTTACTATTTATTACTACTTGAAATAAAAGGGTGGCTGAGGCATTGGATTGGATTGTAACTGTATCACTCAGACCCTGATCACCTCCCACTTAAATTATTACAATGCACTCTACATGAGGTGGCCCTTAAGGAGCTTCAGCTGGTGAAAAATGCTGCTACATGAACAATTATCTATGGTTCTGCATAGAACACTTCTGCTGTATGAGCTCCATTATCAGTTTGTTTCCAGCTCCATTTCAAGGGTTAGGGTTAGGGTTGAGGGACTGACTTTTTGTGATTTTTTTCTATCCATCCCACCAAATCCAAAACATGCATGCTACAAATTCTGTTGTCTAGGAAGCTACATATAGTGGACTCTGTTGTGGTGCCTGTATTGTACAATCTTTTTCTCTCCAGGGATGAGGGTAGCCCCATCATTTCTAAGCTCGAACAAGGACCTGGTTATGTCAGCAGGCCTGCGGACCTCAGGGAACAAGTAAACTCATGAGGTGGCTCTATTATTAACATTCTTCGGTCTATTATTTTCTTTTTCTGCTTTTACAATTTCTAGTGTTTTTAAAATAATTATTATATACTGTACTAGTTTTAGGTAATAATTGTTTTACAGTAGAACCTTTGGTCACGAATGCTTCTGACTATGACCAAATTGGGTTCCAATCAAAAAATTCACAAAATTTTTGAATCTAATCACGAACCCATACTTGGATGGTGATCAAACACAACCCCTGACCCAGAAATTCCTGAAGATGAAACATTAGAAGATGAAGAAATCACCAAAATTATGGAACAAATTATGGTCGTTATCAGAGGTTCTACTATATATGGAATGGAATGGAATGGAATGGAATGGAATAGAATAGAATAGAATAGAATAGAATAGAATAGAATAGAATAGAGCAGAGCAGAGCAGAGCAGAGCAGAGCAGAGCAGAGCAGAGCAGAACAGAACAGAACAGAATAGAATAGAATAGAATTATCTGCCAAGTGTAAGACAAGGAATTTGTCTTATATGATGATGTTGCTATCCATTGAGTCATGTTGAACTAGCCATGAAGAACAACAGCCAAAAATCAGAGAGAGAGAGAGCTCTCTACTGTAACCAAGACGTGTATAAAAGTATTGACAGACTGTGAAAGAGCAGCAGAGAAACAGAACAGCCAATCAGAATACACTGTTTTTGAAGTAAAAAGTGAAATTTCAGGCCATCTCTATTCAAACCTTCTGAATGCTGTTGGAAAAGTGTTTTCTATCTGCAGTTAGTGAATCATGCAGAATACCTCTATTATCTGATATTTTTTTTAAAAAATTCTTTCTTGACTTCCTGCAACATTCCTTTAAAATTAATTTGGAAGATCTCCTGATTGTCCAGAGTAGACCTAGAAGGGCCTCAGTTATAGGGAGCAGCATAATTCCATTCATTTGTAAGTATCTGCTGCACTACAGAGAGCATAATACTAGTTACAACAGAATTCCATTGGTTGCTTGACTAATATGATATCCATCATCAATCCATAGAGCTTAGAAGCAGATAATTTAAAAAACTATCTGAGATATGGGTAAATAATGAAATGTGTCATTACATCACAGATAATATCATTAGATATTTGCATATGGGGTCACAACTAAAGTACAAACGGGTTAGTGTTTCATAAAGACCTTTTACTGCAGACAGTCTTGAAGTTCAGTAGTCAAAAGTATTAAGAAGATTAAAATAACAATACACGAATTCCAGTGAGAACTGTACTTTCAAATCAGAAACCTATATATAAGCAAATCAGGGATGGCTTTAGGGTTTTTTCTTTCACTCTTTCTTGTCTCTTTTGTCAAAGAGAGACAAGCTGTACCTATTGATTGTTTTGGAGGCAGCTATTCAACATTTTATCTGTCTGAAAACCCAGTTCTCATACTCTCCTTTCCTTTTTGTCAGCTTTCACAACAGTAACATATTAATGAGTTTCAGTAAAGTTTTGTCTTCATGGCATGTTGCCAGTGACTTTGTATGAGCTTCCTGGCTTTACCTTTATTTATTCCTCTCTCTTTTCTTTCATACAAATAGCTTTGATATAAACAACAAAAGAGAAACTGCAGAATGCTGTTGCCAAGGTGAGTCATTTATCCAAGACCATAGAGACTCATTTACCTGTCACTACGGCACATTGTAAGGAAAGCCATCGGAAAAGAAGAAAATCTAGAGATTTAATTATCCTTGTGTAATACGCTCTGGACTATTTAATTGATGTGCTGCTATAGATGCATAGAGCAGAAGAAGAAAAAAATAATCTATAGGTTTAAAATGAATCCTCTTGGGAAGGGGTGAAACTGTGTTTGCATGCATCCAAGCACAGATATGTAATAAGGCAGCCAACAACTGTAAAACAACTTATTATTTAAAGCTGACTGGGGAGAAAATTGAGGTTTTTTTATAGATCTTTACCACAGATCACTAAGATTTTGTGACTTCTAATTGTTTAACAGTAGCAATAACTTTTCTTCCTCAACTCTACAAAATAAATAGGCTTCAGAAAAAGGATATTCAGAGTAGAATTGCTTTTCACATGAAAGGACAGTGAATTCAGTTTTTCCACTAAAACAAATTCCTCAGCTGAAGTTCTCTGGTTTTAAATCTAAATATGCATCTGTATCGTTTTCTGATCCGTTATTTTGCACTTCATTTCAGCTGGTGGTTCCCAGGATTGATCGCAGACACACAAATTCATGAGAGTGGAGCCTTGGTGGCTCAGGCTGGGACCTTGGTGGCTCAGGCTGTTAAATGTCTGCATTTAAGTTCCAGCTGTCTACAATTACTGTAGGCTCAAGGTTGACTCAGCCTTCCATCCTCTTGGGGTAGGTAAATTGAGGACCCAAGATTGTTGGGGGCAATAAGCTGACTTTGTAAAAATGCCACTTAGTAATAAGCAGGCATATACAATGGAATGAAGGCTATTGCTGAGCACACTGGGTTGTATCCCAAAAATTGTAAGCCACCCTGAGTCTTCAGAGAAGGGCGCATATAAATGTAATTAAAAGAAAGAAAGAAAGAAGAGTGGAGGTTCATTCTCTGAGCTTGTGAGTTGGTTTCCAAAGATTTTGTTCCCATGCGGGGTAAGATCTTCTGTGGAATTTAGGTAATGTCATCATTGGTGTTCTTCTGCTTATAAGGGCTTCATGTGGTCTTGTGATGGGAGAGTCACATCTAGTGATGGGTCTTGTGAGGAGTCAGGTGTGGGTCACATCAGGTGTGGGTCACATCAGGTGAGGGTCTTGTGATGGGTCTTGTGATGTGGAAGTCAATCTGGTGAGGGTCCTTGGGAGGTGGAGTTTTGGTTCAGTTGGTTAAAGGTTAATGCTGTCGCTGATTGGTTGTGTGGTTAATCTGAATTCTCAGGGGTTTGTAGGCTGATTGTGAGTTGATGGAATTGCTTGTGGAATGCCAGGCTTCCCTAAATTCCACTGAAGATGTTACCTAGCTGGTAATGAAGTGTTTGGAAACCAACTCACGAGCTCAGAGAACATACTTCCACTCTCATCCTACACTGAGCTACAGATATTCGCCACTGTTGCAAATTCAAATTTATTTCAGAAGTTTGCAGCCCACCAGCCTTAATTTAAACTGTCTGGCATTTCTTCTATTAATACTTTCTCAATTGTCTCTTTGTGATTAAATTAAATATAGCACTGAACCCCTGATAAGTTATTATAGCACCCCTTCCCATAATACTGGAAATTAGAAGAAAAGTGAAATAAAATTTTTTGCATTGTACAGTAAGGAGTGAGTGAACTTATTTCATTTTGTATTTTCATCACTGTTGAAGAGATTCCCTCTATTTACCATGTTTTCAGAACTTGTTATTAACCTATTCATATATGTTCTTTTTGGCATTTCTCTTTTTATTTCTTTGGTATCATGTTCCAAAAGTCTGAGAAACTTTTTTTTAACTAATATTTTTTAAAACTAATGTATTAACTAATTAATACATTATATCACACTGTGATGTTCTCTTCCTAAACCTGAGTCTCTTCAGAGGTGGTGCTAGATGGTTATTGCGTTAACTATCCTGGCTATCCCAACCAAGGCAGGTGCAAGATCTAAAGGTGGCACTGAGACTCTAGGTAGTACAGCCTTTCAATTCTAATGTGTCTCACTGCCTTACCTATAGCCGTGGTTTGTGACTATCCTGCTCTCATCTAAACAGGTGGAGATTTTGCTGTTTTACATTTATATTCCCTCACTTAATAAAAAAACAATGGTCAACAATCTTTGGAAGAACATAGAAAATGTTATCTTTTATAGTTTAGACAAACATCCCACAGCTACAATAATTATAGGTGGGGATTAAAATGCTAGGATGGGAGCAAATGATCATATACCATTTAAGCAATTTAAGATCCATTATGAGGAAAAAGTACTAGGAGAACCTTTGTATTCTAGAGAATTGAAAGACCTAAAAAAGCAGCACAAACAAAATCTGCAAGCATCTTTTTTCTGCTACATCTCCATGAAGTTGCCTCCATCATGTTTTCAGTCAATAGGTGAAACTGCCTTAAGAGTTCTCAACTTTATGTAAAACAGTGATTTCACCTGCAAAGTATGTAAATAGAGCATTATCCACTTTGACAGAGGCAAAGTCAGGTGACTAATAAGAGGATGGGATCAGAACAGTGCTTAATTGCCATTTCTGACAAAAGTGGGCATGTCTTCCTCCTCCCTGGTCTTAGATCAGGCCTCCTCTGTTGTCATTCTACTGTACCCAATCACAGCAGTCTGTCAGAATCCCTCAAAAGCTCTAGACTGCTCAACTGGCAGTCAGCTACAAAGAGTCAGCTTTAACTCTATGGTCCTGAAGCTTAACACAAATTGAAATAACAAATGATAAAATGACAGGACCAACTTGCCTTACCTCCAAGAGAGTAAGGAAGAATAAAGAAAGCTGGCTTGGGCTACCTATATGAAGAAAGGAATGGAAGGGGAGAGAAATCCTATGTAGAAATTCTGTATGCGATTCCAGTTCCTCAGCATAGCTCAGCTCTGATTTTTTTTCCTTTAACAAAATGCAATGTAGAAAGAAAGCCATGGGAAGGTGCCTTATGAGGATAGACACTCCTGCAGCCAAACTAGACTTCATTCTGCTAGGGTGCCATGAAATGAACAGAATAGAATAAAGGTGGAAGGAAGTCTTATAGTCCCTCAAGCAGGAAAACCTATACCATTTCAGATAAGTGACTATCTAGTCTCTTCTTAAAAACCTCCCATGATTTCTGTTGGTAAACTGTTCCACTGTCCTCACTGTTAGGAAATTTCTCCTTAATTCCAGGTTGCTTCTCTCTTTGATTAGTTTCCAACCATTATTTCTTGTCCTGCCTTCTGGTGCTTTGGAGAATAATTTGATCCCTTTTCTTTGTGACAGCCCCTCAAATACTGGAATACTGCTATCATGTCACCCACAATTCTTCTCTTCTTTAGACTAGCCAAATCCAAAACCTGCAGCCGTTCTTCATATGGTTTAGTGTCTCTAGTCTTTGATCATCTTAGTTGCTCTGCCCTGAACTTTTTCCAAAGTCTCAAAAAAAAATTGTAGTATAGTGACCAAAATTGGTATTCCATGTGAGGTTTTACTAGGGTTTTATAAAGTGGCACTAATACTTCACATGATCTTGATTCTATACCTCTGTTTTTACAACCCAGGATTGTATTACCTTTTTGGGTGGTTGCTGCACACTGCTGGCTCATATTCAAGTGGTTATCTACTAAGACTCTAAAGTCTCTGTCACAGTTACAGTTTTTGAGCCAGGTCTCACCTAATCTGTGATTTTTCCTGCCTAAATGTAAAACTTTGATTTTCTCCACATTAAAATTCATTTTGTTGCATAGGACCCATTTTTCAAGTTTGTCAAGAACTTTTTGGAACTTGAGCTTGTCTTGCAAGGTGTTGGCTATTCCTGCCAGTTTAGTATCATCTGAAAATTTGATGAGTTCCCCTTCTATTCCCTCATCTAAATCATTTATGAAGTTATTGAAGTGTAGTGGGCCTGAGATAGAGCCTTGTGGTATCCCACTGCTTACTTCTGTCCATGTGGATGTAGTACCATTAAGGACTACTCACTGAGTATCATTTTTCAGCGAGCTACAAATCCATCTGGTGGTGATGTTGTCTATTCCAATTTTTTCTAGCTTACCAAGAAGTAGATTGTGGTCTCCTTTGTCAAATGCCTTACTGAAATGTAAGTATACTATGTCCACAGCATTTTGCTGGTCTATTAATTTAGTGACTTTATCAAAGAATGAAATAAGATTGCTTTGGCATAATTAGTGGATATTTTTCCTACAAAAGGAGAAGGGCAATAGGACCAGTAAAATCACTTTGGTTACCATGTACTGCACATATAAAATCCAGGCAGCACCATTTAGCAGTGAGTTAGAACAGAAGCAATAGAAACTGGAAAGGGATTGAGCAGGGGGAAGTAAATTTCATTCTAGTTTAGTTCTCTTTTAACTTAAGGATGAATAGAGAGAAATTCAAGGGAAACTCATAAGCATCCAAACTATTCATATTGCAAAGCCTTATTTTTTTCAGGATAGCCTTTGCTGGTCTGCCACCTCAGCTTTGGTCAAAGGCACACACCACTCAAATGCTTGAAAGCATCAAAAATAAATGTAAACTCTACCTTTTTCTGCTTTTCAAAATAAATAGGTTTTTAAACATGAGAACTAGCAGGGATAACCAAAGGTTGTGTAGCCTGTTAATGAAGTTTCTAATCACACCACTGGGATCAGCAGAAGGGAACAAGCCTGCACAGTCCCTGCCTTCCCACTGAGCTGCACTCACAAAGTGTGTAATTAATTGTTACTGTTCATTTATTTATACAAATCAATGCATTTACAACTGAGTATCACCTGGCATCAATCTAAGAATAGAAGAAAGATGAGGCAAAGTACAAGTAGTAATACAAATAGTTTTTCCTTCCTGTTCTTTCAACTCTATCACAAAGAAATACTGGCTGCCATCTTAGATGAATCTGCCAATTCATAAACTTGGATGCTCCTAAGAAGGCACACCAAAAGAGTGAAATCAATAACTTGCAATTTAACTTGCCATCTTTAAATAGATACACTTACTTAATCTCTGTTAGCTAGAACTAAATTACAAACATAACACTATGTGTTTGTGACAAAACCTGTCTTGCTTTAACTGATATTCACTCTTTATCAGAAGCACATTATATTGATTTTAATGTCATCTCCAGACCAACTTGCTAGATTGAATCTCTTCTGTCAATTTTTTCATGGCATCCTAAGAAAATGGGGGTGGGGTGGGGGTTTGAGATAGTTTAAGAATGTGTGAAGGGAGATATTTGGGGTGCTTGTAAAGTAAACCTGGAGAGGGCAAGATTTGGATGGGCATAGATCTGCATAGGAATGGAAGATAGAAGATATCTAAAAAGTAAGTGAAGATTTGCATACAGATTTCTAGGATGGAGCTGAGGAACCATCCAAAGCAACAGAAAAGAAAGAAGATAGTAAAAGTAGGAAGGAAGGAAGAGAAGTTGACACTCCAGTTTCCTTCATTTCTATGGCTACAGGATATGAACTATCAGTGGAGAGATCACCTTTATATATTGAGTAAATGAGGAGCTGGGAAGGAGGAGAAGACTGGTGGATAAAGTGGCAATGAAGACTTCCAAGTTAAGCTGGGAGTTTCTGGAGAATGTAGACCAGAAGACAGACTGGAGTCAGCAGTTACCAATTATAGGTTAGAAAGAGATCGATTGGACTGGTTGAAGCTGGGAGTGCATCTGTCTCTATTGTCTGTTGTTGTGGCCATAGCTTAGCCAGGGCCCCAAGGCTGCTGTGACTGTTTGGGAAACATTTATGGTTCCCCTGTCCTTGACTGCTCCCTTGTCCTTGAGGTGGCCCACTGGGTTATTGACAGCTTACCTTAATGATGGATCCTGGGATCCCGAGAGGTGGCATGGCACGACCAAGGGGTTAAATTTTAAATTTGGTTTTAAGGGACGTATTTTAAATTTTTTAATTCGGTGTTTTAATGGGATAGGGAGGAGGGAGGGGGTTCAACCCTCGTTGTTAAAGTCTGGTTCATCCAGGCCAGAGAGGGGTCTCGTAGTAGGGGGTGGGGTGAAGGGGCCACGGGGTCCGCGGTGAGCAGGGAGGGATTGATAATCCCTAGGGCAATCGGTTATGGCAGGAGGGGACGAGACAGAGGGCTAAATTATGTGCTGGTCCGCTCTGACCCTCAGGTCTCTGCCCGCTCCCCTGGGGTCCTGGGAGATGTGGTCCCTGGGCTTAAGCTGGTGTATGTAAATGCCAGATCCGTGGCTAATAAGGCACCCCTCCTCCATGAACTTATTGAGGAGGAGGCTGCAGATCTGGCATGTATCACGGAGACCTGGTTGGGACCGGAAGGGGGTGTCCCTCTGTGTGATCTGTGTCCCCAAGGTTTCCGGGTGCTGCACCGGTCTCGAGCTCAGGGAAGGGGCGGAGGAGTAGCCATTGTTATTAGGGAGACCTTGTTTCCAAGGGAGGCCACTGTCCCACAGATAGGTGGGTGTGAGTCCCTCCTCCTGAGGTTGGGCCCGGAGGGTTGGTTGGGTCTGTTGCTGACATACCTGTCCCCCAGCTGCGTTGCGACGGCCCTTCCCGAGCTGCTGGACACCCTCTCAGGGGTGGCAGTGGAGTTTCCCAGGCTTATTGTCCTGGGGGACTTCAACTTGCCCTCTCTGGGAGTGGCGTCGGGTTTGGCTTGGGAGTTCATAGAATCCATGACAGCCATGGACCTGACCCAGGTGATTCAGGGGCCCACTCATGAGGGGGGGAACACGCTCGACCTGGTTTTGGGACAGTTGTGTAGCGATCTGGGGGGGATCACCGGTTACCCTACCCCTATCATGGACAGATCACTATCTCTTGAGGCTGGTCTTCCAATTGGCTGCCCCTTGCTGCTGAGATGAGGAGCCGATACGATGGTTCCGCCCCAGGCACCTGATGGACCCAGAGAGATTTCAGACAGCCCTGGGGTTCTTGCCCGCCTCCCTCTACCACAGCCTGGCTGAGACTTTGGTGGCCGCCTGGCAACAGGTGGCCTTGGCAGCGCTCGACCGGGTTGTCCCCTTGCAGCCTCTTCCTCGCCGCAGACCTCGTTTGGCTCCCTGGTTTTCGGAGGAGCTTCGGGGGATGAAGTGGCAGAGAAGATGCCTGGAGAGCAGGTGGAGGACTAGTTGTTCCGAGTCTGACCATGTCCAGCTAAGAGCCTATATTAGGACTTACCTGGAAGCGATTAGAGCAGCGAGATGTGCTTACTTCTCCGCTTTGATTGCGTCCGCAGATGATCACCCTGCGGCCCTGTTCAGGGTCACTCGCTCCCTCCTTCATTTGGAGGAGAGGGGGGGATCCTTTGCGGGGCAGAGCAGAGGAATTTAGTTTACATCTGGTGGATAAGGTCGCTCAGATTCGGGCCAGCTTGGACTCCGACTGGCAGGGTTTAGATGATGGAGTGGCGACGAGTCTGGCGGATTCTATCTGGGTTGAGTTTGACCCTGTCTCCCTGGGTGAAGTGGACAGGATCATGCGGAGGTTGTCTTCCACCACGTGTTTATTGGATCTGTGTCCTTCCTGGCTGGTTTATGCCTCCAGGGAGGTTACACGCGGTTGGCTCCAGGCAGTTGTCAACACCTCTCTGAGTGAGGGGTTTTTTCCCGCCACCTTGAAAGAGGCGGTGGTGAGACCCCTCCTCAAGAAGCCTGCTCTGGACCCAACCATTTTGAACAACTATCGTCCGGTCTCCAACCTTTGCTTTCTAGCGAAGGTTGTCGAGAGCATGGTGGTTCAGCAGCTTCCACTGTTCCTGGAGGAAGCTGATTATCTAGACCTGTACCAATCAGATTTCAGGCCCGGACACAGCACGGAGACAGCATTGGTCGCACTGGTGGATGATCTCTGGAGGGCTCGGGACAGGGGTTTTTCCTCTGTCCTGGTCCTTTTAGATCTCTCAGCAGCTTTTGATACCATCGACCATGGTATCCTTCTGCAGCGGCTCCGGGGGTTGGGAGTGGGGGGCACCATTTTACGGTGGTTCTCCTCTTACCTTTTGGACCACTCGCAGTCGGTGTTGGCAGGAGAGCAGAGGTCATCCCCGAGGCCCCTCACTTGTGGGGTGCCCCAAGGGTCGGTTCTCTCACCTCTCCTGTTTAATATCTACATGAAACCGCTGGGTGAGCTCATATGTGGTTTTGGGGTGAGGTATCATCAATATGCAGATGATACCCAGCTTTATATCTCCACCCCAGACCAGATCAGTGACGTCCCGGTGTCTGGAGGTGGTGCAGGCCTGGATGGGGAATAACAGGCTCCAGCTCAATCCAGCCAAGACTGAGTGGCTGTTCTTACTGGCATCTCGGTTTCCAGTAGATGTGCCATCTTTGGTCATGGGGGGGAGGTGTTACCCCCCATGGATAGGGCGAGGAATCTGGGCATCCTCCTGGATACACAGCTCAATCTGGAGGAGCAAGTGGGAGCTGTGGCCAGGGGGGCTTTTGCCCAGGTTCGGCTGGTTCGCCAGCTCTGCCCTTACCTGCGCCGAGATGCCCTTCGAATGGTCACTCATGGGCTCGTCACTTCCAGAATCGACTACTGCAACGCTCTCTACATGGGGCTGCCCTTGCGGATCACTCGGAGGTTGCAGCTGGTGCAGAATGCGGCCGCGTGGGCTGTGATGGGGGTGTCCCTATACTCCCATGTTACACCCCTCCTGCGCGACTTGCATTGGTTGCCAGTTGCCTTCCGGGTCTCCTTCAAGGTGTTAGTAACAACTTACAAAGCCCTAAATGGCTTGGGTCCAGGGTACTTGCGGGAACGCCTCCTGCCACCATCACATTCCGATCGCCCTGTGTGCTCCCACAGGAGGGGCCTCCTGGGAATACTGTCAGTCAGGCATTGTCGGCTGGCAGTACCCAGGGCTAGGGCTTTTTCTGTGGGAGCGCCCGCCCTATGGAATCAGCTCCCTGCGGATCTTCGTTTGGCCCCTGATTTCCGCTCCCTTCATCAAGACCTGAAGACTTGGCTGTTTCAGCAGGCCGGCCTGGATTGACCCGGGGGTGGGTCACTTTAATTGCATTGTTTTATTGGTGTAATTTCAACTGTTTTAATTTAATTTTAGTTATTTATAGACTTGTAGTTGTTTAATATTTTTTTATTGTAAATGTATTCTCCTTTTATATGTTCGCTGCCCTGAGTCCTTAGGGAGAAGGGTGGCATACAAGTCTAAATAAGTAATAATAATAATAATTATTATTTATTTATTTATTTATTTATTTATATTTGGATTTATATGCCGCCCCATCTCCAGGGGGACTCGGGACGGCTTACACAAAAACATATACATAATATAAAACTTACTCCAAATTTACCTAATCCAAATAACTCTAAAATATTAAAATCTCCCAAAATTAAAAACCCCAACCCTGCTCAATCCAGGCTGGCCTGTGAAAACAGCCAGGTCTTTAGATCATGGCAGAAGAAGCGCAGGTCATAGGCCAGACACAGCTCCAGGAGTAGTTGGTTCCAAAGGGTGAGCGCCCCCACAGAGAAGGCCCTCCCCCGGGGGACTGCCAACCGACATTGTCTGGTCGATTGCACCCCCAGGAGGGCCTGCCTATGGGAGCGTACCGGGTGATTGGACTTTGATGCTGGTAGGAGGTGTGCCTGCAAGTACCCCGGACCCAAGCCATGTAGGGCTTTATAGGTTAACACCAGCACCTTGAATCTTACACGGAGGGCAACTGGCAACCAATGCAAACCACGCAGGAGGGGAGAAATGGGCTGCTCCCATCACCGCCTGCGCGGCCACATTTTATTTATTTATTTATTTATTTTATTTGAACTTATATGCCGCCCCATCTCCGAAGACTCAGGGCGGCTTACAACTAAAACATGAAACAATAAATACTTAAAAAACAATTAAATTAGATTATAAGTCCAAATATAAACACTATAAAACCTTAAAAAACCATCCCTCCCCCAGAGGGGGTCACAGCCCAGGTTGGTCAAATAACCAGGTCTTTAACTCACGGCGAAAGGTGTGGAGGTCAGGGGCCAGGCGGAGCTCCAAAGGCAGTTGATTCCAGAGGTCAGGGGCCGCGACAGAAAAGGCTCGTCGTCGGGGAACCGCCAGACGCATTGACCTGCCCGACGGGACCCGAGGATCCTTGCCTATGGGCTCACACAGGCGACCCGGTATTCGATATTGAAGAAGACGCTCCCTTAAATATTGGGACCCATGTCATGAAGGACTTTGTATGTTAACACCAAACCTTGAATCTCACCCGGAGCACAACCAGCAACCAATGCAGGCCACGCAGGAGGGGGGTCGTATGGGAGAACTGGGTAACTCCCATCACCACCTGTGCCGCCGCATCTGCACCAGTGCAATCTCCGGATGGTATGCAAGGGCAGTCCCGATAGAGAGCGTTGCAGTAGTCGAAGCCTAGAGGTAACAAGGGCCGAGTGACCGTGCGCAGGGCGTCCCGTCCAGAAAAGGGGAAGTTGTCGAACAAGGCGGAGCTGGGCAAAGGCCCCCCTGGCAATGGCCCCCACCTGTTCCTCCAACCGGAGCTGTACATCCAGGAGGACCCCAGATTCAGGCCCTATCCACAGGGGCAACACCTCTCCCCTATGGCCAAAGATGGATAATCTTGACTGCCGGCGCCGACACGCACAGCCACTCAGTCTTGGCCAGGTTGAGTCGGAGCATGCTCCCGCTCATCCAGTTCCGTACCGCATCCAAACACGGAGTCATCAGGGAGAGGGCATCACTGATCTGGTCTGGGGTGGAAATGTACAGCTGAGTATCATCAGCGTACTGATGGAATTTCACCCCAAAACCACGGATGATCTCACCCAGCAGCTTCATGTAGATGTTAAATAAGAGGGGGGAAAGGACCGACCCCTGAGGGACCCCACAAGAGAGCACCCTAGGGGACAACCTAACCCCCCGCCAACACCGATTGCGACCGCCCCGAGAGGTAGGAGGAGAACCACCGAAGAACGGTGCCCCACACTCCCAACCTCTCAAGGCGACGCAAAAGGATACCATGGTCGATGGTATCGAAAGCCGATGAGAGGTCTAATAGGACCAGGACAGAGGAAAGACCCCTGTCCCGAGCCCTCCAGAGATCATCCATCAGCGTGACCAATGCCGTCTCCGTGCTGTAACCGGGTCAGAAGCCTGATTGATACGGATCTAGGTAGTCCGCTTCATCCAGGAAAAGCGGAACCTGCTGAGCCACCACACTCTCAACAACCTTCGCCAAAAAACGAAGGTTGGAGACTAGACGAAAGTTGTCTAACACAGTTGGGTCCAGGCAGGCTTCTTCAGGAGGGGTCTCACCACCGCCTCTTTCAAGGCGGTGGGAAAGACACCCTCCCTTAAGGAAGCGTTGATAACTGCCTGGAGCCAATCGCAGGTGGCCTCCCTGGCGGCATAAGCCAGCCAGGAGGCCGGTTCCAACAAACATGTGGTGGAACTCATTCGCCGCATGATCCTGTCCACTTCATCCTCGGAAACCGGATCGAACTCATCCTAGATAACAGTAGCCAGACTCCCTGCACCCCCTTCCTCAGACCACTGCAAATCGGAGGGTAACCCCATCCCAAATACAGCAATCTTATCTGACAGATATTGAACAAGGAGCCGGGTGGAAACAGGGTGGACGGGCGATTATCTGCGGACGCTATGAGAGTGGAGAGATAAGATCTTCTCGCCTCTCTCATAGCTACCAGGTAAGTCCTAATAAAGGCTCTTAGCTGGGCTCGATCGAACTGGGAACGGGTAGACCTCCACCTGCTCTCTAAACCCCTTCGATGGTGTTTCATCCCCCGGAGCTCCTCAGTATACCAAGGGGCAAACCGGGGTCCACGGTGTGTAAGGGGACGCATGGGGACAACCCTGTCGAGGGCCTCTGACGCGGCCCATTGCCAGGCTATTGCCAGATCCTCGGCAGAGCTGTGAGCAAGGGAAGAAGGAAAAGACCCCAGTTCTGCCTGGAACCTCTCAGGGTCCATCAGGCGCCTGGGGCGGAACCATCTAAGTGGCTCCTCATCCCAGCAGTGGGGGACGGCCTGTTGGAAGACCAGCCGTAGGAGATAGTGATCAGACCATGGAACAGGCAAAGTCGTAATAGTAACTTGCCCTCTGTCACTCCGCCACTGTTCAGAGACAAAAACTAGGTCAAGAGTATTTCCCCCTTTGCACCAGCTGAAGCCTCTGCATAGTCCGCAAGGGCAGCCCCAGGTAGAGATCATTGCAGTAGTCGAGATGAAAGACCATGAGCGCATGAGTGACTGTGCGTAGGGAATCTTGATCCAGGTAGGGGCGCAACTGGCGCACCAGGCCTAGAAAATAAGGAGGCAATGGGTAGAGCAGGAGCCAGCCACTGAAGTTAAAGCATAGGCTCCCTTTCAATCAAGGGTCCTGGAAACTATAAAGTTTCTGAGAATAGAGATAAGATTTTTATTAGAAATACTATTTTTGCATGGTTATGATATTTGTAGGTATAGACCCATCATAATTTTTGAATAACTTTTCAAAGCCTTCATGGATACTCTATCAAGTACTAGTCTGTGGCATATTTTTAGTACTTGTTCTTTATTATTGAGGTCTTAAAAACAGAAGCTATCTACCACTTCCATATCTTCATTGTCAATTCCAAGGCTGGTTCTTGTTGTCATTAATTTAGTTGTCCTCATGTTTCATTTTAGTCCCATGTTTTCATTATTCTTCTGGACCTTTTTTCTTATAACTTGGAGATCATTTGTATTTTTGCCTACCAGAGTAGTGTCATCTGCATAGTGCAAGATATTGATGTTTTTTCCTCCACTTTTAAAACCACACTCATCTTCTTCTAATTCAGCTTGCCTTAATATATATTCAGCACATCTGTTGAATAATTAAGGAGTATACATCTTTTTGCACTGTTTTGTCAACCTAGAGCTGAAGTTATTTATTTCAGCTAAAGCCATTTATTTCTTTGTGAAACAGTCACATTTTATCAAAAAATGAAAACCAAAATATTTTATTCCATATGACAATCCACTAAATGTTGCCTATATTTTGTCAAAACTTTAAATGTATAATTCAATTTTAAGTAATGGTATTTATTTATACATCCTATTGGTTATATTTTATTCTTATTTGTGTGTGTGTGTGTGTTTAAAGAGTATGTTATACTCTTTTCTTTTCTGTTTAATCTTCATGACATTTATTGAGAAGACTTGCTGTGCTTCAGGCAGAAGGGGAAATTTTCAAGAGACTCTTAAAAAGGAACTTTTTATATTCAATAGAACTATTTTACATTTTACATTCTTTCACAGACTTGCCATGTTACTACTTGCCATGCAGAAGCTAAAGGAAATATTTTATTTATTTATTTATTTGTTTTGTCAATCGCTTACAAGATAATAGGTATAAGTATAAACATAGTTATGAATACATGAAATGGATACATATAAGAAAAATAAAAAAGAAACAATAGGGCAGGGATGGTAAGCACGTTGGTGCGCTTATGCACACCCCTACAGACCTCGTAGGAAAGGGTCAATAGTAGACAGTCTAAGGTTAAAGTTTTTGGGGTTTGGGGAAGAAACCACAGAGTCAGGTAGAGTATTCCAGACATTGACCACTCTGTTGCTGAAGTTGTATTTCCTGCAATCAAGTTTGGTGCGGTTAACCTTGAGTTTGTATCTATTGTGTGCTCTTGTATTGTTATGGTTGAAGCTGAAGTATTCATTGACCGGTAGGATATTGCAATATATAATTTTATGTACTATACTTAGATCAGACTGAAAGCAGCATAGTTCTAGGTTTTCTAGGTCTAGAGTTTCAAGTCTGGTGGCATAAGGTATTCTGCAATGAGTAGAAGAGTGGAGAACTCTTCTTGTGAAATATTTCTGGACTTTCTCAACTGTGTTAATATCAGATACATAATGTGGGTTCCAGACTGATGAGCTGTATTCAAGTATTGGTCTAGCAAATGTTTTGTATGCTCTAGTTAGTATGTGATATTACCAGAGAAAAAGCTACGTAGGATTAGGTTAACAACTCTTAATGCCTTTTTGGCTATGCAGTTACAGTGGGCTCTAGCACTTAGATCATTAGAGATGAGTACTCCAAGGTACTTGACAGAGGACATTGACATCATTGACCTTATTGACATCAAATATAGAGTCATTTGATTCCAAAATATAAAAATAAACATACGAGGATACTTTTAGAACTAGAATAAGTTAGTACTTGTGACATCTCAAGCATATCTCACTACACTATATTTATCTCCTAGTATGAGTGATGAAATAGCACTATATTAACTTGGTTGACCATAGATATGTTATTTACAAATCAATATTTATGGGCCCAGTTGGTAAACAACATGATACATGGAAAGTTGCAATGTAGAAGAGGAATAAATGATACAGAGGATTGATTAATTGATTTATAAAATAAACATTTATTAATAAGATAAATAGAAGTAGTGTATCTGCTTAGAAGCAATCTAATGAGAAAGAGGGGAAATTAGTGAAGAATGCAAGAGTGGTAAATGGTTAATGTGAAAATCAAGAATGGATCTTGGAAATGGCAGGAAAATGGAAATGGTGGGAAAAGAAATTTGTAAAAGAAACTACAATGAAAGAGGCACAAGTGCAGAAGAAAATATGAATCTTCCATGAAATACTATGAAATGATAGATCAATCTTCCAGAAGAGTAAATGGAAAGTGAATATAAATAAGGAGGCTGTAGTATCTGCTTAGCATAGAAAGAACTATGAGTAGACAGAATTATGCTAGTATGAAACATGAACAAAAATACTTGGTAGGATGATGAAGTGAAAGAGGCCTGTGGTTGGAAGAAAAATGCGCATAAGAGAATGATTGCTGCAAATACACAGCATATCCAGTATATAGTATTTTAAGTCAGCCAGAGTTGCTTGGATAGTGTTCTGACCAAGGCTTCCTTAGACAGTAACAATCACACACTGTTCCCAAAAACCTTTTTTTTTTAATTATTTCAATGGCTGTGAATTATATGCATTCACAGCCTGTAATGAGTTCCAAATAGTTTATGAATAGTCCAACAGAAGTCTGCCACAGTCTTTCAGGATAAGGCTGATAAGCACCCACCTTTATCTCCCTTGAAATGCTGCCAATGACTAAATTGCCAATTAGCTGTACAAGGCCAAACGAGCACAAAGTCAACACAGAGCTTCAGATTTTAAACCGACCAGAATGAATAAAGTTGCTTCCTGCAAAGGGTCATGTCTCTTTGCTCCTCCTTTATGTCTTATAGGAGGGGCCAATCATCTCCAAGCCTTACTCCCAAGTTGCCCCTTTTGTCTTAACTGTTCTTGCCTTCTGGCAACTCTGTGCAAGCACACACTGGGAACAGGCTACCCCTGTTCCTCTGCCTTGCTGATGTCAGATTCTGGAGGCTCCCAACATAACTCTCAGATGGCCCTGGCCCCATCTCTGTGTCAGACGAAGATCCCTTGTCCGAGTCCTCCTCAGACTCCAGAACTGGCCCATGTTCCTCCCCACTGTCCAACCCTGCTGCCAACTCTGCAGGCTGCCAGTGAACCACAACAGATAGCAAGCATGTGAATAGAATAGAATAGAATAGAATAGAATAGAATAGAATAGAATAGAACAGAATAGAATAGAATTATCAGCCAAGTGTGATTGGACACACAAGAAATTTGGCCTATATGATGATGTTGTTATCCAGTGAGTCATGTTCAACTAGCCATGAAGAGCAACAATCAAAAATCAGAGAGAGAGCTCTCTATTGTAAGAGATGTAAAGGTATTGACAGACCATGAAAGAGCAGGAGAGAAACAGGACAGCCAATCAGAATATGCCAATTTTGAAGTAAAAAGGAAAGTGAAATTTCAGGCCATCTCTATTCAAACCTTCTGAATGCTGTTGGAAAAGTGTTTTCCATCTGCAGTTAGTGAACCATGCAGAATACCTCTATTATCTGATACGTAAAAAAAATCAACTCCTGCTTATGCAGTGAATTTTTTTTCTGGACTTCCTGCAACCTTCCCTTAAAATTAATCTGGAAGAACTCCTGATTGCCTAGAGTAGACTAGAATGCACTGCACTGCACTACATTGCAATGCAATTCAATGCAATTCAATGCAATGCAATTTTTGTTTTTTGTTTTTTAATTATCCTATAATCCCTTGCATCAGGGTGGAGTCAAGACATGTGAATGGAGCTGAGCATTTTCTGGTTGAATGCTCTTCCTGATGCCTACGTGGAGTTCACAGCAAACAATTACTCAGAGAAAGAAATAACTGTCAATATCAGGAATGAACTTTCAGCCTCCTGATTGTGAGGCAAAAGCTCCACCTCTAGGCACAATACAATACAACACACTCTCTTTATTCTTCTCATTGAGAGAAAAAGTTATTGCAATAATGTCAAAGAAAGCAGGGGATGGATACAATTTAAAAAGGCAGAGAAACTTCAGAAGTATTTGGATTGAAATAGATGTTGCTTTGGAACTTTGGAAGTGAGTGAAAAGAGCTGAGTAAGGCTTCTTCATTGGTGTGAATGGAATTAAAAATAACATGATTTGGGAAGAAATTGAAGTGAGGAAATGAGAAAGTCAGCAATATATCAGCATGCAGAACTGAAATGAATGCTGTCAATATTGGTGTTCAAGAAAAAACGAGGAAACGAAAATCAGAAGTGCTTAAGAATATTAAAAATGGAAAAACTTCAGGGATAGTTTGTATCAATAGTGAAACATTAATATATAGCTGTGTGTTTTGCTTATGTTTTTGGCTGTACAACCTCTTGTGTGAAGATTTTACCTTTGGTTGACACTTTCAAGAATGTACTATCTTATACCAGGTAAAAGAAGGATAAGTACAAAAATCCTACTGAGTGACTAGTTTTGTTAAAAGAAAAAAGGGTTTGGCGAAAAGACTAGTTTGATCAAAATCTGAAGTGTAGTGTGATTTTATGACAGCCACATATTAACATATGAATTTCAGTTTATTATATTTGTTTCGTTTAAAGAAAATATATGAGCAGATGAATAGGATTGAATTATGGAATGCTACTTGAGAATCTGGATCTGAAGGTTAGTTGTTATTTATTTATTTATTTTATTTTATTGGACTTATATGCCGCCCCATCTCCGAAGACTCGGGGCGGCTCACAATTAAAACGTACAATACAATAAATATTTAAAAAGGATTAAACAATTATAAAGCCCAATAAAACCAAATTAAAATACTTAAAATTATCCCATACCCCTGGTGAGGTAGTCACAGCCCGATTTGGTCAAACAACCAGGTCTTTAAATCGCGGTGGAAGGTGCAGAGGTCAGGGGCCAGACGGAGGTCCAGAGGCAGTTCGTTCCATAAGTCGGGGACTGCTACAGAATAGACTCGTCGCCAGGGGACCACCAGCCGACACTGACTTGCCGACGGGACCCTGAGGAGTCCTTGCCTGTGTGCCCGCACAGGGCGGGTGGCACTCGATATCGGCAGGAGACGCTCCCTTAAATATTGTGGACCCATGTCGTGTAGGACTTTGAATGCTAAAGTCAAAACCTTGAATCTCACCCAGAGTGCAACCGGCAACCAATGCAGGCCGCACAGGAGGGGGGTAATATGGGAGAATTGGGTAACTCCCATCGCCACCCGCGCAGCCGCATTCTGCTAAATGTAGTACGGGTAATATATGAAGGAAGCAAAGCATAATGAAAACAATTTAAATAATGAAGAACTGAAGAAGCTTCTTGAACAAGAAGCAACACATTTTCAAAGAAAAAAAATCCAAGAAATCCGAGTATCTTTTGAAAAGCACTTTGGGGACAAAGATTCAGCAATGAACAGAGATTAAGATAAAAACATGAAATATCCCTTTGGTTTTTTAAATACATTTGTAAATCAATCTATTGGGAATGTTTATGAAATCAGTAATGTGTTGGTTTGGAAAGTGAATGTAAATTAACTTTTGTATGGAGATAATGCCATGTTTTGGCAGAGAAGCTAAATGATTTGCAGCAAATCTGAGACCGTATGCTTGCAATGTAATATATGGATTTAAAATTTATTAAAGACCAAAATGTTTACATTTGATGATGAAAATGGGGTGAGCAACTGTTATATATAAATGAGCTGGGAGGAAATCTTAGAAGATATAGATAAATTTGTTTGCCTTGGGAAAATATTTACTAAAAATGTAAAATAGATGCAAAAGTTTTTAAAATATGCAAATGTTGCTAGAAAGATATATTATGTGCTCTCTTGCAAGAAATGGGAGCAAGGGGTAAATAGACAATCAAAATTATATCAAATTGATGAAACCCCTTAAAAAGACATGAAAGGACTTTAAAAAACAAAATTAGGTATATCTGAACATATGGACTTAATGGAAGCAAGAATGGTTTCTAAGGAAAATAAATAATGTAGAGATATAGTGAATGGTATCAATGTAAACTAGTTTTAACTATGTTCCATTTTGTTTTTATATTTTTGAAATTTCTTATTCCTTTTATGTGCTTTGCATAACAAGGCAAACATAAAAAATAAATAATGTGATGCTTATATACCATATATATGCAGGATTTCATCTGCTCATAAATAAGGTTGATAACTCATATGTATACCCTGCTCCCTACATTCCTAAGCATATACAGTAGCTCTGTGCAAAAAATCTGGAAAATTTAGCTATCAGTAGTTTCACAAGATTGCATTTTTACTACTACAACTGGTAATTTTGTCTTGCTGGGATTTCAAATCATGGCCAAGGCTGTGAAATCCTAATAAAAAATACATGGAAGTATGGTTTTACTGGCTTTAGAAGGATGGAAGGCTGAATCAACCTTGAGCTGGTGAGACTCGAACTGCCGAACTGCTGGCAGCCTGCAATCAGCAAAAATAACCTGCACTCCTGCATTCTAACCACTGCGCCACCACAGCTCTAAAATCTTGAAGTATGCTATATCCAGTGCTGGAATTCAAAGCATGCTGTATCCAGTGATGGGATTAAAAATATTTTACTACCGGTTCTGTGGGGGCGTGCTTCGCACATGCGTGGAGCGTTCTAAAATGGGCAATTTTAAACTTGAAAACTTAGCATCAGCGCTGGTGGGTAAAATAGCTGAGGTGCCACAATCCGCTCTGCTGCGCCTATCAGCTGAGCTACAAACAAAGGAAATAAAGGATGAGGACAGGTGGACAGGGCTGCACTACTGGATCGCTAGAACTGGTGCAAACTGGCAGCATACCACTACTGGCTATATCAATAGGCTTATTATACTGATTGTACTGATTATATGTGTAACTTCAGTTTAATTAAAAGCAATTATATTGATCTTTACAGCTTGAAATGATTTGGATCATATTATTTAAAGGACTGCCTGTGCCCACATATATTTTCCCGGACCCTGGCATCAATACCTGAGAAAATTCTAGAAAGTATAATCAAGCTGTGGATTTACAAGCACCTGGAAAAGAGCAAGGTGATTACTAGGAATCAGAACAGGTTTATTTTAAAAATGGATCATGTCAAACCAAGGTCTGTGGTGGTAGTACACTCCAATAAGGCATTTGATAAGTTGATCATGGCCTTCTTCATAAAATGGAACAATGTGACACAGATAATCATCTACAATATAGATTCATAGTTGGTTGAAAAAAATGTACCCAACACATGGTCCTTAATGGAGAGAAGTATGCAGTGGGATAACTAAGAGCAAAAATATAGGAAGGCATGGAAAATAAGGAATAGAAGATTCACACAAGAATGTTGAAGAAAGGCCATTTTGCATCTGTATCTCATATTCCTATAGATTTAAACAACCAGTGCATTACTTTATATTTTTGGACACATGTTATAAATAGAGATACACTTCTCAGAATGCAATAATGATTCATATGAAATGGTTTTATACTGTAATGGCTCCCTTTTGAATACATGTCATATATTAATTTTGTGCTGTGGGATTCATTGGTTTTTAGAGATGTTTACATTCTTTTACATTATTTTCCAACAGTTTGAAAACTAGCAGAAGAATAATGGACATAGATGCTGTGTAGTTTTATGATCCCCAAAACACTGTACTACTGAGATGGAAGAACATCAATTCTTTGTCAAGTATAAAAACGGTTTGAAGAAATAATCTATATGTTTTTAACACTATGTTATTGGTGGAAGTGCCATATAAACTTTGGATTGAGTGTATTAGTTTACATGACTTTTTTTCATTCTGTCAAGTAAACTGAATTAAATGTTCAGTCCGAACCAGCAGACAATCTCCAAAAGCTTCATGGAGATGTTAAATAACAAAAGTAAAAGAATTGATCCCTAACAGGCTTCCCATGGAAGTAAGCAGCCAGCTATTCTGTCTTTCGAACTGCCACTGATTGTAACTGGCTGCTGAGGAAGGAGTGGAACTTTTATAGGACACTACCTCCAACCCTGAGTTCCTGCAGACAGTCCAGAAGAATACCATGATTAATGATATCAAAGATCACCAAGGGGTTCCAAAAGACTAAAGCAGGCACATTATCCCCATCCAAATCCTAACTGAGGTAATTAACTAGAGAAGCCAACACTGTCTCAGCCCCATACTTGGGTCTAAACTCTGGCTAACATGTGTCTAGATAAGGCACTTTCTATTAGTTCCAAAATTCCTCAACAGCATTCACACCCAAAATAATGTTTGGAAACCAGATAGTAGTTATCTAATACCTCTGGAATCAGGAAGGGCTTATTAGGGCAGTAGTGAAGCAACAATTCTTTAAGGGTTACCAGCATCAATTTATCCCACAATTACATTTCCTCAGTGGTGCGATTCAGCCAGTTCGCACCACTTTGGGAGAACCGGTTGTTAACTTTCTGAGCAGTTTGTTGAACTGGTTGTTGGAAGAAATCATTAGGACAGAGAACCGGTTGTTAAATTATTTGAATCCCACTACTGCATCTCCTGGATGCGGAATTACCACCATGACCATCCCAAAGAAGAAGGCCATAGGATTACAAGTATTTGACTATTCTGCTAAAGTTTGACTGACACCCAAATTGCATGTTTCCATCTCTAAATTGAATAAACATAGAAAAAGACAATCATGTGGCCTTGTCTGTTTTAATCAGATCCTGAAACCTGCTATATGTCAGATACCTGAAGGAAGACGTGACCCTATTTCTGAAATATCATGGAATATGCCAAGAACTTCAAGGTTTCAAAAATGTTCAGTTCAGTATATTATAAATGAAACTTCAAGGACATTTTTTTTACCAGGAAAATTCAGTATTCTCCAGAGAATCTCCAAAATAACTTTTTGGAAACTCAAGTTTGATTCAGTTGCCAGAGATAACTTCCCACAAAGATCACTTGTTTTATTTTATTAACAAGCAAGCAGAGACTATTTTCATCACACAGTGCTTTATTAAACTGTTTCTTCTACACTTATAACTCATAACAGAACAACAGGCTTGACTCTGAAAGTGACCTATATTGTGCTCTTTAATGTTCAGAATTCAGCAGCATGTGGGAAGCAAAAGCCGAACTTCTCACCATAATAACCAGTGAAGCAAAAATAACCATCGAATACACACAAACACAGAGGTGTGTGCATGAACTAGTTAATTTTTTACATATAGGAATACTTATATTTATTTCAATCTTCATTTGTTCCCTTTAATTTTAGATTTAAGATTTTATAGCTACATAAGGTTTTTTTTTCCTCTGTATGCTTCCTGGTATATACTGTCTTTATTGCTTTCATTAATTTCCAGCATTTTATTGTGATTGGAGATGGAGTTGTTTGTCTGCTTGTTTTTAGAGACACTAGTCCATTAATTTTCAAATCCCAAACAAGAATATTGGAGGAACCAGTTTTGAAATCAGGCATGTTCTGGGTTCCTCTGAGACAGATGTTAAAAAGGCCTCTAGATAGCCTGATAACTATAGACACACTGACACATCTGTCTTCAGATGCTTCAATTTGGCCTTGATTCCTAAAAACAAGCCTCTGAAATTCCACTTCCTCATCCCCACTCAACAGTTTCTCATAATCAACTCTTATCTCATCTTCTTGTGCCACCTAGTTTAATGGTGGTATCTCTCTCTTGAAGATTTTTATTTATTTATTTATTTTATTTTGTCAAGCGATTATAAGATAACAGGTGTAAGTATAAACATAGTTATGAATACATGAAATGGATACATATAAGAAAAATAAAAAAGAAACAATAGGGCAGGGATGGTAAGCACGTTGGTGCGCTTATGCACACCCCTACAGACCTCGTAGGAAAGGGTCAATAGTAGACAGTCTAAGGTTAAAGTTTTTGGGGTTTGGGGAAGAAACCACAGAGTCAGGTAGAGTATTCCAGACGTTGACCACTCTGTTGCTGAAGTTGTATTTCCTGCAATCAAGTTTGGTGCGGTTTACCTTGAATTTGTATCTATTGTGTGCTGTATTGTTATGGTTGTTCATTGACAACTAGGACATTGCAATATATAATTTTATGTATACTTAGATCGGACTGAAGGCGGCATAGTTCTAGGTTTTCTAGGTCTAGAATTTCAAGATGTGTACTTCCAAACTCAGAATCCTGTGGCAGGGAGTGTATTCTCACATGATGTTTTGCTAGCTGATAGACAAGAATGATAAATCAGTTTGCTTAATTTGACATACAAATGACTGCACTAGAGAATTACATATTCTATAAAACTTCTAGAGAGGAGTTTCAACATAGGCCTACCCAGGGTTGATGCAATGCATTTACAGGAATAATCTAGAAAAATACAGCTGTTGCCTCTAAAAAAAAATGGAAAATATAACAGTTAGATATGGGCTAGATCAGCCATGGGCAAACTACGGCCCTGGGGCCTGATCCAGCCCGTTCAGCTGTTCTATCCAGCCCACGGAGCCGAAAGAGCAGAGTGTTCTCTTACTCTCCCAGAAGGCTACATGAAGTAATCTAACTTTGAATTTATATTAGTTCACACAAACACTCCATCCATGCTTTTGTTCCGGCCCGCCGGTCCAGTTTAAGAACCCATTGTGGCCCTCGAGTCAAAAAGTTTGCCCACCCCTGGGCTAGATTGAAGAGGCAGGACATGGTAGATGGAAAGGATTTCTTTATTTAGCTCTGAGCAAAAGACTGCCACCAGGGGTGCCTGCTGTTCTTTTTACAGGCTGCTGTCCACAATCTCAGCCACTGATGGCTGTTCATTTTCCCGCCTGGAAAATGAACCAATGGGGGAAGTCTGACATCACTGACTTTTCCCCATTGAATATCTAACACCCCTCCCCTCCTGGAAGGAGCATTCATCTGACCAGCTCTCACTCACACACATAATCACGTAAGTATGTGGCACTCCTGTGTGTGCGACTGGACCTTCACAGTTCAACCTCACCAGCGGTGGCAACCTGGCTAGTTGGGTCTGTTGTCACTCCAGAACCAGCCCTTTGAGCTGCCTCAGGGTTTTTCAGGGGCGGGGCTGGCTCCAACAGAACAGAGGGCCCTGAGTTTCTTTGCTGGATTTCCGCCCCTTCAGCTAAGTTATCTTGCGGTGTACTCAAGTTTGAGTCCTGCCCTAGAGTGGGGAGGGTTGTGTTTTCAGTATTTGTAGTTGTTATGGTTGGTCTTACCTCTTTATGTTGTGTTTCTGTCTCTGAGGTTTTCTGGTCATTCAGATTCCGTTCCTATCGTCCCCAGAGTTGGTCTATGTGTCTGCTCCATATCTTCCCATCTTCTAGTTCTACCCTATAAGATCTGGAGCCTGTGACTTGCACTACTCATGCAGGGACCCATGGGGGCCCCCCTGCATAGCTGTTAGTATAGACCGATTGACCTATGTTCAAATATTTGCATTTACTCATTGAATCTGTGGGTGTGATTGGATTGTAGTGTGGGTGTAATCTATCTAGCTCTCATCTTAACTTCCGCCCCATTAAAAGTTCTGCTGGACTTCTGTGTGTGGCGGCCGAAGGTGTGATATGTTGTATCATTAAGAATTTGTCTATTTTCATTTGCCAATCCCCTGGTCCCATTTTAGCTAAGGTTTCCTTCATGGATCTTACAGCTCTCTCTGCTTGCCCATTATTTTGGGCGTGTCCAGGTGCTGATAATACATGGCAGATTCCCATCTTCAGCTAGGAAACATTCAAAATTGTTTGCTGTGAATTGGGGCCCATTATCCGATACCACAACATCCAGTAACCCATGTGTGGCAAACAATTTCCTCAATACCTTAATCACAGCATCTGCTGTGGTGATTTTCATGATCGTTACTTCCACCCACTTTGAATATGCATCAACAGTTATTAGAAATGTTTGCCCTTGCATTGGCCCTGCCAGGTCTATATGTATTCTAGACCAAGGTGCTGTGGGTGATTCCCATTCTAGGGTTGGTGCTGAAGGGGGTGCGGATCTAGATTCCTGACAAGGCGTACAAACTGCAACCCATTTTTCAATTTCCTTATCCATTCCCGGCCACCAGGTATAACTTCTGGCTAGTGCTTTCATCCTTACTATCCCTGGGTGGCCTTCATGCAACATTCTTAAGACTTGTTCTCTCAGTGTCTCAGGTATCACAACTCTATCCCCCCACAACAAACACCCTTTAATTACAGACAGTTCATTTTGTCAAATTTTAAATGGTTTAAAGTCAGCTTCCAGTGCTTCTTCTGGCCATCCCCTCAACACCCAGTTTAAAATATGTGCCAGAATTTTGTCTTTGGCTGAGTGTTTGGCTATCTCTGATGCTGTGATAGGGCCAGTGGCGATGTCTTCAATGAGGCGTATGGATGTGGCTGGATCTGGGTCTTCAATAGGTTCCAGGAGGGGGCAAGGGCTGAGTGCATCTGCATGAGTTATGGTCTTGCCCGGTTGATGTATAAGGCAATAGTTATATGCAGCTAAGAAAACAGTCCATCTTGTCATTCTAGGGGACAATATGTTTGGTGTTGGTTTGTTTCCTGCTATGATGCCTAGGAATGGTTTGTGGTCTGTGACTAGTTCAAATTGTCTCCCATAAAAATATTCGTGAAAATGCTTAATACCTGCTACTACAGCCAGTGCTTCCTTATCTAGCTGGCTGTAATTCTGTTCAGCTTTGGGTAAAGTTTTTGAGTAGAAAGCAATGGGTGCTTCTCTGTCATTCGGGAATTTATGGCTGAGAATCGCCCCTACCCCAAAAGGAGATGCATCACATGTTAGTGAAAGAGGTAATGTTTCATTATATTGTACTAGAACACTGTTAGAAGTTAGGAGTCCTTTTATGGATTCAAATGCAGTTGCTTCTCTATGCCCCAAGTCCATTCTGCATTTTTATGAAGAAGTCTGTGAAATGGTTCAGCAACTGTCACTTTCTGTGGTAGAAAAATACTGTAAAAGTTTAAAATTCCCAGGAAAGCTTCTGGGAATGTAATTCCATTTTGTTTGTTGGAGTGGGAGCTTCCTTAATTGCTTTTATTTTACTATCGGTGGGGTGTATACCTGTCTCATCAATTAGATATCCCAGAAATTCAACACTTGGTACCGCTATGTGACATTTCTCTTTTTTTGAGTTTAAGGCCAGCTTCTTGAAATTTGCTCAAGACTAACCTAAGTCTTTGTTTAAGTTGTTCTTTGTCCTCTGCTGCCATGGGAACATCATCAAAATAAGGTACCACCCCCACAATGCCCTGTAGTAAGCGTTACATTAAGCTTTGAAATAGTCCAGGGGCTACACTGACACCAAATTGCAATCTTTTGCATTTGAAAGCACCCCTGTGTGTTACAATGGTCTGAGCTTCTGCTGTTTCTTCATCCACAGGTAACTGCTGATAGGCTTGAGCCAAGTCTAAGTTGGCAAAAAAATTTCCCTTTTCCTATTGAATGCAACAGATGTTGTACAACTGGCACTGGGTAAGCACTCTGTTGCAATGCAGTATTCAGGGAAATTTTATAATTAGCACAGATTCGAATTGACCCATCTGGCTTAACTGAAGTGACTATAGGGTCTCCCACTTAGCATGATCAACTGGCTCTACTACTCCCTGAGCTATGAGTTTATCTAATTGTTCATCCACCTTGGGTCTCAAGGTGAAAGGGACTCGCCTTGGTTTTATACTGACAGAGGAAACTTTTGGATCAAGGGGGAAATAGGGGTCCCCTTATACTTGCCTAGGGTTCCGTTGAACAGAATTCAGAATCCTTGAATTCAGTCTGCAGGTCCTCTCTCATTTGATTGTGCTCCTCCACTTGCATGGTGTGGATGGTCACCTCCACTCCTATGGCTCTAAACCATTCTATTCTGAGGAGGCTTGGTACTTCTTTGTGCATGACAGTTAAAGGCAATTCACTGGTGAACTTTCTGAATTTTACTGGAAAAATTCCTCTTCCTAACAGAGGAATTTTGTTCCCTTGGAAATCTTTTAGTATTAAATGTTGTGGTTTTAGTTGTTGTCAAGTTATGTCAGGGATTGCTTCCTTTATAGTTGTCCAGGACACCATAGATATGTAGGATCCGGAGACAATTTCCATATCACAAGGTTTTTCTCCTATTATCACTGTGATGTTGAATTTCTTTGATTTATGGGGATCAGAATGCCCCACTATTGTGTGCTCATAGTCTCTGTCCTTCTCCATTCTATTCTCTTCCCGCCTGTAATTTGAATGAGGAGGCCTCTGGAATCCCCTTTGTTGTGGGCCATGTGCATGATTAGGGTACCCTGATTGTCTCTGACTGGGGTATGCTGGCAGATTTGCTCTGCATGCTTCAGCAATATGCCCCCTCTCTCGCATCAATGGCAGATTGTATCCCTGAATTTGCAAACCGCCCGGGGGTGGTTCCCTTTACAGCCTGCACACCATAGGGATCTCTGGCTCATCCCTTGGGGCCCTGATCTTCTATCAGGTTTTACTCTATGTATTTCTTTCTCCTCTTCTTCAGCGAGTTCTCCAATCTCCCTCTCTCACTGATATTTGCTGGTCGTCCCCCATGCTGAGTGAACACTCTCGGATTTCTCAATTTTAGCTGCTGGTTTTTCTGAGATTTCTGCTGCTCGGGCTTCCTCCATTACTTCTTTTAAAGAGATGCTCTTTTTAGTTATCAAGTTTCTTTCTCGGGTCCCTCATTCCAACTACAATTCTATCTCTTAAAGTTATTTCCACATTTTCAAACTCGCAGCCTGCAGCAATATCTCATAGGTTTGTAAGGTGATCATTTATGGTCTCACCTGGTTTCTGTTCTCTGCGGTAAAAGTCAAGTCGGTAAGCCAGTGACAATGCAGTGGGAGCATAATGTTCTTCCAACATCTTCTGTAATTCTTTCCATTCCATTGTTTCCACATCTTTGGGAGCAGCCAGGGTTCTAGCTGTTTTGTAGAGGTGATTTCCACAATATCCTAGGATATCCTAGAGCTCTCTTCCTCTGTTCTGTTGTATCCTGCAGTGAATTTGCTTCAAAAAACATTCGAAATTGTCCCATGTACATGACCCAGTCATGTTTTTTTTGGATCAAAAGGTTCTGGTTGAACGTGGGTGGACATTCTGATGATCAGCACAGTGATCGCAGCGTTCTGTTGTAAGAATTTTCCGTCTTCGCTTAGTTTCCTTTGTTCTCTTCTAGTATCCCATCCTCGTCGCCAGTGTTAGATATGGGCTAGATTGAAAGGGCATGTCATGCCCCTGGTGGAGACTGACTCCAAGGAAGAGGAGGAACAGCCAACAGGGAGTGGGAGTGTGGCTCCAGAGGTGGTGGAGGAGGCTGGGGAAGGGCAGAGGCCGGCTGAGCACTCAGAGGAGGAGCCAAGCCCATCTCCTATCCATTCCAGGGCGCGCAGAGAGGAGAGGATCAGGGAAAAGCGTGGTCTACTTGGGAGGAGAGGGCCATGATCCTCCTCAAGGCTTACAGCTGGGAGCTCTGTATATAAGTTCGGAAATGCATAGTCAGGCTGCTGGAGTCAAGGTTAGTGTTTTAGTTCTAAAGAAGGTTTATCTTGGTTGGCATTATTCCAACCGACTGTCCCTGGTTATTTTCCTGCAGCTGGCAATTATCTATCCTGGTCTGCCGAGGAACTGTATTAATGCGATTTGTTTTTGGCTTTTTCTTTGTTATTGGCTCTTTAAATGCGAACTGTGTTTCTTGCCCTTGAAATGTTATTTTGACTCCTCCACTGTGAACAATTAAACAGTAAAGCCAAGTTGAAGGCATTAAAGGCCTTTAAGTTACGTTTTGGATTTTGTTATATTTCTGAGATACTCTGGGTCATCACAAGGCAGGACACGGTAGACAGAAAGAATTTCTTTATTTAGCTCTGAACAAAAGACTGCCATGAGGTGTGCCTGCTATTCTTTTTACAGGCTGCTGTCCACAATCTCAGCCACTGATGGCTGTTCATTTTCCCACCTGGAAAATGAACCAATGGGGGAAGTCTGACATCACTGACTTTTCCCCATTGAATATCTAACACCCCTTCCCTCCTGGAAGGAGCATTCATCCGACACTGACTTTTCCCCATTGAATATCTAACAATAACATGTTCTTCTGTATTTACATTCCTTGTTCAATATGGTTACTTCTTGTTTTACTCGCACCACAGTGGATATTTTCAGCCTATGTTACACTGTGCAACTAGTTATTCTTTGTTCAATAAATCCTTTCAACTTCTACTCATTTGTGTCTTCAAATCCACAAATCCCCTGCACAATGTAGTTGTGGCAACACATCTTCTCTAATTTTATTTTGTTATGTCACTTATCAAACACCAAAATTCATGTTTCTATCAAGATATCAAAATGCTTTGATATAACTCAATTATTTGATATACAACATTTTTTCTCAGTTAATGCTCAAGATCTTAGACTGAAGCAGAGCCAAGTATTTAGATTTCACCATCAGATTTGAAATAGGGATCCCTCTCCCCTGGACAGAGACACATAGATTGACAAACTTTAAGAGATTATTTTCTGCTACATCCTGCTAGGCAGGAGATAAGGGATTCCTGCACCTTACTAAGAGGATATGAAAACTGTTTATCCAAACTCACATTTGGCTTTTCAACAGTAAGAATTTTGGCTGTACAGAAGAACAAAAACAGCTGAAAATGGCATATGTCTGTTAGCAGTAATTAAATCAAAATGCAAAGTTTCAGAGTTCTGTCTGCTCCTGTTAAATGTTCATGAGCTGTAAAACCTCTGATTAAATTTTAAGCAAGGGGAAATGTGCCAGCTTTCTGATACAGAGAGACTAATGAAGTACATGGTATGCAATTATGAAAGTATGCCAGCTTTCTGATACAGAGACACTAATGAAGTACAGGGTGTGCAATTAGTAAAGTGTGCAGTATGATGATGCTACAAGAAAAACTGTTGGGCCTAATACCAAGGACACAGCAAGACTGCACAGCAAGCAGTTAGGCACTGTTGACTGACTGCCTCTTACCAATAAAAAAAATGAATTGTGTGGGACATGGCCAAGTTTATCTCCAGCCATAGAGAAGCTCTACAAGTCACAGCAGAAAGAGCTTAGATAAAAGGCTGCTTCTTCTTTTCCAACATTTTGAGACTTAAGATGAGCTTTTTATGGTTTGGTCCAGCACTTTCTCCCCTTTCCTCCCCTTTCTTTCCCTTGCCAGGTAAAGCAACTGCAGCAAGGGAAGAACCAAGGAGGAAGATGAGTGTTGGATAGTTTATTTTTTGCACCTTCCCATGGAATATTTATTTATTTATTTATTTATTATTTATTTATTTGACTTGTATGCCGCCCCTCTCCCGAATGGACTCGGGGCGGCTCACAATTAAAACCGATACAATAAATTAATTACCTAAAATAGAATTAAACCAACAAGCCAAATTACTAAAACAAATTGTAAAACAACCCCCCCCAAGAGGAGTCAGCACAGTGCAGCCTGCTTGAATAGCCAAGTTTTCAAGTCGTGGCGGAAGGTGCGGAGGTCAGGGGCCAGGCGGAGCCCCAGAGGTAGTTGATTCCATAGGGCGGGAGCCGCCACAGAATAGGCCCTCCCCCGCATCACCGCCAAATGACATTGAGTTGCAGACGGCACGCTGAGGAGTCCCTGCCTGTGGGCTCGTACAGGGCAGTTGGTATTCGATGCCGGCAGTAGACGTTCCCGTAGATAGCCCGGACCCATGTCTCGTAGGACTTTGAATGTCAATACCAAAACCTTGAATCTCACTCGGAGGGCAACCGACAACCAATGCAGGCCACGCAGGAGGGGCGTAACATGGGAGAACTGGGAAGCTCCCATCACAACCCGCGGCAGCATTCTGCACCAGTTGAAGCCTCTGGATGGTATGCAAGGGCAGTCCTAGATAGAGAGCGTTGCAGTAGTCGAGCCGCGAGGTGACAAGTGCCTGAGTGACTGTGCACAGGGCATCTCGGTCCAGATATGGGCGTAACTAGTGAACCAGCCGGACCTGAGCAAAGGCCCCCTGGCCACGGCTCCCACCTGCTCCTCCAACCTGAGCCACGAGTCCAGGAAGACCCCCAGATTCCGTGCCCTGTCCACGGGGCAACACCTCTCCCCCCATGACCAAAGATGGAATCTCCTGACTGGGCCGAGATGTCTGTATGCACAGCCACTCTGTCTTAGCCGGATTGAGCCTAAGCATGTTACTGTCCATCCAGATCCGTACCGCATCCAAACAGCGGGACATCACAGAGAGGGCATCACTGATGTGGCCTGGGGTGGAGATGTATAACTGCATATCATCAGTGTACTGATGATACTTCACCTCAAAGCCGCGGATGATCTCACCCAGCAGTTTCATATAGATGTTGAACAGGAGGGGCGAGAGGACCAACCACTGAGGGACCCCACAAGTGAGAGCCCTTGGCGTCAACCTCTGCCCCCCTGCCAACACCAATTGCAAGCGTCCCGAGAGGAAGGAGGTGAACCACTGCAACACAGTGCCTCCCATTCCCAACCCCCCGAGATGCCACAATAAGATACCATGGTCGATGGTATCGAAAGCTGCTGAGAGATCTAACAGGACCAGGACAGAGGAAAAACCCCTGTCCCGAGCCCTTAGGAGATCATCCATCAGTGCGACCAATGCCGTCTCCGTGCTATACCCGGGTCGAAAGCCCGATTGGTACGGATCCAGGTAGTCCGCTTCCTCCAGGAAAAGCGGAAATTGCTGAGCCACCACACTCTCGACAACCTTTGCTAGGAAGCGAAGGTTGGAGACCGGACGACAGTTGTTCAATTTGGCTGGGTCCAGGGCAGGCTTCTTCAGGAGAGGCCTCACCACCGCCTCCTTCAAGGCAGTGGGAAAGGTACCCTCCCCCAGAGAAGCGTTGACCACTGCCTGGAGCCAGCCGCATGTCACCTCCCTGGAGGCATAAACCAACCAGGAAGGGCATGGGTCCAACAAACATGTGGTGGAACTCAGTCATCGCATAATCCTGTCCACTTCATCCTCAGAAACAGGATCATACTCAGTCCAGATTACATTAGCTAGACCAGTTGCACCCTCAGCATCAGACCACGGCAAATTGGAGTCCAACCCCCCCGAATCCGAGCGATCTTATCCTGCAGGAACTGACCAAATTCCTCAGCCCAACCCCGCAAGGGATTCACCGCAACCCCCGGCTGAAGGAGGGAGCGGACGACCCCAAACAGGGCAGCTGGGCGGTTTCCTGCGGATGCTATGAGAGTGGAGAAATAGGCCCTTCTCACCGCTCTCACAGCTACCAGATAGGTCCTGATATAGGCTCTCCACTGGGCTCGGTCAGACTCGGAGCGGGTTGACCTCCACCTGCTCTCTAGACCCCTTTTCTGTCACTTCATCTCCCGGAGCTCCTCGGTATACCAGGGAGCCACACGGGATCTGCAACGGGTAAGGGGATGCATGGGGACAACTCTGTCAAGAGCCCCCACAGCCGCCCATTGCTAAGCGGCCGCCAGGGTCTTGGCAGAGCTGTGGACCAGGGATGTAGGAAAAAAATCCAGTTCTGCCTGGAACCTCTCCGGGTCCATCAGGCGCCTGGGGCGGAACCATCTAGGAGGCTCCTTATCCCAGCAGTGTGGGGCAGCTTGTCAAAAAGCCAGCTGAAGGAGATAATGATCTGACCATGGAACGGGGTCAATAATAAGATCACCACTCCCCAGATCATTGCGCCACTGCTCCGAGACAAAACCAGGTCGAGCATGTTGCCCCCCTCATGAGTCGGGCCATCAATCACCTGAGTCAGATCCATGGCCTCCATGGAGGCCATGAATTCCTGGGCCAAAGCCGATGCCGCTCCGAGAGAGGGCAAGTTGAAGTCACCCAGAACGATAAGTCCTGGGAACTCCACCGCCAAACCCGAGACGGCGTCAAGCAGCCCAGGCAGGGCAGCTACCACACAGCTGGGGGAAATGTATGTGAGCAGCAAGCCCATCTGACTCTCAGACCCGCATCTCAAAAGGAGGGCTTCACACCCGCCTATCTCCGGAACAGGGACCTCCCTTGGAATCAGGGCTTCTCGAATAACAACAGCCACCCCCCCACACCTTCCCTGGGCTTGTGGCCAGTGCAACACCCGAAAACCTGGGGGGCATAGATCGACTAGAGGGACTCCCCCCTCTGGGCCCACCCAGGTCTCAGTGATACAGGCCAGATCCGCGGCTTCCTCCTCGATTACCTCATGGAGGAGGGTTGCCTTATTAGCCACGGACCTGGCATTAAAGTACACCAGCCGGAGTCCAGGGGCCCTAGATCCCAGGTCCCCAGGGCATTGGGAGGAGGCATTGGGGTCGGAACACACCACCGCATAAAGACATCAGGGGCGTGCTCCCTTAACTTGATCTGGCCCCGCACCTCATCATCGCCTGCCGAACCCAACCACCCTGGAAATCATCGCTCCCACCCTGTCCTCTGGGGCCCCACCGGCACCCCCGGCACCCCTCCACCATGACCCCGATCTGGGCTGTGCTGAGTCCCTACCCCCCTCCCTAACCCCCTTAAGAAGCGGTCCTTGCCACCCACCCCCTCCCTAACCCCCTTAAGAAGTGGTCTAAAAACTGAATCAATGAAGCCCCACCGGCCCTCTTATTGCCCCACCCAAGACCCCAACCCCTCCCCGCGCTGTACCATCTCTCAGGGTTCCACAACCCGTCCTTGAGATAGGCCATCGAGAGTCCAGGAGGCCAAACCCAGGAGAGAGGGCACTCCCTTAGGGCCTGCAGCTCTGTCAAAGAATAGGTCCAGATCTTGTAGTGATGGAATATCTGGGGGGATAGTTCGTGGTTGGAAGAAAAGTCCGGCCATTACAGGTGTTAAAGATGTTAAAAATGGTAATAGCAGCACCCAATGGAGTCCAATTAACCGGCTACCGGGAAGTCCAAAGTCATATATCAGGACTGCCCTCTCGCAAAAGTCCTGTGGGACGATGGTAGAATCTCATGCTTGGGCCAGCAGCCACCACACTCTCACCGCAGGGCTCTCCGAGAAGTCGATAAGGACAGATGACACAAGCCGGGCTGTATTAACACGGATTTCAAGTGAAAACTGGCCATCTCCATGAATAAACACATCATAGTAGCAAGGAGACCATTGTAAGGCATCAGGGCTAATAGCTTTAAGTGATCTTAGAGTTGAAATATGGAAGAACCACCATTGTTCAGAATAATTCCTTTCATTATTCAAAAATATACAGAGACTTTATATGAGATAGGACAAGATACTATCTTGAGCTGTTTTTCTTTTTGTAAAAAGAACCATGCATGAAAGTTTTTTAGTACTTTCCTTCTATAACCATACCTTCTAGGAGGAAAGGAAAAAATAACAAATCCTTTACTTTTTTTTTTTAAAAAAGTTTAAATTGCTATAGGTTAACTTAAGTCATCTATCTTAAATTTTGCAGTCTATAAACGCCATAGAGACATACCTTCCTGCCTGCCTGCCTGCTTTTTTTGCGATTTGCTATCCATGTGGCCAATTGCAACCTCATTGTCATCACTGTCAGCAATCTCAATGCAAATATCTTCACCTGCTGCTAATAGTTTTGGAAAAAGGTAATCAAAGATGCGCTGAAATTATTGCAGTAAAAGGACTTTAAACCCTCACAATCAACAATCTTGATATAGCTGAGATTCTGGACAGAAAGAATTTTTCCGTGTGAATTATTCCTGCATATGTGCATGTAACCCAGGCATATTTACTTGCATATATACCTCACTACTACTTCATGCCACTTAAAAGTTTCCCCATTTGATACAGGCAGGATATAAACACAGGTAGACATGCAATTTTTGATGTTTTATTGTTTTTAGTAATTGTTTTAACTGTTTTATAATTGTAGAATTGTAAGCTGCCCAGAGTCATGTGGCTAAGATGGGCACTGAAAAAATAAATAAACTTATATTTTTTAAACAATAAGGAATTCAGATTATAAGGCATAATAATGATGATCAAAATTATTTTGATAAATTCTCAGTGTTGCAAAGGACTACCGTGTTTCCCCGAAAATAAGACCTACCCCGAAAGTAAGACCTAGCACTATTTTCTAAACCTGCCCTAATATAAGACCTACCCTGAAAATAAGACCTAGTGTAAATCTCCAGTTCCAGGAAGACTTTTCAGGGAGCAACCGTGCACCCGCGAAACACCCCCCCCTACACACTCACACCCACTATTTGGCACCATAAATATATAAGACCTACCCCGAAAATAAGACCTAGTGTGTTTTTGGGAGCCAAAAAAAATATAAGACAGTGTCTTATTTTCGGGAAACACGGTATTAGCAAATTGTCATTCACTCTAATCATTTCTAATATTTCAATCAGAATAGAGCTGGAAGGGACCTTGGAGGTCTTCTAGCCCAGGGGTCGCCAACCTTTTGGACTTCAGGGACCACCAAACTCATAATTTTAAATCCCGAGGACCACTAATATGAATTTTTTTAAAAAGGATAACATATTTAATATACAATTTTTAATTTTTATATTAAATATAAATTTAATATTAAAAATTTTGTGTATGTATATGTGTGTGTGTGTGTGTATAAATAAGCATATATATGCTTATTTAATTATAACTGTGGCTGCCTGAAGTTTGGGGAGGGAAGGAGGGCTGGGCTGCTTCCATCCTTCCCGCCACCTGCACCTTCCAAAGAGACAGAAGAGCAGGGGGGTCTAAGCTGCGGGGTCTTGGGGCAACTGCCGCTAGGAGAAGCAGAGGCAGAAAGGAGGCTTTGCTCTCCTTGGGGGGCAGCACCCCTCAACCACCACTCCAGGGGCTTCTCAGCAGGCAGCTGCCTGCAGAAAGACTGCTGCCCTTGGTGATTGGGGGTAGGGGAGGGGGGGAAGTGGGGGGCTCCAGGACAGGGATGCCAGGGCTCTTCCAGCCTCACCTGAAAGCAGGCAAGGAAAGGGGAGGAGGTTGACACCTTCACCCCCCTAAGAGGAGAGTTGCTTTCCTCCATCAGCCCTCCATCCGCTGCTTCTGTTGGAGGGGAGCCAGGCGCCGTTTCCTCCCTGCCTGATGGCTGCACCCTCAGCAGGAGAGAAACCCATCCTGGAACCTGGCAGTGGCCAATTTGCTCCTCCCAAATGCCACCTGCCTCATAGAGCCTGCGGGGGGATGAGAGAGGTTCCCCCTCCAGCCAAGCTATCGGGTGCTTCTTGAGAGAGACAAGAGAAGCAGCCGGAGTCACTCTCATTTCTTGAGAGCCTGGTCAAAGTTTCCCATGCCTCTTCAGCTAGAGAGACAACAGTTTGCAGGGGGCTGATTTAGCATATGCAGAGCTAAGGTTGACTCTGGCTCTCTCTGCTACACTACAGACGTGGCAGGACACAAGGGGCTGCCTTGGTGCCACCAGCTGCTGCAAATATACCGCAGCGAAGGGAGATGCAAATGTGAGTACTGCTTCTTCCAGCCACTGCCAATTCAGCCAATTTGCACCACACTCCCCCCTCCCCACAACAGCACCATTACCTTATTCCAGCCACCACAGGCTGATCCCATATTTCAGAGCTGTAGTCATCCCAATGGAGGAACTGCTCCGGGATGGCCAAATGGCCAGTCCTGTGACTACTACAGCTCTGGAATATGGGACCAACTTTACGACCAACATTAGCAAGCCACCCCAGGGTGGATTTCCCTCTCCTGCCATTGGTCTTACCTTCCAGTTTCAGCTCACGTGACTCTCTACTCAGTCTCAAGGTTTGTACTTGGCCAAAGGGTGGGGGTCAGTGGGTGGGTGGGCCATGGGGCTGTCACTACATTATTTTGATTTGTCTGCCAAGCTTCTAAGCTAAGATCTGCAGGCATTTGCCTGCTAGCTAGAACTTTGTTATCTTGTGTCCATAGTAATGAGATAAGACTGTCTTGTAATTTCTGATTTATTGTGCATGCTTCAAAGAGTTTTTTTCTTCACTTCCTTTAACTTCCTTTGTACTTATTCTGTATATGTCTTTGGTGTGAGATTAAGCTGCCGTTATGTAGTCCATTCGGTTTTATTATTTTTTGTAAATAAAAATATGTTTCTTAGATTATTTTCCAGGTTTTATTTAATCAAAGTTGACAGCAAAGAAAGGCACAGTCCACCTCTAATTAGCAGGGATATTTGGAAGCTGGTTTTTACTCCCTGACAAATGGTAGAGAGGATGGTTTGATTTACGATGTTTTTTCTTTGCTAGTTGTTTTGATAACAAGTGAGGTTAATTAGTCAATTAGTTCACAACATCTGAGGATGGTCATGTTTAATTGCAAGATACCTTGAAAGAAAGGGAAAATGAAATGAAGGGCTCAGTCGGAGGAAGATTTACCACTTTCTGACCTAACTAAGGAGGCTGCTTGGAGAGCTTCAGACAGCTAATTTGCAGTTTGGCAAACTTCCCCACTTGCTTCTGCGACGCGTATGGAAGAAACTGCCATGGGAGGAGAACGAGAGATAAGGTCTGTAATCTCTTCTGTTTATGATGCATGCTCCCAAGCTACTTCCCAAGAAAAAGCTCATACTGGAAAAGAAAAAGCCCAAGAATATGAAAAGTTTGGTGCAAAGCCTAATGTTTTACAGTCAGCTAAGCATTTTTCACCCAAAGAGAAGGGTGAGTCCCGAGCAGACATTGAGTCAGAAAGCTGTGCAAGAGTATTTGCAACAAATTGAAGTTTATGAACAAAGTCTAAAGCAGGCTAAGACCTTTGCATCCTCCCTTCAGACAGATATGGGTGTTATTCAAGTTTCTGAGCCCTCCATCTTGCCTTCTTCTTCGAAGCCAAGGGACCACCCACAAGTTGGTCACATGGGTGTGGTGTCAGACCAATCAGAGCAGAGAGCTTTGCCTACATCACAGCTTATTCATGATTTGCCTTGTGATGCTGACTCAGCAAGAGCTCCTGTGATTTCTAATGTTGTAGCACCATCTGCTGGCGAATTGCATGCAATACAGGAACAATTATGAATTTTACACAGATCTTTTGAAATGTTGTCAAAGGGCCAGTCAAATGTACAAGCTATTATATCTCCAGCCATTGCTCCAGCTATGCAAATGCCTCCTGTGGCTTCCCAAATTGCATCAGCTCGGCTTCCTGATGTAGCTGCTATTAAAATTCCTCAAATGCAGCAAATACAACTGCAAATGCCAGCAACTCCAGCAGGCCAAATTAATGTTGCTCAAAAACCAATGGCAGCTCAACAGCAACAAGTCCACATGCAGCCACGGGTTCAACCAGCAATGGCACAGCCACAAATGCCTTTAGCAGGTCAACCAGTGCCAGCACCAGTGCCAGCTCCAGTGTCCCCTGGTGTCCAAGCACACATTGCTCAACCAGCGCAAGTTATACATGTTCCTCTTCAACATTCTTCTATCACCCCACTGACTGGTGATTCAAAATTAAAGCACTCAGGACAAAATTACAAGGCTTGGGTCAGTGAGGTTGGCATTTTACTTCATAGAGAAGGTACCCACTGTATGGTGTTTAATCCTCCACCACAACCTTGGCCTCCTGAAATAAAAGACTTGGATATTAAAGCATCCACAACATTATTGATGTCAATGGACACTGAACTGCAGATTATTTTTTCACCTGATGCAACAGCCCAACAAATTTGGGTTCAATTAGAAGCATGTTACCGGCCTATTTCAATTGAATCTACATGTTTACTCTTAACTGACTTTCATGGTTCGAGATTAAAACCTGGTGAAACTATTGGAGAACATTTAACTAAAATGAAAGGAAAGAGAAAAGAACTTGCTGAACAAGGTTATGCTGTAGATGATTTTCAAATGATCAGTATTATTATTAATTCATTGAATTATGAATGGAAAGATGCCATTTCAAAGATTAATCAAGTGCCTATTGCTCAGCACAGTTGATCATGTATGCAGAATTTTAACCGAAGAAGAAGCACTCATGCATGCCACGCCACATTTGAGAGGACCACCTGCATCAAGAGCTTCAGCAAGGCATCCCTTCCAAGGAAGAGCCTTCATTCCAAGGATGCCAAGATGTTACATCTGCGATCGTGTGGGACATGCCACCTGGAATTGTCCCCAGCGAACTCCAGCACCTGTCACGTACCAGCCCAGAGGAACAGATTCCAGAGGCAGAGGTAGAGGTGGAAGACAAGGTCGTCATGGTCCCAGGTGTGATCTGCAAGCTCCACACATCACATTGGTGTTAACCAATGATCCACAGCCTCACACAGAGTATGACAGATGACTTCTCTGGACTTTAGACAGTGGAGCAGCAGTGCATGTTACCTACAGAAGAGATCTTTACACAGAGATGCACGAGCCTGAACCTGACATGCGCGAACTGTACACTTTTTCAAACTATCCTGTTCAGGTCATGGGAAAAATTAAAGAGCTCGATGCACTTATTCCTGATGTTTATTATATACCAACAGTAACCTGTAGTTTGCTTAGTCAGAGTCATTTGTCGAGAGTATCCAAGTACCAGGTTCACCATTTTGAAAAAGCAAGTTATGTGGTTAAAGAGGGTAATATTGTTGCTGAAACCATATTAATTGGTGGTGTCTATTACCTAAAGCCAAAGTCTAACTCGCAAGCACAGGCAAGTATACAATTTCCAAAAAAGGAGAGCACAGGCCCAAAGAGAGATGTTCCAGAGAGAGATCCTGTCGCTACTCCAAAGGCTCCTAAAGCCAACAAAAAGAAAAATAAGAAACAGGTTGCTCAAAGCAAGCCTGAGGTTCCTAATATAAATATTGAGAATTCATTAACAGGTAAACCTTTGCATTCCAGGTGTATCCATAAGTGGCATAGAAGATTGGGGCATTCCAGTTTTCGTGTTCTTAGGAAGATGCCGGAATTAGTGAAAGGTTTGGATTTGAAGGGCTGTAAAGTGTTCTTGGATTGTGCTGTCTGCAAGAAAACCAAATCCAAAGCAGCAGCTGTTCCAAAACACGCTACACGCCTGTCAACACGCATTTTTGATTTGGTACACACTGACATAGTAGGTCCATTTGCACCAACACTTGGTGGCAAAAAATATTTCTTAACAATTGTTGATAATTATTCTAGATATGGATTTGTATTTCCTATGAAAGAAAAATCAGAGACCTTTCAGATCTTTAAAGACTTTGCAACTTATGTCAATACCCAACACAATGTTCACATCGCTAGAATTCAAAGTGATTGCAGTGCTGAATTCATGTCTCAGCATTTTCAGGACTGGATGCGTAAGAATGGAATTCTGCACCAGACCTCAGCCCCTTACGTTCTTGCTGAGAATGGAGTGGCGGAATGGCATTCTACAAACCATGATGCGTTATCTCCTAGAAGATGCTAATCTCAGTCTCCCATACTGGGGTGAAGCTATTAAATATGCAAATTACATTGTTAACCGCATCTGGAGTAGTGTGATAAATCAGACACCTTTCCTCATGTTATATGGGTATAAACCCGATCTTAAAAACATCCATATTTTTGGTTCATATGCTATGGTGAACATTCCTTTAGCTCAAAGAAAGAAATGAGGTCCAGCAGCAGAAAGAATGAGATTCACGGGTATTTATTTATTTATTTATTTATTTATTTATTTGACTTATATGCCGCTCCCTCTCCGAAGACTCGGGGCAGCTTACAATTAAAATACAACAGTGAATAAATTAAATTAATTAAAAAGATATTAAACATTTAAGCTGAATTAACGTTTAAAACCCCAATTAGATAACCCCAACCCAGGAGAATCAGCACAACCCAGATTGTAGGAAGAGCCAGGTTTTCAAATCATGGCGGAAGGAGTGAAGATCGGGAGCCAAACGGAGCTCAAGCGGAAGAAGATTCCACAAAGTGGGAGCCGCCACAGAATAGGCCCTCTCCCGGGTCGCTGCCAAGCGACATTGTGTCGCAGACGGCACCCCGAGGAGACCCTGCCTGTGCGCCCGCACAGGGCGGTTGGCATTAGATGCTGGGAGAAGGGTATTGATGACAATTCAAAATGGAGCAAATTTGTTGACTCCAGACATGTAATAGTGATTTCTCAGTCCTTTAATTTTGAGGAAGATGCTGACTGGTCCAGGATTCAATGATCCTGGAATTTATTTTCCTAGAGATGATGCTACTGATGTCACGCAGCCTGATGATCAAGATTCACAGGCAGATGTTCCATCAACTAATTCTTCTCAACAAGATGTTCCGTCTTCCCAAGCTGTCGATGCTGATGCTAGTGATGATGAAGAAGACGAGGACGAAACACAAGAAGAATGGACCATTGTTCCGAGACGTTCTGAGAGGGCCATGAAGGGGATCCCTCTAAAGCGATATTCATGGCAATTGACAAAATCACCTTTACCTTTGATTTGTGCTGTTACACTTCCTCCTGACAAGTTCACACAAATTAAGAATCTTCCTGATTCAGAGCAAGAGAAATTGTATGAGGCAATGCAGGCTGAAATGGACAGTCTAAAGAAACTCAAGTTGTTTACGCCTGCAAGTCCTCCAGCAAATAAGAAAGTTATTGGCACTAGACGGGTCTATAGAATTAAAAAGAAGCCAAATGGCGAGCCATTATACAAGGCCAGACTTGTAGCTCAGGGTTTTGCTCAATGTTATCCTGAGGACTACACAAATACTTACTCACTGACAGTTTAGAATGAGAGCGTAAAAATTGCTTTAGCCACTGGCAACTATTCTTGGTTTAGAAGTTTTCCAATTTGATGTTGAAACAGCTTATCTACATGCTGACCTGGATGAAGAAATTTACGTCAAAGGTCCTCCAGGGTTCCGAAAGCAAGAAGGGGATACCTGGCTTCTAAACAAAAGTCTTTATGGTCTGAAACAGTCTGGTTTAATGTGGTACTTATGTCTTACTGACAAACTAAATTCAATGGGCTTTATTAAGTCCGAAACTGATGAATGCGTGTTCACAAAAAGATCTGAGAATATATATGAGATAATTTTTGTTTATGTTGATGATATTGTTTATATTGGTCCAAATAAGCAAATGAGTGAGAATTTTGCTAAAGCCTTGCAGAAATATTTTACATTGAAATCTTTAGGTTACATTAACACTTATTTGGGTGTTCAGATTAACAAAACTCAGAAGGGGTTTAGTCTTTCACAAGAGGATAAGATTGAACAACCATTGCATTATTGCAATATGAAGGATGCTAAAACAGCTAGCATACCTATGCAAACAGATTTTCATAATCTGGCACATGAACCAAGTCCTGATTTTGAAGATCAAACACTTTATCGTTCAGTAATTGGGTCATTGTTGTACATTAGTAGTTGGACTAGACCCGACATTGCACTTAGTGTTAATCTTTTGTCACGACATGGAGGTAAGGCAAAACAGTTTCATTGGTTATGCATTAAGAAGTTGTTGAGATATCTAAAGCACACTAAAAATATGAAGTTGTTGTTAGAACCGACACATACTGATTATGCAGAATTATGTTGTTATGCAGATTCTGATTGGGTGAGTGATAAGAAGTAACGAAAAAGTACTTCAGGTTATATGATGTTCTTAAATGGATGTCCTGTTTACTGGCATGTGCATAAACAGAACTTCATTTCTTGTTCATCTACGGAAGCTGAATGTGCTTGTGTTTCAAATGCATGTAATTCTCTAACGTGGTTTGAGGCTTTAGTCACAGATATCTGGACACGCCCGATCCAGTCAATCACCGTGATGGAAGACAACGAATCTGTGGTTTATGTTTCCGAAACACATTTCACAGGTTCTAGGTCCAGACACATTGACATTCATTATAAAAACATAAAGCAATTAGTTAAACAAGGTTTTGTTAAATTATAGTATGTGTCCACACATGATCAGATTGCTGACATTCTCAAGAAACCACTTCCAGCTGCTCAGCACAAATATCTACGTGAGAAGATGTGCCTTACCTGATGTTTGCTCAACAGACAAAGAAGGGGATGTCACTACATTATTTTGATTTGTCTGCCAAGCTCCTAAACTAAGATTTGCAGGCATTTGCCTGCTAGCTAGAACTTTGTTATCTTGTGTCCATAGTAATGAGATAAGACTGTCTTGTAATTTCTGATTTATTGTGCATGCTTCAAAGAGTTTTTTTCTTCACTTCCTGTAACTTCCTTTGTACTTATTCTGTATATGCCTTTGGTCTGAGATTAAGCTGCTGGTATGTAGTCCGTTAGGTTTTATTATTTTTGTAAATAAAAATATGTTTCTTAGATTATTTTCCGGGTTTTATTTAATCAAAGTTGACAGCAAAGAAAGGCACGGTCTACCTCTAATTAGCAGGGATATTTGGAAGCTGGTTTTTACTCCCTGACATGGGCGGAGCAGCCTTGTTTTCCCACGTGGCCTGGATTAATTGCTTTCGGGGGCTATTTCTCTGCCATTTCTCTGTGGACCACCAAAATTTTGCCACGGACCACCAGTGGGCCACAGACCACCAGTTGGCAACTGCTGTTCTAGCCCAACTCCCTGCTCAAACAGGAGATCCTATACCTTTTCAGATAGGTGGCTATATTTATGAGGCATCTTTCTCCTAGGATAAATGATTCTAATAATGCCAAGAATCAAGATATGCTGACTGACTTATGAAAAAGATCAAGCAAAATAGCTATGCAGGCACTCACATATGTAGAAGAGTAGGAACAGCTTGTGAAGCAACAACATGAGGCTTACCTCATGCAGCTCATGCAGCTACTGTATGGAATTTGTATGGTCTTCTATTAATTTTGAAACACCTCTTTCAAAAGTTTTGTAGACCCTGTCTGTGGTTTGTGTGTGTGTGTGTTTGTGTGTGTGTGTTTCAAGTCATTTTTTTTACTCCTAGCCACTGCCTGGACAAGTCCCTCTGCAACCTTTTGGCAAGATTTTGGAACTATTTTTTTTCATTGCCTCCTTCCAAGGGCTGAGGGAAATTATTTGCCCAAGATCACCCAACTGGCTTCATACCTAAGGTGGAACAGAGCTCATAATATCCTGGCTTATGTAGAGTTTACAGGGAAGATTATTTTGTGACTGGGACAATGGAGAAGAGGAATAGTGCAGTAGCTCCTGCTAATAGGGTACATCTAAAGTTATTTGAGAAAATCATTGAAATTACAAAACTTCTAATGTGTTTTGATTCACCAAAACTTTGACCAAATCACAAGCAGCATCACAAATTAAATTACTCTCTTTGAAAGAAGAGACCAAATCAAACAGCTGTGAATTGCATGATACTAACATTTTGGAGATTATATGGCTTTCCTGTGTTTCTTATGTATATGGAGAGTGCTGGAGGGACTTGGTGGCATGGTAGGCTCTCTGATGACGTAAGAAAGAAGCTAGTTAGCATCATCTTATTAAATGCTACTTCCAGTTCTTTGGGGTAAAGGAAATTGCTGTTTCATTCACTTTCTCATGTCTCAGCTTCTTTCACCTAGTTACAAGCTGAAACTTTGATGCCTCTTGTGCTAATGGAATGTCCCTATTATAGAATTTAAGGATTTCAAGAATTTTATTGAGAGAAACAGGGCATAATAAGTACTTTTTCCCCTTGTTATTCAAATTACTCATTCAATATATAGAAGTAACTGTTTCATTTCCAGCTAAACTTTGCAAGTAAAGTGTAGTGCAGCCTAATTGCTCTGTATACTAATGCAAACAATTTCCATCCAGAAGACAAAATTTCAAAAGTACAAATGAGATTTTCCCCCCGAATTTCCACCTTCCACTCTAGTCAACTCTAAGCATATATGTGCATAGATTTGATCTAAACATAGATGCACACAGTTATAATTCTATCTACAGATCCAGAATTAAGAAAAGGTTTAGAGATTAATTCATTGCTTATTTCACATAAGTGACTCAAAGCAGTTTGCAACAAAAAAGGTAACTGATAAAATACATAATATAAAAATAAAATGCATAGCAGTTGAACTTTACAAAATGAAGTTTCAACACAGATAAGAGAAAGGCTCCGTCACACACTCAGGGCTCTAGGCCCAGTTCCAGAATCAGTTTACAGGGTTTTATAATAGGCTAGGTTATAATAGATAACCTAATCTCAGAAGGAATGATGTTCCAAAGGGTGGGCACCATGGCAGAAAAATCTCTCTTCCTGAGCCCTACCAGCTGTCATTTCTTAGCCAGTGGCATCTGTGGAAAGCTTTTCCTGCTAGACCAGATGGGAAAAGTAGAAAAAAATGAGGAGAGGTGGTCCATGAATAACCTGATCCCAAGCCATTAGCATCTTGAATTGCACCCAGAAAAAACACTGGAAGCCAATGCAGCTTGCTGAGAAGTGGTGCAACATGAGCCAAATAACCAACACCATAAATGCCACCACATTCTACATCAACGAAAGCTTACAAATGCTCTTTAATGAGAGAATTTTGTAACATCTAATTTGAGGTCATGAGGAAATGGGAACAATTCATACACAATCCAAAACCTTGCAAAGCAGCTATCCTAGCCTAAACTTTCCTAGCCGCAGCTATTACTTGCTCCTCAAGTGGGAGCCATATGTCCAGGAGGACTCCAGGTTTGTTTGTTTGTTTGTTTTTAGTTTTTTATTTTTTAATTATTTAAATACATCTTTGCGAGAACAGTGTGGTTCCAGATGTTTTACATTTTAAATCAATCATATCCATAATCACAAATACAACTTTCTAACATTACATTATTATTTATTATCATATTTTCTTCTTTATATTCTCATAAATTACTTTGTATCAGCCTCTTTATCTTCCTTAATCATATATTTAACATTTTTACAGTTTGATCTCTTCATATCATTTCATTGATCATTCAAAATTTCATCTTAATTTAAGGTTATCCTTAATAAATCCCCTTTCCATTATTACATTTGCCTCTATTACATTTATTTATGTTTTCTGTGTGCTTCCTCCCCTTTAACTTCTCATTCTTACACACATTTTCCATCTTATTTTCTTTTAACCAATATTATCAAATTTATAGCAATATATCCTCATACAAGTGAATAACAGAATATTTAATTCATTTAAAATATATTCATCAATCTCTAATTTCCTTAAACATGTATTCTTGTGCTCACCATGTTTACAATTTCATACCATTCTTTAAGCATTCAAAATTCCATCTTTTTTAATTTATATTATCCCCTATTATATCCCCCTAATATTACATTTGCCACTGCTGAGCATATTTTATTTTCTATATATTCCCTTCCCTCTAACAACTCATTTTTACACAAATATATTTTCTTTTAGCCAATAAAATCAAACTTATAACATTATAACCTCATTACCTTATATATATGAATAACAAAATATATAATTCATTATAATTCATCCTACTGTATGGTTATATCTATTCTCTGTCAGGCTCCACATTATATTTCTTTCAATATCTTAACTATTAATCACTTATATCTTACATAAACATTTATCTATCTTACTTGATTAATCTGTTATAAGTTCTTATTTTCATAACTATTACATTTAAATTATTCCTTCTTGTTCTAATTCTTAAACCCAATTCCTCAAAATCTATTATATATGTTTTACTGCAAATGTACCTCTTCATGTGGAGTCTCCCTCTTTTCCATTTCTAACCATTGTCTCTAAGTCTTTCTTTTATATTAATTTGTCATTTTTACTTGCTTATCATTTTCTAACACCTTTTGGCTTTTCCTTAATCCTTCCTCCATTTATCATCATTTTGTCTCCCATTTCTCAAAGTTTGTCCCCACCATCTTTTGATCTCCTCTCTGTATTTCCCTAACCATTTCATTTATCAGCATTCTAGTCTCAGTACTCCCCTTATTTATTATACCTATCATTAATATCTCACGTTCAACTTCTTTTTTCTTCTTTTGTATTATTTGTTGTTCCTTTTGTTCCATTTCACTAGTTTCTCTTTCTTCTAGCTGCTCCTCCTTCTTTGTTCTTTCTTCTTCTGCTGCTACCATCGCCATTTCTGAATTTTCCTCTATATTCTGTATTTTAGTGCATAAATCCAACATTCTTTCCCACATCTCATTCATAGCTCGAATGTCCATCTTTATTTCTTTACATACATCACTCATCTTTATATTGCTTATTAGTCCAATTGTCCAGTATCCAGTAAGTTTTATTTTATTTGGACCAGTGTCTCTTTTTGTTTTTAAAATATCAATATCCTCAGATCTTTATTTCATAATGTTAGTCAGTCCAAATCTCTGGTAGTTCCAGGGGTAATGTCCTCCTATATCCTTACTCTTTGATTATAATATATTCCAGCTTCCAGGAGTCTTATTGTAATGTCTTTCTTTTATTCCTTTTTAATTTCTTCTTTTGATGAAATCATTAGTTTGAAGGGATTTACAGGATCTTTCTTTCATCAACAAGTGGCACTTTTAGTCCAGTTTCACAGCTACTCTTTTTCTGTTTCATTATTTAGCTTCACCAATTTTAAGAATCAAATGTTATTTCTCTTTAGAACAATTATTTCCAGCATTCAAATGGAAAGCCTTTCAATGTCAAATCCTGCCCGATCATCAATTCCAAATTAGTGTTCTTCAGATTAATTCCTTTTACAATTTTAGGTTTTTAAAACTCTTTATATTTCCCAATTTTTCTTCTATCTTCCAATCCGCTGCTAACACAATTCTTTAATCTTCTCTGTTATAGTCTTTTTGGGGTAGGTACAAATAAAATAAATTCTTTTCACCCTTCTACAAACACCATTCCCAATCTCCACTCCAGAGCTGCACTTAGATGTTTCTCGGCTGTCCCAACTTTGTAGCAGCCATCTTGGCCCGCTCTTCTCTTTGTTGTGGCATACAGACCAAGCTCGGGGTTTCTACAGAGGAGTTGCGTTCTCCCTTGGAACCTCACTGGGCACCTCTCCTTAGCTTTGCTGTCCCTCCAAGGAGGCATTCGGTTCCATCCAGAGCCTACAAATGGTGAGAAGCCAGCGCAGGAACGGAGACCTCCATTTGCTGCTTCTGGTCTCGTCGACATCAGCCGGAAGTCAGGACTCCAGATTTGTTTGAGGTAATGCCATCCCTTCCAAAACCAAAAATAGTGGATTGATGGAATCAGGAGGTCCAAAATATCAGAGCTACTCTGTCTTGTTTGGATTGAGCCAAAGCTTATTGTACCTCATCCAGAACACTGCAGAGTCCAGGCATGGACACAGAACTTCCACAACATCACTCAATGACATAAAGTCCCTCTGAGTCCCAGCCACAAAGAAGGCAAAATGGTGATCAGACAAGGTGGGAAATAAAGATTGTAGCCTCAGGAGCCAGGCCAATACTAATGCCTCTGTCTGCTCTGCCTCTGTCACAACCAATTCACATCCATATTGGTAACTCCTGTTTGATGGAGAACCCACTTGCAGATCTTCAAGACCTCTGCCATTAGTCACATCTCTTTCAGTCCCAGCAAAGATCCAGCAGTCTTCCTCTACCCAAAAGCCTCCCATAATGTGTCTAATGCCACTGGCCTTTCTTCTGCCAGGTTGAGCAATGCTAATCAATGTGAAAACTGTACAACAGTTGATTTTTTTCACTTGGCAGTCCAACCATCCAGCTGCTACCATCGGCTCCAGGCAGACAATCCTCCATCTGGCAGCATGGAACAAAAGGTAAGTTATTAATAGGAAATTACCTCTTACTCTGATTGACTCATACAAACTGGCAGGTTGCCTAGATCTAAAAGGTTTGATCCTTTTTCTTCCCATCCATCACCTTCAACCTCACAGAAAGTCCTCTCCATGAATAGATTAAGTCCTCTGCTGGTCCTCTTACTCCTTAGCACTCTTCTCCTGGATCATGCTTCAAATGCTTGATAGGCTTACGAACTAATGAGCTTTAAGCAGTGCAAAATCACTTAATCCGTTTTATGATGACTAGCCACACTTTATCTGGATTAAAACCAAAAATCCATCTAGAGCTTTCTAAGTCCCTGTTAGCCATTTTAACTGCCAACCATCATCTCCATTTCTAAACATCTTCTTCCTAAATCCTGTGGGTATTTTCTTGGTCAAAACTTCTCCTTTGCTATTTCTTATCTACCAGTCTTCCTCTACCAGATCCACTATTTTGAATTGGTGGTGAGACTAATAGCAGGTATCAAGTCTATGGATGCCTCTGTTTCTGTGCCAGCCTCTATCTGTGACCTGCTGATCTGTCTCACTCTACTTCTGCTGATTAAACATGAACATCAATTTGAGCCATCAAAATTTTTGGGAAGCCAAAAAATTCATCAGGCAAGTCAATGCAGCTAGGGAGAAATAAAACTTTACTAATGTGCTTTGCACCAGCCTATCCTCCTTCCCTCCTGGCCCCCCAAAAAACCCTCTAGTGATTAGTAGCAGGGTTAGTTAGGAAATTATATTAATATGTTTGTGACCCATAAAACCCAGTAATGCAGAGACAGAAACCATACTCTTCAACAAGACCACATTAGAGATCAGTCTTCAGTGTCATGCCAATCCTAGCACTCCAAAAAAGCCATAGTACTTTTAAAATTATTATTTTTAAGCTGAAGTAGAACATCAATATTGCTACACCATAGCAATATCTGGGTTATCTGCTGGAATATTTAGAGTCTGCTGCACTGTCCTTTTTTTCATCCTTGCTATCTCTCTCCCTGAAAAGAAAAGCAGGGGAGTATTTCGTTCTTTTAAAAAAGATGTTCAGATGAAACTTTGCCTTATTAATATTTCTAAAGATTATATCACACAAGTTCTGTTTATCTAGTTCTTCCTTAAAATTAAGCAGCTGCAGGTCTTTTCACATTTTTGTTATTATTGTCCCAATATGACTCAAATTGAATTACCTTTCCCCTGAATTTTTAATTGCTGATTTGAAACAAATAATAACCCTCTTCAGGTTTTTGAAAAGCTGAATTGACTCAGATCATAGTTGATTTGCATAGACCTACAAAGTAGTTCTGAGAGGTGGTGAAAACTGATAGAATATGCATGGATCCAGCAATATCCATTCTATAAGCCTGACTGTTCCACTCAAGGATAAAGTTGTGATACAAACTGTGGAATAATTTACATTATGTATAAGGATTTGAAAACTAGCTTTTTATTGAATATATTGTATCCCTAAATAGTAAATTAGCAAAAATGTGGGGTTTAATAGCCGATTGGAAATTCCTCCCTTCTTTATGTTATTATTCATCTTGGGAAACAATTGCGTTTTCCAGGTAAAATTCTTGTGTTAGTTATCATGATGTTTTCCTTCATCAAGAGTGTGATCTTTATTTTTCATCTATAATGGGTACCTGTCTCAAATGTAGTGGTGCTATTTTTGCTAAGAATTTGACAAGGAATTTGCATAATGAATCACACACATTTTCCTTAGCTTTTTTGCATTGTAGTGCTTTGGAGTAATGAATGAGTCCATCACTGCTTTATAGGATAAGATATAGTCAATCCTCTGTCAAATCTTCCTGCACATTGCTTTTTACTTGTTTCTGAGAATGTGATGGCATTTCTGGTCTTCAGGCTTTCAGGCTTTTTTTAAAAAGAAAAGCCAAAGTGGTCTACGATTCAAAGGCCTTCAGCATTTTGAGATTACAGAATAAAATTTATTGTATTGACACATCTTCTGAACACATTTGAAACCAGTTCTAAAGCAATAACCACAACACTGGATAAAAATGACACATATCTATTTTGAAGATAAATCTGAAGTGAAACAAAACTTTTTCAAATCTTTCTACTGTACTTTGCAGCTTTCTGAGACTGAATTTTGTAGAGAAAGAAAATAATATTTATATAGTTTCTTTCATCCCTGAAATTTTCAGGATAGATGATAGGAGTTCATCTTTGGGATAATATCCAATAGTTTTTTAAAAAAAAATAGAAATAACACAACTGTATGATAACCTGGAACTACTGGATCTTTCTGAAATTACTGGGATATTTTAATTCAGTAATATTCAAGAATTAAATATATTCACAAATCAAAAGACTGTTAGAGGAAGAGAACTTTGATGGCCATAGTCAATGTTTGTTAAAGTACAACCAGGAAATACAGTTATAGAAGTATAGCAACTATGCATACAGTAATATAACTAATACTTAAGTAAGGTGGACTGGCAACAGCATAGCTAAGCAATGTGATTGAAAAGAAAAAAAATCGAAATCACCAGGTGAGATCATCCATCAATATGAGATAAGGTATCATCAATATGCTGATGACACTCAACTGTACATCTCCATCCAGGTGACCTCAATGATGTGGTACTTTTTCCTTTTGTGGGGCCTGGAAGCTGTGAGAGTCTGGATAGAGGACACCAGGCTTCAAATGATGAAGTAAGAAAGAATGGCTGTGGGTTCAAGGAGACACAAGATCTGTAGGTTTATTATCTTTATTTATGAATGGGCTGACACAACCCCAGACAGATCTCATATATAATCCAAGGGTTCTCTTAGATTTATTATTCCTGCTCAAAAAGCAGGTGGCAGCTGTGACAAAGAAAGCCTTTATGTAACTTCATGTTGTGCACCAGTTGTAGCCTTTGCTGGGTCATGAATTACTCATGTCCCAGTCATTTCTCAGCTAAATTACTGTGATGCATTCTACATGGGGTTACCCATGAAGAATATTTGGAAGCTACAATTGATACAAACACAGCAGTTCTGAAGGCCCTTCAGATGGCACATGTAACACCACTGTTGCACGAGCTGCACTTGTTACCAGTCTGGTTCATGCCCAATTCAAGGTGTTATTTATCACCTTTAAAACTCTTTGTGGTATGGGTCTAGGACTCTAGGTGTTATGTATGTAGGTTTGAATGTTATTGGTTTATTTGAACTGTTCTTGTAAAATGTCAAATGGTATTGGTTTAAATAGTGCGGGAAGAAACCCTGCACTCCCATTGGCTGGCAGCTACGGCTGCAGGCTATAAGAGGCAGCCGTAGCCAAGCCAGGACGGGTCCATTCGAGCTGTAGTCACTTAATAAACTCTTTGCTGGAACTCCTCGCGTCTGACTCTTCATGCAAACTTAACACTGGCGCGAGGTGGGATTTCCCTGAAGAAGGCGACCGAAGAACAAGCAACGAGCGAGATGGCTGCGCTGAACACACCCCAGCCCGTTCGATCCGGGGAAGACTGGGAATCGTATGCGGATCGCTTCCAGATGTATCTGGAAGGAACGACCTGCCGGCATCCCGAGAGACGGAAGAGGCGGTCTTTCTCACGCACTGCGGTCCGGCAGTCTTCAAAATGGCGAAGGCGTTAGCGGGAGCTGCAGAGCTGAAGGTAATGGAATGGCCCGATTTAGAGAAACTTTAAGAGCCCATTACGCCCCACAAGTATCGTGCCTCATTAAGAGACACAATTTTACCGTCGGGATCAAGGGGATAGCGAGAATGTTAATGACTTCGTGGCAAGTTTAAGGGACATTGGGGGTGCTTGTGACTTTACCAACTTAGAAGAGGCCATGCGTGATCGGTTTGTTTTAGGCCTCAAAGATAAGGTCTTACAAAGCAAACTATTAATGAAACCTAAGATCACGTTTAAAGAGGCCATTGAAGAAGCTGTTTCAGCGGAAGCCACCAAGTCCTCAGCAGCGGCCATGAAAAAGATTAACAAGGCCTCAAGCCAGGCCTCAAGCCATTCTGATGGGGAAAAATCCACAACAGCCCATTGCGAACAAATAGACTCTGATTCAGATGGCAGTGAGGCAGAGGAGGGGATTTTTAGACTCAGAATGGAGAAGAAGAAAAAAGACTCTGGAAAAAACAGGCAAGGATTCTATTGCAGAGGCTGTGGGGGGGCACCCCCGCACTGAATGCAAGTTCTTTGACTCCATTTGCCTACGTTGTGAGAAATGGGGTCACATAGCCAGAGTCTGCAAATCATCCAGAACTCCACCAAGTAGGAAAAAATTTCCTGATAAAGACTTTAAGCCCAACAATTTCCTTGAAAAGATGGGGCAAAATTTAGAAGCAAATGGCAAGAATGAAACTCACCAAACAATCACTATTGGTCATTCTTCACCCTTAAAAAGCAGAAAAGTACATGTGAAGTGTTTATTGAAGGAAGGCCTTGCCAAATGGAAGTGGACTCAGGCTCTTATTTATCTATGGTGTCATGGGACACTATCCACAGACTCTTCCCAAAATTCAGAAGAAGCATTTCCAGAAGCAAGCACTGACTCTTAAAGACTACCAAGGAAACAAGATTCCAGTAGTTGGAGCAAGAGATTTCAACGTGCAGTTTAAAGGCCACACCAACGTTTGCCCCTGACCATCGTGGACAAGGATGCCCAAGTTTGCTGGGACTTGAGTGGTTCAAGCCACTAGGCATCGAGGTGACTGGCATCAATCACGTGAGCAGCTCTGAATGGGAGGAGTCCTTGAAGTCTGAGTTTCCAGAGGTCTTCAGCGAAGGACTGGGCAAGTATATGGGGACCCCTATTGCTTTCAGCCTAGACCCCAAGGTGCCCCAAATCGTTTAAAGCCCAGGAGGGTTCCATTTGCTTTAAAGGAAAAATTGATGCACAATTAGATAAGCTCATTGCTCAAGGGGTTTTAGAGCCTACTGACCACTCCAGATGGGAAACACCCATAGTCACACCAGTCAAGGCTGATGGGTCAGTGAGAATCTGTGGTGACTATAAGGGACACTTAACCATGCGCTGCAGCAGAGCGCATACCCAGTACCAGTTGTGCATCATCTGCTCCATTCCCTTGGCAGGGGTACAGTATTTGCCAAACTGGACTTGGCTCAGGCATATCAACAATTAACAGTTGATGATGCCACTGCAGAGGCACAAACAATTGTGACTCATAGAGGTGCCTTCAAATGTAAAAGACTACAATTTGGAGTAAGCGTGGCACCTGGCATTTTTCAAAGCCTTATGGAAAGAATGTTGCAAGGACTGCCAGGGGTAGTGCCTTATTTTGATGATGTGTTAATCTCTGCTGAAAATGACACTCAGCTTCAAGAGAGACTCAGAGAAGTCCTTACAGATTCAGAAAAGTGGGTTTAAAAGTCAAGGAAGACAAATGTACACTCAAACAGACAGAGTTGAGTTCCTGGGGTACATGATTGACAAGCATGGCATCCACCCTACTGATGCCAAGGTTAAAGCAATCAAGGAAGCCCCTAAACCTAGATGCAAACAGATTTGCAAGCCTTCCTTGGACTTATTAACTTTTATCACATGTTTCTACCTCACAAAGCATCTATTGCTGAGCCTTTACATCGCCTGCTTGATAAGAAGGCTGTTTGGATCTGGGGGGAAGGAACAGTCAGCATTTAACAGTATTAAGAGACTAATCACGTCTGATGCTGTGTTGATACAGTTCTCTGAGAATTTGCCTGTTGTTCTGACTTGTGATGCATCCCCTTTTGGAGGGGGGTTTGAGTCACAGGCTTCCCAGTGGAAGGGAAGCCCCAATTGCATTTACTCTCGCACTTTGTCCAAAGCAGAGAGGAATTATAGCCAACTGGACAAGGAGGCATTAGCAGTTGTTGCAGCTGTTAAGAAATTTCATGAATATCTGTATGGCAGGTCATTCACCATTGTTACAGATCACAAACCTTTATTAGGCATTGTGGCAGGAGACAAACCTACACCTAATATCCTGTCACCAAGAATGCTGAGATGGACTGAATTTCTTGCAGCCTATTCATACAAACTGATTCACAGGCCTGGCAAGGACATTGGACATGCTGATGCACTGAGTCGTTGCCCACTACCTTGCCACAAGGAGGACTTTGAACTTGAAACTCACACCTTTTTCCTGGAGACCGTTGCTAAGCTTCCAGTCCATGCTGCTGAGATTGCCAGAGAGACTGCCAAAGATGCTGTGTTGGCACCTGTTATGGGCTGGATTAAGAAAGGTTGGCCTCTTCAAGATCTACCTCACCTTGCCCAACCTTTTAAGTCCAGGCAAACTGAATTATCTGTATTAAGAGGATGTATTTTGTGGGGTAACAGGGTGGTTATTCCTGCAAAACTGCAAAGGGAGGTTTTGGAAATGTTACATGAGGGTCATCCTGGGATTGTAAGGATGAAAGGTTTGGCCAGGAGTTATGTATGGTGGCCAGGTATTGACAAAATGGTTGAAAGCATCTTGTCCCAATTGCCAGGTAGTCAGGCCTGCTCCACCTCACGCCCCACACAGGAATGGGAATGTCCTAGGGCCCATGGTCTAGAATCCACATTGATTTTGCAGGCCCTACAAGAGGGCACACTTTTCTAGTTATAGTAGATGTATATTCCAAATGGCTAGAGGTAATTCCCATGACATCCACTACAACTGAGGCTGTCATCAAGCAGCTCAGAAAATTGTTTGTAACCCATGGGTTACCAGATGTCCTTGTTTCTGACAATGGCCCTCAATTCACATCTAACATTTTGAATCCTTTCTAGCTCAACAGGGTATCAGACATGCCCTCACTGCCCCTGGGCACCCTTGACCAATGGCGGGCTGAAGCATGGTGCGCTTTACCAAAGAGAAGCTTCAGCAGCTGGGTCCTGGGGACATCACTGAGAAGCTTGAAAAACTTCTTAGTGTTCAACACATCACTCCTAGCCCATCAAATAACTTGTCCCCAGCAGAGTTGTTGATGGGTAGGAAACTTAGGTCTTCCCTTGACGCCTTCATCCCACTTACGCACCCAAGCACCACTGGATTCCACTTCCAAAGTTCGTTCTTTTAGTGTGGGAGATTCTGTATATGCTAGGAACCTTATAGGTGAACCTTTGTGGATTCCTGCTGAAATAACTCACATCACTGGCCCTCGTTCTTACAGGGTACAAACAGAGGATGGCCTCCTCTGGAGCAGGCACATTGACCAACTTAGATCCAGGTTCCCTCAGGAACATCGCCCTGTCTCTCTCTGGGTCCCTCACCTGATGTCTCTTCTAGGGGAAGGGGGAACAGGAGGAAAATCAGCAAACAGGAATCAACCCCGTGTAACGAGCCATTGCGACAGGAACCATCCCGAACCCTGTCACAATGCCAAGATCCATCCTTAGAAGTGGAAGATTGCACATCACTACCTGACTTGGGTGCTGACATTGGAATGGAGATGGGTTGGGAGGAGACCAGATTCTAACAGTCTAACAGGGTCTCCTTTCACAGGAAGTCCCAACAGGGAAATGTCAGCAGACACATTTCCCCTCTCACTGGGTGAGAACGTTAAAACTTCTGAACCACGAAGGTCTCAACGTACACGTAAGAGCCCCACCTATTTAAAGGAATACATTAGATAGGTTGGGGTTTGGTATGGACTGAACCTAGTGGGGAGGGGTGTTATGTATGTAGGTTTGAATGTTATTGGTTTATTTGAACTGTTCTTGTAAAATGTCAAATGGTATTGGTTTAAATAGTGCGGGAAGAAACCCTGCACTTCCATTGGCTGGCAGCTACGGCTGCAGGCTATAAGAGGCAGCCGTAGCCAAGCCAGGACGGGTCCATTTGAGCTGTAGTCACTTAATAAACTCTTTGCTGGAACTCCTCGTGTCTGACTCTTCATGCAAACTTAACACTAGGTTATTTAATTAAGGAGCATCTTACCCCAATGGGATTGGCCCATTCCACTTGCTCCAGGGACAGGCCTCCTTTTGATCCTATCTCCCAAAGAATTTGGTCCAGGAATTTAGCCTTTTCTGTTATAACCCCCACCCTTTGGAATATTCTCCCACTGAAGGAGAGGTCAGATCTCACATTCCTATCCTTCAGGGAGAACCTTAAAATCTGGCTCTTCCTGCTGGCCTGGGACCCCAATAGGGATGTTTATGCTGGGGTGGCTGACAGGTTGGAGGAAAGATCCCCACCTCCGTGTTGTCTCTTTTCAGTTTTAGTCTTTATTAAATCTTATTTTAATCATCTTGTATTAGCATATCATTTTGTAAGCCACCCAGAGTTACTGCAACAGTAGGGCGGTGGCATATACACTTAACAAACAAATAAATAAAACAGCATTACTACTAACTGCAGAAAAAATTAAGATCCTCTTTGACATATCACCAGTTTGTGCATATTCCAAACTATCTTGTAAATATTGAGGTTCTGGGGTTTTAGAACCAAAAGGCAAGTGCATTTTAAAAGAGCAAGAACTGACCCATTTCATTCTCGTTCACATATGTTGTTAATGAATCAACTAATCTGCTATATTGCCTATCAAAATCTCTCAACAATTTGCAAAAAAATAAAATAAAATTGAGGCAGTAAAAATGGTTTAAAATAGCAATGAAGCAATAATAAAATAGTTAAAATGCAAAGTTAAAACCAGCAGTTAAATGCCCTCCAAAAGATGTGTTCTAATGACATTTTAAAACCTGATAAAGATATTAAACCTTTTGGCTCTGCCATGAATAGTTTCTGAAGAACAGCAGCAACCCAAGTTTATATCCAAGTCAAGCTTATGGCAACTATAGAACATAGATTATCTTTAGATAATCTCACTAAGCACGGATATTCATATAGAAGGAAGCCACTTCTGAAATAGCCTGGACCTAAGGCTACTGAATACTGAATAGTCTTGATTTATTAATCACAATTGGGACAAGAACGTTGGTTATCGAGTGAAGTGGTCACATAGCTGCTTCACTCAACAACTGAAATTCTAGTATCCCCATTAATGTTCATTAAGCAATCTCATAGTTCATTGGGCAGATGGACCTCCAGGTAAGGAGCTCAGGGTGATTTGAGAATAGAGGATCCCTGGGGAATTCTAATACAGGCCACATGTGGGTTGGAAGGTGCTGCAGTGTGGCATGAAGTAACATCCACCCATGGAAGCTTCATCAACCACCCAGCCCACCAATGCATACAAAGTACAGAGACAAGAACATCAGGTAACCCATGGGTTACAAACAGTTTTCTGAGCTGCTTGATGACAGCATCAGTTGTGGTGGATGTCATGGGAAATACCTCGAGCCATTTGGAATATGCATCTACTATAACCAGAAAAGTGTGCCCTCTAGCAGGACCTGCGAAATCAATGTGGATCCTAGACCACGGGCCCCTAGGACATTCCCATTCCTGTGGGGGGCGTGAGGTGGGGCAGGCCTGACTACCTGGCAATTGGGACAAGATGAAACCCAGTTTTCAACCATTTTTGTCAATACCTGGCCACCATACATAACTCCTGGCCAATCCCTTCATCCTTACAATCCCAGGATGACCCTCATGTAACATTTCCAAACCTCTCTTTGCAGTTTTGCAGGAATAACCACACTGTGTACCCCCACAAAAATACATCCTCTTAATACAGATAATTCAGTTTGCCTGG
>CM019148.1:290843688-290901110 GCA_009733165.1 Naja naja
GTCACCATTATTTTGATTTGTCTGCCAAGCTTCTAAGCTAAGATCTGCAGGCATTTGCCTGCTAGCTAGAACTTTGTTATCTTGTGTCCATAGTAATGAGATAAGACTGTCTTGTAATTTCTGATTTATTGTGCATGCTTCAAAGATTTTTTTTCTTCACTTCCTTTAACTTCCTTTGTACTTATTCTGTATATGCTTTGTGAGATTGCTGCCGCTTATGTAGTCCATTCGGTTTTATTATTTTTGTAAATAAAATATGTTTCTTAGATTATTTTCCAGGTTTTATTTAATCAAAGTTGACAGCAAAGAAAGGCACAGTCCACCTCTAATTAGCAGGGATATTTGGAAGCTGGTTTTACCCCTGACAAATGGTAGAGAGGATGGTTTGATTTACGATGTTTTTTCTTTGCTAGTTGTTTTGATAACAAGTGAGGTTAATTAGTCATTAGTTCACAACATCTGAGGAATGGTGTGTTTAATTGCAAGATGTACCTTGAAAGAAAGGAAATGAAATGAAGGGCTCAGTGGAGGAAGATTTACCACTTTCTGACCTAACTAAGGAGGCTGCTTGGAGAGCTCAGATGAAGACTTGCAGTTTGGCAAACTTCCCACTTGCTTCATGACGCGATGGAAGAAACTGCCATGGGAGGAGAACGAGAGATAAGGTCTGTAATCTCTTCTGTTTATGATGCATGCTCCCAAGCTACTTCCCAAGAAAAAGCTCATACTGAAAAGAAAAAGCCCAAGAATATGAAAGTTTGGTGCAAAGCCTAATGTTTTACAGTCAGCTAAGCATTTTCACCCAAAGAGAAGGGTGAGTCCCGAGCAGACATTGAGTCAGAAAGCTGTGCAAGAGTATTTGCAACAAATTGAAGTTTATGAACAAAGTCTAAAGCAGGCTAAGACCTTTGCATCCTCCTTCAGACAGATATGGGTGTTATTCAAGTTTCTGAGCCCTCCATCTTGCCTTCTTCTTGAAGCCAAGGGACCACCCACAAGTTGGTCACATGGGTGTGGTGTCAGACCAATCAGAGCAGAGAGCTTTGCCTACATCACAGCTTATTCATGATTTGCCTTGTGATGCTGACTCAGCAAGAGCTCCTGTGATTTCTAATGTTGTAGCACCATCTGCTGGCAATTGCATGCAATACAGGAACAATTATGAATTTTACACAGATCTTTTGAAATGTTGTCAAAGGGCCAGTCAAATGTACAAGCTATTATATCTCCAGCCATTGCTCCAGCTATGCAAATGCCTCCTGTGGCTTCCCAAATTGCATCAGCTCGGCTTCCTGATGTAGCTGCTATTAAAATTCCTCAAATGCAGCAAATACAACTGCAAATGCCAGCAACTCCAGCAGGCCAAATTAATGTTGCTCAAAAACCAATGGCAGCTCAACAGCAACAAGTCCACATGCAGCCACGGGTTCGACCAGCAATGGCACAGCCACAAATGCCTTTAGCAGGTCAACCAGTGCCAGCACCAGTGCCAGCCCAGTGTCCCCTGGTGTCCAAGCACACATTGCTCAACCAGCGCAAGTTATACATGTTCCTCTTCAACATTCTTCTATCACCCCACTGACTGGTGATTCAAAATTAAAGCACTCAGGACAAAATTACAAGGCATGGGTCAGTGAGGTTGGCATTTTACTTCATAGAGAAGGTACCCACTGTATGGTGTTTAATCCTCCACCACAACCTTGGCCTCCTGAAAAAAGACTTGGATATTAAAGCATCACAACATTATTGATGTCAATGGACACTGAACTGCAGATTATTTTTCACCTGATGCAACAGCCCAACAAATTTGGGTTCAATTAGAAGCATGTTACCGGCCTATTTCAATTGAATCTACATGTTTACTCTTAACTGACTTTCATGGTTCGAGATTAAAACCTGGTGAAACTATTGGAGAACATTTAACTAAAATGAAAGGAAAGAGAAAAGAACTTGCTGAACAAGGTTATGCTGTAGATGATTTTCAAATGATCAGTATTATTATTAATTCATTGAATTATGAATGGAAAGATGCCATTTCAAAGATTAATCAAGTGCCTATTGCTCAGCGCACAGTTGATCATGTATGCAGAATTTTAACCGAAGAAGAAGCACTCATGCATGCCCGCCACATTTGAGAGGACCACCTGCATCAAGAGCTTCAGCAAGGCATCCCTTCCAAGGAAGAGCCTTCATTCCAAGGATGCCAAGATGTTACATCTGCGATCGTGTGGGACATGCCACCTGGAATTGTCCCCAGCGAACTCCAGCACCTGTCACGCCAGCCCAGAGGAACAGATTCCAGAGGCAGAGGTAGGTGGAAGACAAGGTCGTCATGGTCCCAGGTGTGATCTGCAAGCTCCACACATCACATTGGTGTTAACCAATGATCCACAGCCTCACACAGAGTATGACAGATGACTTCTCTGGACTTTAGACAGTGGAGCAGCAGTGCATGTTACCTACAGAAGAGATCTTTACACAGAGATGCACGAGCCTGAACCTGACATGCGCGAACTGTACACTTTTTCAAACTATCCTGTTCAGGTCATGGGAAAAATTAAAGAGCTCGATGCACTTATTCCTGATGTTTATTATATACCAACAGTAACCTGTAGTTTGCTTAGTCAGAGTCATTTGTGAGAGTATCCAAGTACCAGGTTCACCATTTTGAAAAAGCAAGTTATGTGGTTAAAGAGGGTAATATTGTTGCTGAAACCATATTAATTGGTGGTGTCTATTACCTAAAGCCAAAGTCTAACTCAAGCACAGGCAAGTATACAATTTCCAAAAAGGAGAGCACAGGCCCAAAGAGATGTTCCAGAGAGAGATCCTGTACTCCAAAGGCTCCTAAAGCCAACAAAAAAAATAAAAACAGGTTGCTCAAAGCAAGCCTGAGGTTCCTAATATAAATATTGAGAATTCATTAACAGGTAAACCTTTGCATTCCAGGTGTATCCATAAGTGGCATAGAAGATTGGGGCATTCCAGTTTTCGTGTTCTTAGGAAGATGCGGAATTAGTGAAAGGTTTGGATTTGAAGGGCTGTAAAGTGTTCTTGGATTGTGCTGTCTGCAAGAAAACCAAATCCAAAGCAGCAGCTGTTCCAAAACACGCCACACGCCTGTCAACACGCATTTTGATTTGGTACACACTGACATAGTAGGTCCATTTGCACCAACACTTGGTGGCAAAAAATATTTCTTAACAATTGTTGATAATTATTCTAGATATGGATTTGTATTTCCTATGAAGGAAAAATCAGAGACCTTTCAGATCTTTAAAGACTTTGCAACTTATGTCAATACCCAACACAATGTTCACATCGCTAGAATTCAAAGTGATTGCAGTGCTGAATTCATGTCTCAGCATTTTCAGGACTGGATCGTAAGAATGGAATTCTGCACCAGACCTCAGCCCCTTACGTTCTTGCTGAGAATGGAGTGGCGGAATGGCATTCTACAAACCATGATCGTTATCTCCTAGAAGATGCTAATCTCAGTCTCCCATACTGGGGTGAAGCTATTAAATATGCAAATTACATTGTTAACGCATCTGGAGTAGTGTGATAAATCAGACACCTTTCCTCATGTTATATGGGTATAAACCGATCTTAAAACATCCATATTTTTGGTTCATATGCTATGGTGAACATTCCTTTAGCTCAAAAGAAAGAAATGAGGTCCAGCAGCAGAAAGAATGAGATTCATGGGTATTTATTTATTTATTTATTTATTTATTTATTTATTTATTTATTTGACTTATATGCGCTCCCTCTCGAAGACTCGGGCAGCTTACAATTAAAATACAACAGTGAATAAATTAAATTAATTAAAAAGATATTAAACATTTAAGCTGAATTAATGTTTAAAACCCCAATTAGATAACCCCAACCCAGGAGAATCAGCACAACCCAGATTGTAGGAAGAGCCAGGTTTTCAAATCATGGCGGAAGGAGTGAAGATCGGGAGCCAAAGCGGACTCAAGCGGAAGAAGATTCCACAAAGTGGGAGCCGCCACAGAATAGGCCCTCTCGGTGCTGCCAAGCGCATTGTGTCATACAGCGGCACCCGAGAGACCCTGCCTGTCGCCCCGCCAGGGCGGTTGGCATTAGATGCTGGGAGAAGGGTATTGATGACAATTCAAAATGGAGCAAATTTGTTGACTCCAGACATGTAATAGTGATTTCTCAGTCCTTTAATTTTGAGGAAGATGCTGACTGGTCCAGGATTCAATGATCCTGGAATTTATTTTCTAGAGATGATGCTACTGATGTCACGCAGCCTGATGATCAAGATTCACAGGCAGATGTTCCATCAACTAATTCTTCTCAACAAGATGTTCCGTCTTCCCAAGCTGTCGATGCTGATGCTAGTGATGATGAAGAAGACGAGGACGAAACACAAGAAGAATGGACCATTGTTCGAGGACGTTCTGAGAGGGCCATGAAGGGGATCCCTCTAAGCGATATTCATGGCAATTGACAAAATCACCTTTACCTTTGATTTGTGCTGTTACACTTCCTCCTGACAAGTTCACACAAATTAAGAATCTTCCTGATTCAGAGCAAGAGAAATTGTATGAGGCAATGCAGGCTGAAATGGACAGTCTAAAAAACTCAAGTTGTTTACGCCTGCAAGTCCTCCAGCAAATAAGAAAGTTATTGGCACTAGGCGGGTCTATAGAATTAAAAAAAGCCAAATGGCGAGCCATTATACAAGGCCAGACTTGTAGCTCAGGGTTTTGCTCAATGTTATCCTGAGGACTACACAAATACTTACTCACTGACAGTTTAGAATGAGGCGTAAAATTGCTTTAGCCACTGGCAACTATTCTTGGTTTAGAAGTTTTCCAATTTGATGTTGAAACAGCTTATCTACATGCTGACCTGGATGAAGAAATTTACGTCAAAGGTCCTCCAGGGTTCGAAAGCAAGAAGGGGATACCTGGCTTCTAAACAAAAGTCTTTATGGTCTGAAACAGTCTGGTTTAATGTGGTACTTATGTCTTACTGACAAACTAAATTCAATGGGCTTTATTAAGTCGAAACTGATGAATGCGTGTTCACAAAGATCTGAGAATATATATGAGATAATTTTTGTTTATGTTGATGATATTGTTTATATTGGTCCAAATAAGCAAATGAGTGAGAATTTTGCTAAAGCCTTGCAGAAATATTTTACATTGAAATCTTTAGGTTACATTAACACTTATTTGGGTGTTCAGATTAACAAAACTCAGAAGGGTTTAGTCTTTCACAAGAGGATAAGATTGAACAACCATTGCATTATTGCAATATGAAGGATGCTAAAACAGCTAGCATACCTATGCAAACAGATTTTCATAATCTGGCACATGAACCAAGTCCTGATTTTGAAGATCAAACACTTTATCGTTCAGTAATTGGGTCATTGTTGTACATTAGTAGTTGGACTAGACCCGACATTGCACTTAGTGTTAATCTTTTGTCACGACATGGAGGTAAGGCAAAACAGTTTCATTGGTTATGCATTAAGAAGTTGTTGAGATATCTAAAGCACACTAAAAATATGAAGTTGTTGTTAGAACCGACACATACTGATTATGCAGAATTATGTTGTTATGCAGATTCTGATTGGGTGAGTGATAAGAAGTAACGAAGAAGTACTTCAGGTTATATGATGTTCTTAAATGGATGTCCTGTTTACTGGCATGTGCATAAACAGAACTTCATTTCTTGTTCATCTACTGAAGCTGAATGTGCTTGTGTTTCAAATGCATGTAATTCTCTAACGTGGTTTGAGGCTTTAGTCACAGATATGATGGACAACGAATCGTTTCGAAACACATTTCACAGGTTCTAGGTCCAGACACATTGACATTCATTAAAAACATAAAGCAATTAGTTAAACAAGGTTTTGTTAAATTATAGTATGTGTCCACACATGATCAGATTGCTGACATTCTCAAGAAACCACTTCCAGCTGCTCAGCACAAATATCTACGTGAGAAGATGTGCCTTACCTGATGTTTGCTCAACAGACAAAGAAGGGGATGTCACTACATTATTTTGATTTGTCTGCCAAGCTCCTAAACTAAGATTTGCAGGCATTTGCCTGCTAGCTAAAACTTTGTTATCTTGTGTCCATAGTAATGAGATAAGACTGTCTTGTAATTTCTGATTTATTGTGCATGCTTCAAAGAGTTTTTCTTCACTTCCTGTAACTTCCTTTGTACTTATTCTGTATATGCCTTTGGTCTGAGATTAAGCTGCTGGTATGTAGTCCGTTAGGTTTTATTATTTTGTAAATAAAAATATGTTTCTTAGATTATTTTCGGGTTTTATTTAATCAAAGTTGACAGCAAAGAAAGGCACGGTCTACCTCTAATTAGCAGGGATATTTGGAAGCTGGTTTTACTCCCTGACATGCAGCCTTGTTTTCCACTGGCCTGGATTAATTGCTTTGGGGGCTATTTCTCTGCCATTTCTCTGTGGACCACCAAAATTTTGCGGACCACCAGTGGGCACAGACCACCAGTTGGCAACTGCTGTTCTAGCCCAACTCCTGCTCAAACAGGAGATCCTATACCTTTTCAGATAGGTGGCTATATTTATGAGGCATCTTTCTCCTAGGATAAATGATTCTAATAATGCCAGAATCAAGATATGCTGACTGACTTATGATCCAAAATAGCTATGCAGGCACTCACATATGTAGAAGAGTAGGAACAGCTTGTGAAGCAACAACATGAGGCTTACCTCATGCAGCTCATGCAGCTACTGTATGGAATTTGTATGGTCTTCTATTAAGTGGGCCACAGACCACCAGTTGGCAACTGCTGTTCTAGCCCAACTCCTGCTCAAACAGGAGATCCTATACCTTTTCAGATAGGTGGCTATATTTATGAGGCATCTTTCTCCTAGGATAAATGATTCTAATAATGCCAAGAATCAAGATATGCTGACTGACTTATGAAAAGATCAAACAAAATAGCTATGCAGGCACTCACATATGTAGAAGAGTAGGAACAGCTTGTGAAGCAACAACATGAGGCTTACCTCATGCAGCTCATGCAGCTACTGTATGGAATTTGTATGGTCTTCTATTAATTTTGAAACACCTCTTTCAAAAGTTTTGTAGACCCTGTCTGTGGTTTGTGTGTGTGTGTGTTTGTGTGTGTGTGTTTCAAGTCATTTTTTTTACTCCTAGCCACTGCCTGGACAAGTCCCTCTGCAACCTTTTTGGCAAGATTTTGGAACTATTTTTTTTTTCATTGCCTCCTTCCAAGGGCTGAGGGGAAATTATTTGCCCAAGATCACCCAACTGGCTTCATACCTAAGGTGGAACAGAGCTCATAATATCCTGGCTTATGTAGAGTTTACAGGGAAGATTATTTTGTGACTGGGACAATGGAGAAGAGGAATAGTGCAGTAGCTCCTGCTAATAGGGTACATCTAAAGTTATTTGAGAAAATCATTGAAATTACGCAAAACTTCTAATGTGTTTTGATTCACCAAAACTTTGACCAAATCACAAGCAGCATCACAAATTAAATTACTCTCTTTGAAAGAAGAGACCAAATCAAACAGCTGTGAATTGCATGATACTAACATTTTGGAGATTATATGGCTTTCCTGTGTTTCTTATGTATATGGAGAGTGCTGGAGGGACTTGGTGGCATGGTAGGCTCTCTGATGACGTAAGAAAGAAGCTAGTTAGCATCATCTTATTAAATGCTACTTCCAGTTCTTTGGGGTAAAGGAAATTGCTGTTTCATTCACTTTCTCATGTCTCAGCTTCTTTCACCTAGTTACAAGCTGAAACTTTGATGCCTCTTGTGCTAATGGAATGTCCCTATTATAGAATTTAAGGATTTCAAGAATTTTATTGAGAGAAACAGGGCATAATAAGTACTTTTTCCCCTTGTTATTCAAATTACTCATTCAATATATAGAAGTAACTGTTTCATTTCCAGCTAAACTTTGCAAGTAAAGTGTAGTGCAGCCTAATTGCTCTGTATACTAATGCAAACAATTTCCATCCAGAAGACAAAATTTCAAAAGTACAAATGAGATTTTCCCCCCGAATTTCCACCTTCCACTCTAGTCAACTCTAAGCATATATGTGCATAGATTTGATCTAAACATAGATGCACACAGTTATAATTCTATCTACAGATCCAGAATTAAGAAAAGGTTTAGAGATTAATTCATTGCTTATTTCACATAAGTGACTCAAAGCAGTTTGCAACAAAAAAGGTAACTGATAAAATACATAATATAAAAATAAAAATGCATAGCAGTTGAACTTTACAAAATGAAGTTTCAACACAGATAAGAGAAAGGCTCCGTCACACACTCAGGGCTCTAGGCCCAGTTCCAGAATCAGTTTACAGGGTTTTATAATAGGCTAGGTTATAATAGATAACCTAATCTCAGAAGGAATGATGTTCCAAAGGGTGGGCACCATGGCAGAAAAATCTCTCTTCCTGAGCCCTACCAGCTGTCATTTCTTAGCCAGTGGCATCTGTGGAAAGCTTTTCCTGCTAGACCAGATGGGAAAAGTAGAAAAAAATGAGGAGAGGTGGTCCATGAATAACCTGATCCCAAGCCATTAGCATCTTGAATTGCACCCAGAAAAACACTGGAAGCCAATGAGAAGTGGTGCAACATGAGCCAAATAACCAACACCATAAATGCCACCTTCTACATCAACGAAAGCTTACAAATGCTCTTTAATGAGAGAATTTTGTAACATCTAATTTGAGGTCATGAGGAAATGGGAACAATTCATACACAATCAAAACCTTGCAAAGCAGCTATCCTAGCCTAAACTTTCCTAGCGCCTATTACTTGCTCCTCAAGTGGGAGCCATATGTCCAGGAGGACTCCAGGTTTGTTTGTTTGTTTGTTTTTAGTTTTTTATTTTTAATTATTTAAATACATCTTTAGAACAGTGTGGTTCCAGATGTTTTACATTTTAAATCAATCATATCCATAATCACAAATACAACTTTCTAACATTACATTATTATTTATTATCATATTTTCTTCTTTATATTCTCATAAATTACTTTGTATCAGCCTCTTTATCTTCCTTAATCATATATTTAACATTTTTACAGTTTGATCTCTTCATATCATTTCATTGATCATTCAAAATTTCATCTTAATTTAAGGTTATCCCTTAATAAATCCCCTTTCCATTATTACATTTGCCTCTATTACATTTATTTATGTTTTCTGTGTGCTTCCTCCCCTTTAACTTCTCATTCTTACACACATTTTCCATCTTATTTTCTTTTAACCAATATTATCAAATTTATAGCAATATATCCTCATACAAGTGAATAACAGAATATTTAATTCATTTAAAATATATTCATCAATCTCTAATTTCCTTAAACATGTATTCTTGTGCTCACCATGTTTACAATTTCATACCATTCTTTAAGCATTCAAAATTCCATCTTTTTTAATTTATATTATCCCTATTATATCCCCCTAATATTACATTTGCCACTGCTGAGCATATTTTATTTTCTATATATTCCCTTCCCTCTAACAACTCATTTTTACACAAATATATTTTCTTTTAGCCAATAAAATCAAACTTATAACATTATAACCTCATTACCTTATATATATGATGATATAACAAATATATAATTCATTATAATTCATCCTACTGTATGGTTATATCTATTCTCTGTCAGGCTCCACATTATATTTCTTTCAATATCTTAACTATTAATCACTTATATCTTACATAAACATTTATCTATCTTACTTGATTAATCTGTTATAAGTTCTTATTTTCATAACTATTACATTTAAATTATTCCTTCTTGTTCTAATTCTTAAACCCAATTCCTCAAAATCTATTATATATGTTTTACTGCAAATGTACCTCTTCATGTGGAGTCTCCCTCTTTTCCATTTCTAACCATTGTCTCTAAGTCTTTCTTTTATATTAATTTGTCATTTCTTTACTTGCTTATCATTTTCTAACACCTTTTGGCTTTTTCCCTTAATCCTTCCTCCATTTATCATCATTTTGTCTCCCATTTCTCAAAGTTTGTCCCCACCATCTTTTGATCTCCTCTCTGTATTTCCCTAACCATTTCATTTATCAGCATTCTAGTCTCAGTACTCCCCCTTATTTATTATACCTATCATTAATATCTCACGTTCAACTTCTTTTTTCTTCTTTTGTATTATTTGTTGTTCCTTTTGTTCCATTTCACTAGTTTCTCTTTCTTCTAGCTCCTCCTCCTTCTTTGTTCTTTCTTCTTCTGCTGCTACCATCGCCATTTCTGAATTTTCCTCTATATTCTGTATTTTAGTGCATAAATCCAACATTCTTTCCCACATCTCATTCATAGCTCGAATGTCCATCTTTATTTCTTTACATACATCACTCATCTTTATATTGCTTATTAGTCCAATTGTCCAGTATCCAGTAAGTTTTATTTTATTTGGACCAGTGTCTCTTTTTTGTTTTTAAAATATCAATATCCTCAGATCTTTATTTCATAATGTTAGTCAGTCCAAATCTCTGGTAGTTCCAGGGGTAATGTCCTCCTATATCCTTACTCTTTGATTATAATATATTCCAGCTTCCAGGAGTCTTATTGTAATGTCTTTCTTTTATTCCTTTTTAATTTCTTCTTTTGATGAAATCATTAGTTTGAAGGGATTTACAGGATCTTTCTTTCATCAACAAGTGGCACTTTTAGTCCAGTTTCACAGCTACTCTTTTTCTGTTTCATTATTTAGCTTCACCAATTTTAAGAATCAAATGTTATTTCTCTTTAGAACAATTATTTCCAGCATTCAAATGGAAAGCCTTTCAATGTCAAATCCTGCCCGATCATCAATTCCAAATTAGTGTTCTTCAGATTAATTCCTTTTACAATTTTAGGTTTTTAAAACTCTTTATATTTCCCAATTTTTCTTCTATCTTCCAATCCGCTGCTAACACAATTCTTTAATCTTCTCTGTTATAGTCTTTTTGGGGTAGGTACAAATAAAATAAATTCTTTTCACCCTTCTACAAACACCATTCCCAATCTCCACTCCAGAGCTGCACTTAGATGTTTCTCGGCTGTCCCAACTTTGTAGCAGCCATCTTGGCCCGCTCTTCTCTTTGTTGTGGCATACAGACCAAGCTCGGGGTTTCTACAGAGGAGTTGCGTTCTCCCTTGGAACCTCACTGGGCACCTCTCCTTAGCTTTGCTGTCCCTCCAAGGAGGCGGTTCCATCCAGAGCCTACAAATGGTGAGAAGCCAGCGCAGGAACGGAGACCTCCATTTGCTGCTTCTGGTCTCGTCGCGACATCAGCCGGAAGTCAGGACTCCAGATTTGTTTGAGGTAATGCCATCCCTTCCAAAACCAAAAATAGTGGATTGATGGAATCAGGAGGTCCAAAATATCAGAGCTACTCTGTCTTGTTTGGATTGAGCCAAAGCTTATTGTACCTCATCCAGAACACTGCAGAGTCCAGGCATGGACACAGAACTTCCACAACATCACTCAATGACATAAAGTCCCTCTGAGTCCCAGCCACAAAGAAGGCAAAATGGTGATCAGACAAGGTGGGGAAATAAAGATTGTAGCCTCAGGAGCCAGGCCAATACTAATGCCTCTGTCTGCTCTGCCTCTGTCACAACCAATTCACATCCATATTGGTAACTCCTGTTTGATGGAGAACCCACTTGCAGATCTTCAAGACCTCTGCCATTAGTCACATCTCTTTCAGTCCCAGCAAAGATCCAGCAGTCTTCCTCTACCCAAAAGCCTCCCATAATGTGTCTAATGCCACTGGCCTTTCTTCTGCCAGGTTGAGCAATGCTAATCAATGTGAAAACTGTACAACAGTTGATTTTTTTTTCACTTGGCAGTCCAACCATCCAGCTGCTACCATCGGCTCCAGGCAGACAATCCTCCATCTGGCAGCATGGAACAAAAGGTAAGTTATTAATAGGAAATTACCTCTTACTCTGATTGACTCATACAAACTGGCAGGTTGCCTAGATCTAAAAGGTTTGATCCTTTTTTCTTCCCATCCATCACCTTCAACCTCACAGAAAGTCCTCTCCATGAATAGATTAAGTCCTCTGCTGGTCCTCTTACTCCTTAGCACTCTTCTCCTGGATCATGCTTCAAATGCTTGATAGGCTTACGAACTAATGAGCTTTAAGCAGTGCAAAAATCACTTAATCCGTTTTATGATGACTAGCCACACTTTATCTGGATTAAAACCAAAAATCCATCTAGAGCTTTCTAAGTCCCTGTTAGCCATTTTAACTGCCAACCATCATCTCCATTTCTAAACATCTTCTTCCTAAATCCCTGTGGGTATTTTCTTGGTCAAAACTTCTCCTTTGCTATTTCTTATCTACCAGTCTTCCTCTACCAGATCCACTATTTTGAATTGGTGGTGAGACTAATAGCAGGTATCAAGTCTATGGATGCCTCTGTTTCTGTGCCAGCCTCTATCTGTGACCTGCTGATCTGTCTCACTCTACTTCTGCTGATTAAACATCCTTGAACATCAATTTGAGCCATCAAAATTTTTTGGGAAGCCAAAAAATTCATCAGGCAAGTCAATGCAGCTAGGGAGAAATAAAACTTTACTAATGTGCTTTGCACCAGCCTATCCTCCTTCCCTCCTGGCCCCCCAAAAAACCCTCTAGTGATTAGTAGCAGGGTTAGTTAGGAAATTATATTAATATGTTTGTGACCCATAAAACCCAGTAATGCAGAGACAGAAACCATACTCTTCAACAAGACCACATTAGAGATCAGTCTTCAGTGTCATGCCAATCCTAGCACTCCAAAAAAGCCATAGTACTTTTAAAATTATTATTTTTAAGCTGAAGTAGAACATCAATATTGCTACACCATAGCAATATCTGGGTTATCTGCTGGAATATTTAGAGTCTGCTGCACTGTCCTTTTTTCATCCTTGCTATCTCTCTCCCTGAAAAGAAAAGCAGGGAGTATTTCGTTCTTTTAAAAAGATGTTCAGATGAAACTTTGCCTTATTAATATTTCTAAGGATTATATCACACAAGTTCTGTTTATCTAGTTCTTCCTTAAAATTAAGCAGCTGCAGGTCTTTTCACATTTTTGTTATTATTGTCCCAATATGACTCAAATTGAATTACCTTTCCCCTGAATTTTTAATTGCTGATTTGAAACAAATAATAACCCTTTTCAGCTTTTGAAAAGCTGAATTGACTCAGATCATAGTTGATTTGCATAGACCTACAAAGTAGTTCTGAGAGGTGGTGAAAACTGATAGAATATGCATGGATCCAGCAATATCCATTCTATAAGCCTGACTGTTCCACTCAAGGATAAAGTTGTGATACAAACTGTGGAATAATTTACATTATGTATAAGGATTTGAAAACTAGCTTTTTATTGAATATATTGTATCCCTAAATAGTAAATTAGCAAAAATGTGGGGTTTAATAGCCGATTGGAAATTCCTCCCTTCTTTATGTTATTATTCATCTTGGGAAACAATTGCGTTTTCCAGGTAAAATTCTTGTGTTAGTTATCATGATGTTTTCCTTCATCAAGAGTGTGATCTTTATTTTTCATCTATAATGGGTACCTGTCTCAAATGTAGTGGTGCTATTTTTGCTAAGAATTTGACAAGGAATTTGCATAATGAATCACACACATTTTCCTTAGCTTTTTTGCATTGTAGTGCTTTGGAGTAATGAATGAGTCCATCACTGCTTTATAGGATAAGATATAGTCCAATCCTCTGTCAAATCTTCCTGCACATTGCTTTTTTTACTTGTTTCTGAGAATGTGATGGCATTTCTGGTCTTCAGGCTTTCAGGCTTTTTTTAAAAAGAAAAGCCAAAGTGGTCTACGATTCAAAGGCCTTCAGCATTTTGAGATTACAGAATAAAATTTATTGTATTGACACATCTTCTGAACACATTTGAAACCAGTTCTAAAGCAATAACCACAACACTGGATAAAAATGACACATATCTATTTTGAAGATAAATCTGAAGTGAAACAAAACTTTTTCAAATCTTTCTACTGTACTTTGCAGCTTTCTGAGACTGAATTTTATAGAGAAAGAAAATAATATTTATATAGTTTCTTTCATCCCTGAAATTTTCAGGATAGATGATAGGAGTTCATCTTTGGGATAATATCCAATAGTTTTTTTTAAAAAAAATAGAAATAACACAACTGTATGATAACCTGGAACTACTGGATCTTTCTGAAATTACTGGGATATTTTAATTCAGTAATATTCAAGAATTAAATATATTCACAAATCAAAAGACTGTTAAGAGGAAGAGAACTTTGATGGCCATAGTCAATGTTTGTTAAAGTACAACCAGGAAATACAGTTATAGAAGTATAGCAACTATGCCATACAGTAATACTTAACTAATACTTAAGTAAGGTGGACTGGCAACAGCATAGCTAAGCAATGTGATTGAAAAGAAAAAAAATCAGGAAATCACCAGGTGAGATCATCCATCAATATGAGATAAGGTATCATCAATATGCTGATGACACTCAACTGTACATCTCCATCCAGGTGACCTCAATGATGTGGTACTTTTCCTTTTGTGGGGCCTGGAAGCTGTGAGAGTCTGGATAGAGGACACCAGGCTTCAAATGATGAAGGTAAGAAAGAATGGCTGTGGGTTCAAGGAGACACAAGATCTGTAGGTTTATTATCTTTATTTATGAATGGGCTGACACAACCCCAGACAGATCTCATATATAATCCAAGGGTTCTCTTAGATTTATTATTCCTGCTCAAAAAGCAGGTGGCAGCTGTGACAAAGAAAGCCTTTATGTAACTTCATGTTGTGCACCAGTTGTAGCCTTTGCTGGGTCATGAATTACTCATGTCCCAGTCATTTCTCAGCTAAATTACTGTGATGCATTCTACATGGGGTTACCCTTGAAGAATATTTGGAAGCTACAATTGATACAAAACACAGCAGTTCTGAAGGCCCTTCAGATGGCACATGTAACACCACTGTTGCACGAGCTGCACTTGTTACCAGTCTGGTTCATGCCCAATTCAAGGTGTTATTTATCACCTTTAAAACTCTTTGTGGTATGGGTCTAGGACTCTAGGTGTTATGTATGTAGGTTTGAATGTTATTGGTTTATTTGAACTGTTCTTGTAAAATGTCAAATGGTATTGGTTTAAATAGTGCGGGAAGAAACCCTGCACTCCCATTGGCTGGCAGCTACTGCAGGCTATAAGAGGCAGCCGTAGCCAAGCCAGGACGGGTCCATTCGAGCTGTAGGCACTTAATAAACTCTTTGCTGGAACTCCTCGTCTGACTCTTCATGCAAACTTAACACACTGGCGGCGAAGTGGCTGATTTGGCCTGGGAAGAAGGCGATCTGCCGGCATCCCGAGAGAAGAAGGGCGGTCTTTCTCACGCACTGCGGACCGGCAGTCTTCAAAATGGCGAAGGCGTTAGCGGGAGCTGCAGAGCTGAAGGTAATGGAATGGCCCGATTTAGAGAAACTTTTAAGAGCCCATTATGCCCCACAAGTATCGTGCCTCATTAAGAGACACGAATTTTACCGTCGGGATCAAGGGGATAGTGAGAATGTTAATAACTTCGTGGCAAGTTTGAGGGACATTGGGGGTGCTTGTGACTTTACCAACTTAGAAGAGGCCATGCATGATCGGTTTGTTTTAGGCCTCAAAGATAAGGTCTTACAAAGCAAACTATTAATGAAACCTAAGATCACGTTTAAAGAGGCCATTGAAGAAGCTGTTTCAGCGGAAGCCACCAAGTCCTCAGCAGCGGCCATGAAAAAGATTAACAAGGCCTCAAGCCAGGCCTCAAGCCATTCTGATGGGGAAAAATCCACAACAGCCCATTGCGAACAAATAGACTCTGATTCAGATGGCAGTGAGGCAGAGGAGGGATTTTAGACTCAGAATGGAGAAGAAAAAAAGACTCTGGAAAAACAGGCAAGGATTCTATTGCAGAGGCTGTGGGGGCACCCGCACTGAATGCAAGTTCTTTGACTCCATCTGCCTACGTTGTGAGAAAGGGGTCACATAGCCAGAGTCTGCAAATCATCCAGAACTCCAACAAAAAAAAAAAAATTTCCTGATAAAGACTTTAAGCCCAACAATTTCCTTGAAAAGATGGGGCAAAATTTAGAAGCAAATGGCAAGAATGAAACTCACCAAACAATCACTATTGGTCATTCTTCACCCTTAAAAGCAGAAAAGTACATGTGAAGGTGTTTATTGAAGGAAGGCCTTGCCAAATGGAAGTGGACTCAGGCTCTTATTTATCTATGGTGTCATGGGACACTATCCACAGACTCTTTCCCAAATTCAGAAGAAGCATTTCCAGAAGCAAGCACTGACTCTTAAAGACTACCAAGGGAACAAGATTCCAGTAGTTGGAGCAAGAGATTTCAACGTGCAGTTTAAAGGCCACACCAAACGTTTGCCCCTGACCATCGTGGACAAGGATCGCCCAAGTTTGCTGGGACTTGAGTGGTTCAAGCCACTAGGCATCGAGGTGACTGGCATCAATCACGTGAGCAGCTCTGAATGGGAGGAGTCCTTGAAGTCTGAGTTTCCAGAGGTCTTCAGCGAAGGACTGGGCAAGTATATGGGGACCCCTATTGCTTTCAGCCTAGACCCCAAGGTGCCCCAATTCGTTTAAAGCCCAGGAGGGTTCCATTTGCTTTAAAGGAAAAATTGATGCACAATTAGATAAGCTCATTGCTCAAGGGGTTTTAGAGCCTACTGACCACTCCAGATGGGAAACACCCATAGTCACACCAGTCAAGGCTGATGGGTCAGTGAGAATCTGTGGTGACTATAAGGGGACACTTAACCATGCTGCAGCAGAGCGCATACCCAGTACCAGTTGTGCATCATCTGCTCCATTCCCTTGGCAGGGGTACAGTATTTGCCAAACTGGACTTGGCTCAGGCATATCAACAATTAACAGTTGATGATGCCACTGCAGAGGCACAAACAATTGTGACTCATAGAGGTGCCTTCAAATGTAAAGACTACAATTTGGAGTAAGCGTGGCACCTGGCATTTTTCAAAGCCTTATGGAAAGAATGTTGCAAGGACTGCCAGGGGTAGTGCCTTATTTTGATGATGTGTTAATCTCTGCTGAAAATGACACTCAGCTTCAAGAGAGACTCAGAGAAGTCCTTACCAGATTCAGAAAAGCGGGTTTAAAAGTCAAGGAAGACAAATGTACACTCAAAACAGACAGAGTTGAGTTCCTGGGGTACATGATTGACAAGCATGGCATCCACCCTACTGATGCCAAGGTTAAAGCAATCAAGGAAGCCCCTAAACCTAGATGCAAGACAGATTTGCAAGCCTTCCTTGGACTTATTAACTTTTATCACATGTTTCTACCTCACAAAGCATCTATTGCTGAGCCTTTACATCGCCTGCTTGATAAGAAGGCTGTTTGGATCTGGGGAGGAAGGAACAGTCAGCATTTAACAGTATTAAGAGACTAATCACGTCTGATGCTGTGTTGATACAGTTCTCTGAGAATTTGCCTGTTGTTCTGACTTGTGATGCATCCCCTTTTGGAGTGGGGGGTTTGAGTCACAGGCTTCCCAGTGGAAGGAAGCCCCAATTGCATTTACTCTCGCACTTTGTCCAAAGCAGAGAGGAATTATAGCCAACTGGACAAGGAGGCATTAGCAGTTGTTGCAGCTGTTAAGAAATTTCATGAATATCTGTATGGCAGGTCATTCACCATTGTTACAGATCACAAACCTTTATTAGGCATTGTGGCAGGAGACAAACCTACACCTAATATCCTGTCACCAAGAATGCTGAGATGGACTGAATTTCTTGCAGCCTATTCATACAAACTGATTCACAGGCCTGGCAAGGACATTGGACATGCTGATGCACTGAGTCGTTGCCCACTACCTTGCCACAAGGAGGACTTTGAACTTGAAACTCACACCTTTTTCCTGGAGACCGTTGCTAAGCTTCCAGTCCATGCTGCTGAGATTGCCAGAGAGACTGCCAAAGATGCTGTGTTGGCACCTGTTATGGGCTGGATTAAGAAAGGTTGGCCTCTTCAAGATCTACCTCACCTTGCCCAACCTTTTAAGTCCAGGCAAACTGAATTATCTGTATTAAGAGGATGTATTTTGTGGGGTAACAGGGTGGTTATTCCTGCAAAACTGCAAAGGGAGGTTTTGGAAATGTTACATGAGGGTCATCCTGGGATTGTAAGGATGAAAGGTTTGGCCAGGAGTTATGTATGGTGGCCAGGTATTGACAAAATGGTTGAAAACTGGGTAGCATCTTGTCCCAATTGCCAGGTAGTCAGGCCTGCTCCACCTCACGCCCCCACACAGGAATGGGAATGTCCTAGGGGCCCATGGTCTAGAATCCACATTGATTTTGCAGGCCCTACAAGAGGGCACACTTTTCTAGTTATAGTAGATGCATATTCCAAATGGCTAGAGGTAATTCCCATGACATCCACTACAACTGAGGCTGTCATCAAGCAGCTCAGAAAATTGTTTGTAACCCATGGGTTACCAGATGTCCTTGTTTCTGACAATGGCCCTCAATTCACATCTAACATTTTTGAATCCTTTCTAGCTCAACAGGGTATCAGACATGCCCTCACTGCCCCTGGGCACCCTTGACCAATGGCGGGCTGAGCATGGTGCGCTTTAAAGAGAAGCTTCAGCAGCTGGGTCCTGGGGATATCACTGAGAAGCTTGAAAAACTTCTTAGTGTTCAACACATCACTCCTAGCCCATCAAATAACTTGTCCCCAGCAGAGTTGTTGATGGGTAGGAAACTTAGGTCTTCCCTTGACCGCCTTCATCCCACTTACGCACCCAGCACCACTGGATTCCACTTCCAAAGTTCGTTCTTTTAGTGTGGGAGATTCTGTATATGCTAGGAACCTTATAGGTGAACCTTTGTGGATTCCTGCTGAAATAACTCACATCACTGGCCCTCGTTCTTACAGGGTACAAACAGAGGATGGCCTCCTCTGGAGCAGGCACATTGACCAACTTAGATCCAGGTTCCCTCAGGAACATCGCCCTGTCTCTCTCTGGGTCCCTCACCTGATGTCTCTTCTAGGGGAAGGGGGAACAGGAGGAAAATCAGCAAACAGGAATCAACCCCGTGTAGCGAGCCATTGCGACAGGAACCATCCCGAACCCTGTCACAATGCCAAGATCCATCCTTAGAAGTGGAAGATTGCACATCACTACCTGACTTGGGTGCTGACATTGGAATGGAGATGGGTTGGGAGGAGAGACCAGATTCTAACAGTCTAACAGGGTCTCCTTTCACAGGAAGTCCCAACAGGGAAATGTCAGCAGACACATTTCCCCTCTCACTGGGTGAGAACGTTAAAACTTCTGAACCACGAAGGTCTCAGCGCACGTAAGAGCCCCACCTATTTAAAGGAATACATTAGATAGGTTGGGGTTTGGTATGGACTGAACCTAGTGGGGAGGGTGTTATGTATGTAGGTTTGAATGTTATTGGTTTATTTGAACTGTTCTTGTAAAATGTCAAATGGTATTGGTTTAAATAGTGCGGGAAGAAACCCTGCACTTCCATTGGCTGGCAGCTACGGCTGCAGGCTATAAGAGGCAGCCGTAGCCAAGCCAGGACGGGTCCATTCGAGCTGTAGTCACTTAATAAACTCTTTGCTGGAACTCCTCGTGTCTGACTCTTCATGCAAACTTAACACAATGGGATTGGCCCATTCCACTTGCTCCAGGGACAGGCCTCCTTTTGATCCTATCTCCCAAAGAATTTGGTCCAGGAATTTAGCCTTTTCTGTTATAACCCCCACCCTTTGGAATATTCTCCCACTGAAGGAGAGGTCAGATCTCACATTCCTATCCTTCAGGGAGAACCTTAAAATCTCGCTCTTCCTGCTGGCCTGGGACCCCAATAGGGATGTTTTATGCTGGGGGTGGCTGACAGGTTGGAGGAAAGATCCCCACCTCCGTGTTGTCTCTTTTCAGTTTTTAGTCTTTATTAAATCTTATTTTAATCATCTTGTATTAGCATATCATTTTGTAAGCCACCCAGAGTTACTGCAACAGTAGGGCGGTGGCATATACACTTAACAAACAAATAAATAAAACAGCATTACTACTAACTGCAGAAAAAATTAAGATCCTCTTTGACATATCACCAGTTTGTGCATATTCCAAACTATCTTGTAAATATTGAGGTTCTGGGGTTTTAGAACCAAAAGGCAAGTGCATTTTAAAAGAGCAAGAACTGACCCATTTCATTCTCCGTTCACATATGTTGTTAATGAATCAACTTAATCTGCTATATTGCCTATCAAAATCTCTCAACAATTTGCAATAAAAAATAAAATAAAATTGAGGCAGTAAAAATGGTTAAAATAGCAATGAAAGCAATAATAAAATAGTTAAAATGCAAAGTTAAAACCAGCAGTTAAATGCCTCCCAAAAAGATGTGTTCTAATGACATTTTAAAACCTGATAAAGATATTAAACCTTTTGGCTCTGCCATGAATAGTTTCTGAAGAACAGCAGCAACCCAAGTTTATATCCAAGTCAAGCTTATGGCAACTATAGAACATAGATTATCTTTAGATAATCTCACTAAGCACGGATATTCATATAGAAGGAAGCCACTTCTGAAATAGCCTGGACCTAAGGCTACTGAATACTGAATAGTCTTGATTTATTAATCACAATTGGGACAAGAACGTTGGTTATCTGTCACAAGTGAAATTCTAGATGTTCATTAAGCAATCTCATAGTTCATTGGGCAGAGACCTCAGGTAAGGAGCTCAGGGTGATTTGAGAATAGAGGATCCCTGGGGAATTCTAATACAGGCCACATGTGGGTTGGAAGGTGCTGCAGTGTGGCATGAAGTAACATCCACCCATGGAAGCTTCATCAACCACCCAGCCCACCAATGCATACAAAGTACAGAGACAAGAACATCAGGTAACCCATGGGTTACAAACAGTTTTCTGAGCTGCTTGATGACAGCATCAGTTGTGGTGGATGTCATGGGAAATACCTCGAGCCATTTGGAATATGCATCTACTATAACCAGAAAAGTGTGCCCTCTAGCAGGACCTGCGAAATCAATGTGGATCCTAGACCACGGGCCCCTAGGACATTCCCATTCCTGTGGGGGCGTGAGGTGGGGCAGGCCTGACTACCTGGCAATTGGGACAAGATGAAACCCAGTTTTCAACCATTTTGTCAATACCTGGCCACCATACATAACTCCTGGCCAATCCCTTCATCCTTACAATCCCAGGATGACCCTCATGTAACATTTCCAAAACCTCTCTTTGCAGTTTTGCAGGAATAACCACCCTGTTACCCCACAAAATACATCCTCTTAATACAGATAATTCAGTTTGCCTGGACTTAAAAGGTTGGGCAAGGTGAGGTAGATCTTGAAGAGGCCAACCTTTCTTAATCCAGCCCATAACAGGTGCCAACACAGCATCTTTGGCAGTCTCTCTGGCAATCTCAGCAGCATGGACTGGAAGCTTAGCAACAATCTCTAGGAAAAAGGTGTGTGCTTCAGGTTCAAAGTCCTCCTTGTGGCAAGGCAGTGGGCAACGACTCAGTGCATCAGCATGTCCAATGTCCTTGCCAGGCCTGTGAATCAGTTTGTATGAATAAGATGCAAGAAATTCAGTCCACCTCAGCATTCTTGGTGACAGGATATTAGGTGTAGGTTTGTCTCCTGCCACAATGCCTAACAAAGGTTTGTGATCTGTAACAATGGTAAATGTCCTGCCATAGAGATATTCATGAAATTTCTTAACAGCTGCAACAACTGCCAATGCCTCTTTGTCCAGTTGGCTATAATTTCTCTCTGCTTTGGTCAAAGTGCGAGAGTAAAATGCAATAGGGGCTTCCCTTCCACTGGGAAGCCTGTGGCTCAAACCCTCCCCCCACTCCAAAAGGGGATGCATCACAAGTCAGTACAACAGGCAAATTCTCAGAGAACTGTATCAATACAGCATCAGACATGATTAGTCTTTTAATACTGTTAAATGCTGATTGTTCCTTCCTCCCCCAGATCCAAACAGCCTTCTTATCAAGCAATCGGTGCAAAGGTTCAGCAATGATTGCCTTTTGAGGTAGAAACATGTGATAAAATTTAAGGAGTCCAAGGAAGGCTTGCAAATCTGTTTTGCATTTAGGTTTAGGGGCTTCTTTGATTGCTTGAACCTTGGCATCGGTAGGGTGGATGCCATGCTTGTCAATCATGTAGCCCAGGAACTCAACCCTGTCTGTTTTAAGTGTGCATTTTTCTTCCTTGACTTTTAACCCTGCTTTTCTGAATTTGGTAAGGACTTCTTTGAGTCTTTCTTGAAGCTGAGTGTCATTTTCAGCAGAGATTAACACATCATCAAAGTAAGGCACTACCCCTGCCAGTCCTTGAAACATTCTTTCCATAAGACTTTGAAAAATGCCTGGTGCCACGCTTACTCCAAATTGAAGGCACCTCTGTGAGTCACAATGGTTTGGGCCTCGGCAGTGGCATCATCAACTGTTAGTTGTTGATATGCCTGGGCCAAGTCCAATTTGGCAAAGACTGTACCCCTGCCAAGTGAATGTAACAGATGATGCACAACTGGTACTGGGTATGCGCTCTGCTGCAGCGCATGGTTCAGTGTCCCCTTATAGTCTCCACAGATTCTTACTGACCCATCAGCCTTGACTGGTGTGACTATGGGTGTTTCCCATCTGGAGTGGTCAGTGGGCTCTAAAACCCCTTGAGCAATTAATTTGTCTAATTGTGCATCAATTTTTCCTTTAAAGCAAATGGAACCCTCCTGGGCTTTAAATGAATTGGGGCACCTTGGGATCTAGGTTGAAAGTGATAGGGGTCCCCATATACTTGCCCAGTCCTTCGCTGAAGACCTCTGGAAACTCAGACTTCAAGGCCTCCTCCCATTCAGAGTTGCTCACGTGATTGATGCCAGTCACCTCGATGCCTAGTGGCTTGAACCACTCAAGTCCCAGCAAGCTTGGGCGATCCTTGTCCACGATGGTCAGGGGCAAACGTTTGATGTGGCCTTTAAACTGCATGTTGCAGTTGCTCTTGCTCCAACTACTGGAATCTTGTTCCCTTGGTAGTCTTTAAGAGTCAGTGCTTGCTTCTGGAAATGTTTCTTCTGTTCGCCTTCCGCGTTGTCTCTTCTTCAGGGCAATCCCATCCTCGTCGCCAGTGTTAAGTTTGCATGAAGAGTCAGATGCGAAGGGCTTCAGTAAAGAGTTTATTCAGTGACTACAGCTCGAATGGACCCAAGTTGGCTGGGCTACGGCTGCCTCTTATAGCCAGCAGCCGTAGTTGCCAGCCAATGGGAGTGCAGGGTTTCTTCCAGCACTATTTAAACCTTTTAACATTTTACAAGAACAGTTCAAATAAACCAATAACATTCAAACCTACATACATAACAATATATATAGATCCATCCATCAAGCTTAGGGAAAGAAGGAGGGGGAAGGAGAGGAGTGCATTTAAGGGGTGCTAAGGATCTGTAGGATATTCCTTTTCTCTTATGTTTGGATTGGAAGGTTTGTTCATTCATTCATTCACCCTTAGCACTCCCTTAAATGGAAGAAGTAACCACTCCCCACCTTCATCTCCCTGAAGGACAGAAATAGGATGGCATTCTCCCGGCAAATCCCAAAGACACTCTTCCCTCTCTCCCTCCCCCCTCCTTCTTTCCCTAAGCTTCCCAGAGGATTCTCCTGCTGATTCATTCATTCAGCTTCCTCCTCCCCTGCCAGTCTGTATTCTTAGGGAACTGATGGAGGGAATGAGAATAAACAAAGCTTAAAGAGGGGGTAAAGGTCCATGGGGGGGGTTCGGGTGGCTGGACTAAGAGGAGAGCACCTGACTGTACAGCTGAATGAGCCAAGAGAGTCTGCTTAAAGAATGCAGGCAGGAGGGACAGACTCCAACGAGACTGTGACCCAAAGCTCTGGGACAGGAAGCAAAGTGGGGCATGGGGGGAGAGAAATGATGGCATCACCCTCCCACCACTGCTTCCATTGACCGAAGCCCAAATGACTCACCGACATGCAGGACATTGTCAACGCAGCCGCCGTCAAGCAAAGCAATGCCCCTGCGGAAGGGCAGGTGGTTTTCATCATCAGCAGGGTATGTCCAGCTACTGCTGGAAGCACTCTGAACATAAGCCACGGCAAGGGCAGAAGGGAAAGCAATGGTGGAGGAGGAAGCAGCAGTCGATGAAGGTCCCACAATGCAAAGTGCCCCCCCGCTGCCACCACCATCCATGCCACTGCCTGCTCACTGACCCAGCCTGCAGCCAGCACCATACCCGGGTCTGCGGCAAAGGCGCTTGGCAGGAGTAGGGAGCTCTCCGTGCTCCACCATAATTGGCCATTAGGAGCGGTCTGGTGGCGAGGTGTAGCTGCCTGTGGACCGCTCTAAGCAAGGGTTGATGTGGGGGGGAAATTTAAGTCCCTGCCAAAAAGACAGCCTAGCCTTTTATTCAGGGGTCAAAAAAAAAAAATAAGGCCCGGATTTATTTTGTGAGAAACACAGTATTATCTGCTGAACATAAAAAGGCCTTGAACTCACAAGTTTACAATTTGTCATGAATTGTTATTGTTTTAAATGTTAAGCTACTCTTAGAAATGCAGTTCCCCTGACTCTCTGGTGTGATTACAGCACGTTCTATCACTTCAAAATTCTTCCTTTAATATGTGGGTAATGCTTTAGTTATCCTTGATTTGTAGCCTATAGTAACAGAGGAAAACCATTTTCTCCTCTGCAGTCATATAGCAGAACTAAAAGCATAGATACCATATGGCAACTCTGTATTCATTTGCTTCCGTCTTTTCCATCACCAGGTGTAAGACATTGAACAAAAAATATGTCATTGTAATACGTGACTTTGCTAAATAACTGAGTCTGAGCTGATCATCTGTGTGCAAACTGACTGTGTGACAAGTGCTGAAAGCAGTGGAAAAGCCATCATCAGGTAGTGCACCATCTGCTACCATTCAGTGGGGAGACAAATAGTTGAAAGATTTTCCTTATTTGTGACTACCTCACTTGAGCCTAGTACAGTAGAACAGGGAGAGTTTAGATTATAAAACGCCAATGCAAAAATGCACATGTGGTCTTACTTTTGCTTCCAAAATGGTCATTTGGATAACTTTATTTTCTTGACACACTGTCATTGTTGCTGTTTGCTGGAGCCTCCTATCTGGTACTTCTAGTCCTCAAACATCTCCAGCACCATCTTGCCACAGCTGGGGCTCAAACAGCATCTCACATCTTGATAACAATCCAATATCTAAATTGATGATCAGGTCAACATTTTGGAGTGTGGATTCCACCTTGCCTGGACAGGTTATGGTTCAAAATTTCACGAACTAAGGCTCTGAAATTAAACTTCTGGAAATGTTGTTCTGAAATATAATGTCCCCCTATTCAAGGGTCTCAGCGGAATAAGTAAATTAAAATAAACAGTATCAAATATACAGGGATGGTGACAAAATTAGATAATCTTATACATTATTACTTTTATTAGTCATGCCAACAGGAATTAAAGTGTAACACCCTGCTGCAGCAGCATTTTTCTAACCCAGAGTAAGGTCATTTAATAATTCACTGGTTTTCCCCATACATATATATGACTGGTTTTCCACATACATACATAGAAACGCCATGTATTATCTTCAGCTTACCATGTCCTAGTCAATACATTACTGTAATATGACTGAGGATTGCTGTTAATGCTCTTGTTTTTGTGATGGTCACTTGAATAATTTTATTTTCTAGATTCAACCCTAGATTGTGAATGTTTTAGGTTTTGATAGGTTAACTATCTCCATTTTCTTGAAAATCATGCCTTCCTTCTGCAAGACCCTCATTCTCTTTTAACTGTGTTTCCCTGAAAATAAGACTGGGTCTTACATTAATTTTTCCTCCAAAAGATGCATTAGGGCTTATTTCCCAGTTAGATCTTACGTTTGGGGAAATACAGTATTGTATTTTAGCAGGGGCTTATTTTTGGGGTAGGGCTTATATTACAAGCATCCTGAAGAATCATGCTAGGGCTTATTTTCCAGTTGGATCTTATTTTGGGGAAAATACAGTACTAAAATGCATCTGTCCAGTTGATGATCTTAACTGAGGCTTATTTTGGGGACAGAGCTTATGTCAACCATGGAAGCCATGTTTTATTAGCCATATATTTTCTTAGAAGCTTCAAGGTTGCCACAGTTAGTGCCTGGGAATTTGGGAGGGGGGAATTCTTAGTGAGTAGTAGATTAAACTCAACAACATTCTTCTAAAAAGTCAAGGTCATGTCAGCCTGCACCTGGATGGGAGTGAGTGATGGTTGGCTTTGGATAGAATGACATTTGATTGGGCCATGTGATGGACTTATGGGTATAGGGGGTAGATCTTTAAATTTCACTTGGGGAATTGAAAACCCAGAAGTTTCAGATTCGGGTTTTCCCAGATGTGCCAATATGACTTCTTTAATAAATTCTTACTTGGATGGACTTTGTCTCTGAGTGCTGAATGGAAATGGGAAGTTTCTTTGAAATGCTGACACTTATATTACAAGCATCCTGAAAAATCATGCTAGGGCATATTTTCTGTTTGGGTCTTATTTTCAAGAAAAAACGGTAGTAGCAGAGGGGTGTCTTCCTGAGACTGGGATACCTAGACTCTTGATCCAGGAACAGAAACAATTGGTATACAAGATCGATCACTTAAAGGCTCCCCTATCTGTCACTCATTGAGCAAGATCAATGTCCAAGAGGACACCCAGATTGTGCATCAAGTATGTCCAGAGGAGTACAACCCCATCCCAAGTTATCAATGGAACAGCTCCAGAATCAGGGGACCTCAAACCCCAAAGACACTTAGTCTTGCGAGGGTTGAATTGCAATTTGTTGCAAATCAGAACCTTCCAGAAGCTCACAGACCTCAGGGCCTAGATATGTATCTCTGCTGCATCACTTTTATAGCCCAGCCCAGAGATGTACAACTGAATACCAGTATTAGCATACCATATCTCACTCCACATTGACAGATAACCCAGTAGCTTCATGTACCGTAGATGTTAAATAGGAATGGAGAAAGAACTAAACCCCTGCAAGCAAGGGCTTAGATCTAGACCTCTTTTATCTAACAAAACCAACTGAAACTGACCTCAGAAGAAGGAGAACCACTTCAAAACTGACTACTGCTTCAAGGCATGTGGTGCAATAAGCTAGCACCTTGTTTCTAAGTGGTGTAGAAAATCAGCACCTACCTAGAAGAATGAAATATTTTGGGAAGGCAGAATATTATATTTTCCCAAAGGGAGAAATGGAGAAACATGTTTTTAGAGACAGAAAGCAACCCCCAGTTTCCTTAATAGCCCACAGCAGATGTCAGTACTTAAGAGATAAAGAGCTTATTGAAAAAGTAAGACAAGTAAATAGCTCTATTCATAGGCAAAGCAAATACTGCAGGCAGAAATCCATTCAAGACAGAATATTTTGAAACTCCCTGCAGCAAAGTTTGAACAAAGGCAGAATTGTAGGATTAACCCTCACTCAAGATTCAAAACCAGACAAAAGCCAATAAGCCACAATAGGAATTGCCCAAACACCCTTTCAGAACACAAGCTTCTTCATTGCATCAGCCCCAGAGCAGTCCAAACTTCAACCAAACTTGGGAGCTCAGACAAACACTTATGATTTGCAGTTCCTCTTTTGCCTATAGAGCCAGCTATGACCCCTACATAACCCCTACATGACCCCATAGGAATCGGACAACAGCCAATAGAATACATGGTCTTGCACAGGAACAGGAAGCTTAAGTGCAAAGCCCAAAGAAGGTATTTTAAAAACCCCATTTTCAACTCCATTTTGTAAGTTGCCCAGAACCACAAACCCATGTGCTTCTGCTTCATCAATAAACCATCTTTCCATTCAGCCTCCATGTTTCCAGGGTCTTTCTCCTAGCTTGGAACTAAACCAGATGGATATTTCTTCCCACAGAGGGATGAAAGGTTTCCACCTTTCCCTTGATATTGCAGCTAAGTAAGCTGGTTCCAGGTGGTTTGTTTCTAACCTTTCCAGAACTAGTGGTCTGGATAATTTGTTTGAATGCACAAAATAAGCAGAGAAAAAGGAGGAAGGGCCACCAATGAGAAAGCAAGAAGCCTTGAGAAAAACTTTTTTTCATTAAAAAGTTCTTCAAACTTCATGCTATAGCCTGATCATTTCATCAGCATCACCGGGCAATGCAAATGCTAATCAAGAACAATTTCCAAGAGATGCATTGGAAAAACCTGATGGTCAATTTTTACTAGTGGAATACTCCAAGAATAATTCTCTGGGGGGAGTGGGGGAACAGAGAGAGTGGGGAGAGAGGGAGGGAGTGGGGGAGAGAGAGAGAATTCATTTATAGTAAAGTTAGGGTAAGTGAATTGGGAAATTGTAATTTTTTTTACAAAATGAAATTTTTAAAAAATCATTTTTTGTTTTAGCAAGGTCTACATATAGTAGAGGATAAAATAAGCTGCTGTATTTGGCAATTGTATTCTTATTATAAATTAAAAGAAAAAAATGGAACTACAGCTCTTTGCACTGATGGTAAGAACCTAAAAATGGACCAAATCAGACAGTCACTATGTATTCAGCTTCAAAGAATATTAGCCTTTCTCAAGCTTTTAATAAATGAGGAAAGAAGTGATCCCAAGGGACCAAAAAGTCATTACAGAATTAATTCTCGGGAGCTAGAAATGCACATCAGCTCTTTGTGTGAAGGGATGGATCAATGAGAGCTGAATATTGCCAAATATGGAACTTATTTTTCTAAACTGGACTGAAAAGAAAGCAGAGGAATTGTATATGAAATCTGATAGCAGAAAGTCACTTGCATAAAACTTTTATATTCCAATCCTCCACTTTTACGCTCTACCTAATGGAACTTATACCATAGAGTAGTTTTTGTCAAATTCAGAGACAGCCTGTTCAAAGGTTCTTTTAAGCCTATCTAGGAAATACTGTATATAAAAGACTACATTAATTCAAAAGGAATGATAGATAAAATTTAAATGTTTTTACTTGTCCAAAGTAATTTATCACAGTGTAAGAGAGTTCCTTGACAGTAGCTCTCAATAGACCTCAAAATTATGTGCTTCTGCTTTTACTCACTGCATAAGCAGTTAACTCATTCCTAACACATTTTCTGAAAGTTGGTTGACCCCTAATATATATCATATCCCCTTGCCATACCTATGGATGGTCTGTGTCTTCCTCATTCTTGAGTCTTCTACCAGGGAAGTCTGAGGTTCTATGGAGTATCTTAGCTGCTTTTAACATTGCCCCCTTCAGGATAGACAGCTCTGTTCCTGTGATCTGTTGGACTCACTCTCCCAGCTTAGGATTCACAACTCCTACCACCATTGGAACACTTTGGCCTTTACTTTTCACATTGTATTTAGTTCCCATTTCAGGTCTTGTTATTCTTCCAGCTTCTCATATTCCTTTTTCCTGATGTTGCTGTCACTTGGCTCCACAACACCTACCACCACCACTATCTTCTGCTTATTGTCTACAACCACAATGTCTGGCTGATTAGCCAGTACATCTCTATCTGTTTGGATGCAGAAGTCCAAAAAAATCTTAGCTCTGTTTCTCAGTTTTCTGTGAAATCTCCCTATTGGCTTTGGAAGCACTGTGCAGATGTTCCTATATACAATGCCAATTCCTTAATTGTGCTGCTCAGTTTATGCTGTTACTGCCTGCATATTATACCCTGCTGCTATGTGCTGGATTGTTCCTGTCTAGAGTGGTAGATATTTGCTTCTATGCATTTGGTGCTGAGTACCTGTTTTTGTGCTGCTATGATCAGTGTCTAGTGCTTTTAGTCCAGACATTTCCAACCACTGGTAGGATATCCCAATGTCAGCCACATCAGCTATCTGCTGATGGTACATCCCATGAGGGTGATATAGGCCAGTAGATGAGTGCACTCAGAAGGACACTGGGAACAACAGCAGAGGCTAAAAACACAATTGCTGACAGATAAAGCAGTCACTCAACACTCAAGATCTAGATAGACCAATCTGAGCTCAGCCTGGAATGACTTCAGGAAAGTCTATGATTCAAAGCCACATAAAGAATTTGTGATTACCTGGCACTAAACAAATTCAATAGGACACAGCGGACTTTCCTCAAGAATGGTACTGGAAGACAACTTTGGAAGTCAACTCAAGTCAGCTCACACTAATAACAATTAAGTGTGGACATATGCCAAGGTGACGTACTATACACACTCTGTTCTACGTAGGCTTGAAACTCCTCAACTAGATAATCACAATGATTTGCTATGGATACTGTTTACTACCAGCCACTTTTTCTATATGTATGACATCAAGCTATATGCTAAGAATGAATAAGTCATCAACATACTGATCAACTTGACATGGATCTATAATTCAGACTGGAGAATAGTAATTGGATAATAGTCAAAAGAGAGAAGTAGTTAAAACTGATGGGGTGAAATTATCAGCAGGCTGCATAATAGACATGCAGACAAGCTACAGGTACCTTGGTATCCCACAGTTACATAGGAACCACAGTGAGGAGGCCAGGAAGGTAGCAAAACTAAATACTACTAAAGGTTAAAACACAGCTCAATGGAAGGACAAGGTCCATACCATCAACATGTATGCTCTACCAATCATCAGATATCTTGCTGATATAGTAAGCTGGCCAATGGAAGACATGAAAACTGTCAATGTGAAGACCCAGAAATGGTTTCCACCCCAAGTCCAACTGTATTTCAGCTGGAAAGAGATCAGGCAGGGTCTGGTAAGTCTCAAAACCATTGTCCTTGATGAAGCCCAGAACATCCAGGATAGTAAGAAGGGACCCAAAAATGCTGGGAGAATGCCTGGAACAGCATAGACATTAGAGGAAGATTAAGCAGAGGAAATGCCATGGTTAGATCCTGCATGGGGAATGTACCATCAAGAAAAAACTAAGGGGACAGACATTGGGAAATCCTACCAGAGCTTAAATAAAAGGTAGCACTGGGGCATATATCAAAAGATCACAAATTGTAATTCACCACAGCCATAAACAGCTATATGAGAAAATCAATCTAAGAACTACAATATGTAGTTTGAAGAGGTTAAGTTAGAATGGTAAATTGATAGGATATAAAACTCTGTGTAGGAAACCCAGCTGTTATTCACATTGCATTACTTCTGAAAATATCCTTGTTAGCAAGCATGGTGTTTTAAAATACATATACTAGAGAATCTCTCATAGTTAAAGAATATGCACACCACAAGGCCCTTTATAGAAAAGCAATTTTGCTTCTACATATCTCAATCTTTATATCTGAAAATTCTTCAAATACCATAGAATATTTTTGTGCTGTAGCTTGTGCAAACTCTTGGCTTCATAAGGTTCTTGTACAGTAACAGAAAAGTGAAGTATAATTACTTACCCATATACAAAGTCAAAATTGTAATTTAAGTAATACTTTATATGGCTGTTCAAGTACTCTCACCTTCAAGAGGAGAATGTGCAAGTGATACACCAGTGTGGGTTAATTAAAAAAACCCTTAAATATGACTGATCCTCCATTGATTTGAACAGGCTTATCCATACAAGTATGATGCATGTTCTATACAAATCATACAGAAAAACAATATATTGAATGAAACAATATATTGAATGAATAGGAATAAAATAGGTGAGTTGTGATAGGAATACAGAAGAGGCAACAAGATAGTTATGGAAGGAAATGGAAAACTAACTACCTTTGCAAAAGATATTCTTGATTCCAAAGAGCAGAAGTCTGAGAAGACTCAGAATAACTGCACTTTAATTACAGTAGGTATAAATTGAGCAAGATATTTGCTTTCATAGTCTTTCAAGTTTAGTAGCAAGTCCTAAAAATTTGGCAAACTCAAGAGACATGAAGCACTTGGATTTCTGTAAAAATCATTATTGCTAGTAAGGTAATGTACTGGAATATATAACTGTGGCTTAAAGTGTTTTTATAATAAAAATAGAAGTGAGAAAGAAGTGATATCATTATGGGAATTTAATATAGACCACCTGGAAAGGCAGAAGATAGAAATGAGGTATCTTTGTGTCAGATGACATGTGCATAGTGACAATGAGATATTACAACTACTATGACACCTGCTGGAAATCTAACTCTGCCAAGAATCAGAGGTGCAAGAAATTCTTGCCCTCTTTTGTTTATAACTTCCTTGATCAGAAAGTGGAAAAAGAAACAAAGCATTTTCTGACTGTAAGAGCTTCATCCATTGAAATCAATTGCCTCAGCAAGTAATACATTTCTATTCATGAGGAATCTTCATACAGAATATGGGTTGCCATCTATCCTATAAATTCTCAGCCAACCAAGAGTGGGTTTGACTGGATGACCCTGAAACTTTCAGAAAGTTCAAATGAAATTGGGTATGTTCAAGAAATGAATGGGTATGATTGTTGTGTACTAGCCAGAATCCCTTTTGTCACAATGGGTAGTTCTACAAATTTGACAATTAAATAAATAACTGACTTTAGGAATGATGACAAATTCAGTTCTAATTCCATTTCTGAGGATTAGGTCTATCAGCAGTCATCTGAAGCTCTCTGTGCTTTCTCAGTACAAAGTTTAAAGTTTTAAAGATTAGATACAGAGCTGGATAAATTGTTTACATTCTTATATCTTATAAGTTAACCCCCATGCCTATTAATGCCAAATATGCTTCAGCTAACCTCTTAAAGTACATATTTCTTTACTTCTTTGAATTTTAGAATCTTGACAAGATGCAACATTAGAAGTTTGACAATAAAACCTGTTCAGGAGAACAAAATGAACATGTTGTATATGTGAGTGTGACTATGTGTGTCTCTTACAGGCAGAAACTCTGGACTCAATTTGCACTTAAGTTGTGCATGTCATTTAACTTCCTAAGTACTTATTTCTATTCCAAATAGAACATTAGCCATTATTTTAAAGTTTCAAACTACAATCGAACATAGCCTTATTCAGTAGAACATACTCAAAGAAGGGAAAAATAAAAATGCCAACTATTATTACCATATATATTACTCTCTCCTTTGACAATCACTATTTTCTGATAGTTTCCTAATATACACATCCATATACACATAAATACAGGGCAGTAGTTCAAAATGAGTTGGAGAGAACTTCTTCCAAAATAAATTGAAATGAATCCAATAGTAAAGTATCATTTACAGCATAAAAGCTTCAATTCCTCTTCTTTCTGATGGAAAAAAATCAATTATTATATACCAGATCAGTAAGCATTTGAAATAAAATTACTTTGAGTTGATGTCAGTTTAAGCATCTTTATTAATTTCCATCAATTTTACACAGCTATTAGCTTCTCTGACTAAGCAAGGTTGCAAGATCCATATATGCCTTCCAGTTTCAACATTTTCCTTCTCATCCAGGGCATGCTCTATGTCCAGTTACATAGAAAGGGACATTCTTATGTTTGCATCCATGTATGCATGCATGCATATATATCCACTATTATTTTTTTAAATAACTCAAGGCAGCAAACATACTTAATACTCTTTCCTTTCTTATTTTCCCAACCACAATAGTCCCATGAGAAGGTTTAGGACATGGGTGTCAAATTCGATTTCATTGAGGGCCACATAAGAGTTGTGTATAATCCTGAAAGATCTGTTACTTTACCCAGAAGGTTGCTTTATCACTTGCTCAAAATATAAATATTTTTAAAATCCAATAGATGTGTAAGTTGATGCTAGCATGATTGTCTCTTGGGTATGACAAACTTACAGATCTGAGACTTATGCTCCATTTACATTTGGATATTATCATTAATGAACACATTACAGCCTACACTGTCATCTTTTATTGCTTACATATTGCTCCTTATAAAAATTAATCATGATGTCTCTCATTAGTTACAGATGCAACCCAGCAAAGACAAAATGTGCCAGCATGAACTTTAATGAGATGTTAGATTTTTGTCATTGGAAAGTATTTATAAAAAGAGTGATGCATGATTAGTGACATTTTTTGTAGAGAAAATTAAATCAGAATTACAATCATGTTTTCTCAGTCTGAGCACCATATTCCCTCCCATTTTTCTCTAGTTATTCATATATTACTTCTTAATATTATATGCTGCTAGTTTATTCTAAATCTCTGACACCTACAGTTATATCCTACAGAACTTATAAATTGAAATGTAGGTAAATAACTTCTTTATATGTATTATCCTTATTGCAAAAAGAACTCTGGTTTGGATATAAATCATTTAAAAACTTGTTAGAAAAGTATAAGCTATCACTCTTCAAAGCCATGGCAAATCAGATTAACTGCCCTATTAAAATGATTTAAAATTGAACAAATATTTATTCAGGAACCCTGACTAAATAACTTGCCCAATTCAAAAAGTTAGCATTTGCCTTGGCTGATATAAATATGCCAAAGAATGACATGGTTTCTGCCAAAAGAGGGGGGACGGAAGCGGGGAGAGAGAGGAAGAGGGGGGAGAGAGGGAGGGAGGGAGGGAGGGAGGGAGATATATATATATATATATATATATATATATATATTGGATACTCTTTAAATAGCATCCTATGGATTAGTCATTTAATGCAGCAAATTCAATGCGTTTTTTGTTGGAATAACTCAAAGATTCACTTGAATTGCCAGTTCAGTTTTATTACTCTTCATAAGCTTGGAAGCCAGGCAACGAGTTCTGATTTACACTTACTGGTCCAATGTCTGCCATCCTCCTTTACATCATCATAACTAAAGAAAAGTTGCATGAGCAAAGGTCTCATTTTTTTATGAGGCTAGAAAACTGAAGTCACATATATAAGACACAGAATCCCATGATCTCACAAAGACTTTCTGTACTTAATAGGTAGTTATGCCTTCCCTATTGACAAATAACAAGCAGTCATGAGTGTAAAATAGACAGGTCTGACTAAGGTCTAGAAACCACCAAAGAACAAGGTAATTTCAAATACTGAAATTTCAAATACTGGGCCAATTAATCAATCTGAAAGTCTAATGTAATAGGTCAATAAAAAATTTCAAAGCAATGCTTCAATATGATAAATGTTATTGTTTCTATCTCCAAATCCTTGGTGTTTCCTTTAGATGAGCATCTTTATCACAACATACCTCATCCAAACAGGTTCCCAAAGACAAAGAGGCACTTGCTTCAAAGTAGTAGTTCAAATTAATCAGGCATATTTGAAGCACTGCATATACAATAACTTAATTCATAGATTCAGTGATTTATCTGGTGTATCTGAGATTGTTATAACTTCAGTTCTATTTGTGGAGAATGCTGCAAAAGATTGAGTGGTGTGATTGGTTGCCTGTTCATATTGGTGTCAAAAGAACCTATAAGATTAACAACCTAGGAACCACTCTTGCTAATCACAATCCTTTCGGGATAGGATGGTTCATATTACATTGGACTTCACTCACTTTCTCACCTCTCAAATTCTTTAATGTGTCCACAAACTTTAATTTTGCTCTTTCTTCTGTTGATAGAGTACCACATTCCTGGGAAAACCCAAGGACTTCATCTCAGTTCTCATCACTCTACGTATGGTCTCAAGGCTGACTAATCTGATACACAACATCTCAACCATGAGTGACAGGCTAAAATATGCACACAGTGGCTTGTGTATTCACTATTTTATTAATGTCCCTTTCTCTGTGCCATTTGTTTTTATGTGGCTTACCTATTTCCACAATATATTTCATTATGGCAACCTCTTTTGGCTGCCTTTGCTAAGTAAGTAACAATCAAACAGTACTCTTAAGAAATCATAAATTTGACTCAATCAAGACCTACCACTGATGAAGAGAGTCTTCCAAAGTAGGACCAGGCTTGCGAATCATTTATTCCAATACCATAAAAGCCAATAATGAGAGGCACTAATGGCTAAACTAATGCACATCAATGTTGTGCACAATCTAACACTCCAAAAAAGCAAGTGGAAAAGAGGATACTTATATCTTAAGCAGATTTTGAAAGTTTAAGTGGGATTAAGAGCTTTCTGCATAGGTTTAGCACAATCTAGATTCTTTGCAGAAAAAAAATTAGAGATTACTATATTATTCTATCCTCCATACTGTCATTGCTTTAAAACAGGTAGGGAAGAAGTTTAAAAAATGTTGAAAGTTTCCAACTGTAATTTGATAAGGTAGGTGTCTGAAAATGAGTCTTTCTTCCATGCTATGTTCATTTTATTTTGCCAAAAATATGGCAGCTGTGAATGTTTTAATGCTTTCACCCTGTAGTATATTAATATTTAATGAGATGTCATTACACTCTTAAATAATTGCATCATTTGTACAATGAAGTTGTTTGTTTGTCATCATTTTTCTAACATTGGATTTGTTAAGACCCTTTGTCAGATCCATGTATCTGCCATTCTTCAATGGAGGAAGAAGGGGGGAAGTTGGTACAAGTAATCCTTTTTGATGTAACTTGAATATATTAAATCTTATGTTGAATCTGTATAACTTGCACATGATATACAACTGGAGGATTGGAGCCAGATGTCTAGAAACTTGTCACCTCTTGGAGAGATAGCAAGAGGAGAAGGACAATAAAAATTCCAGCTCTGGAAGATACTCCCTGGGAAACTCTTCTAAGATACGTTCCCAGAAAAGGGGAGGGGGGAATTATCATGTTGGTTCTTTGTTTGACTAAATCCACATCTAAATAAGGGGGAAGGTTTCTAACTCCCTTTATCTATTACTGTATGCCTGGAAGCATCTTAGATTCTGCTTTGACTAATACTGGGATTACTTCCTTTCAATAAAGAATTCCTTTATTCCTTTTCAGAAGTTCATTCTTTTTCAGTTGAAGGGGAAAAGTCCAGTGCTTACACCCTTATAGGAAAACATAAAGTAAAGACATTTTTCCAGCACTGGATTATTTCCAAATGACAACTTCAGATCCCAGGCTTTAAGTCACTGCTCTGACCAAACTGAATTGCATTTGGTCAGTTCAGAATGCTACTTTGTTCCTGAGCAAAAGTGATTTCTGTGTAGTTTATTACACCCAAGGAGTATGTCCATGTTTCTGCACCTGTCAGCTTCTGTTCTAGGACTTCCATTGTTCTCAGAAATTTTGGAGGTATTTAGAAGATCCCTGATCTGAAGCTGCAGATCCATTCGTAGCAGGTGTCAGTTTTACCCTACTTGCTCTGCCAGGCTCTGCTCAGCCTTGCTCCTATATCAAAAAGATTTAATGCATTTCCTGTCTTATTCTCATCCTCTAAGGATGAGTCTTCTGTGAAGGCTATGAATATTTATTGGGTATAAAATTACACATGTATACACAAACACATATCTCCTCAAAATAGCTTTGCAGACAGATGCTTAATTATGGTTTCATGAAGCTGGTTTGTGAATGTTGAAATGACTTTTGCCATTAAGTCTCTCATAATTCTCTCTTGAGGCATTTTCTGTTTCATGAAGTGATGGTATATTATGAGCATGCAACAAAGATATTTTCAGTACTTTTAACAGAAGACTCTCCAAAGATGAAAGATACTGAATACACAGGAAATGCCAGTGCTTTTCAGGTGCATTTTCATTATGTGTATATTTAAAGAATCATTTCTGAATTGGGCAGCTTTACAAATCCAAGAAATATACAAAATAAATCAGAAAAAATGACAGTCGAAATAAAAAAGTAACTCCAGCATTCAACCTGTCATCAGAGATATTAATTTCTTCCTTAAAGAAGGAAAATGTAATAATATAAGGTTGTGCAGATGTTTGATAAATACGGGCTGCGTAAAAGATACTGTCTTGTCACATATATGAACAAATCAATGTCTGGTTCTATATCTCTTCTGATCTTAATATAAGCTAATTTCTAAAAATAATATATATTTGACACTAAAGGACTTGCTAGCAGCTGTTTGTAATGTACTTTACTGTTCTGGGGATGGATCACATTTCAATATATGTTAATAAACATGATTAGGTCTTGCCATCCAGTTGTTCCATATTGTGTAGATATTGTCACTTAAGTGGAATTAATTGGAATGTATCCATTAATGAAGAACTTTCAATCTATTGTGCTTGGATTTTTGCAATTCAATTGTTACATAGTTTTACCAGCATACTAGTCGCCAGATTTCAGAGGTTGGGTTAATTAATTATTGTACGGGTATGCTGTTACCCTTTGAATTATCTCTTTAATATTGCAATGGAAGGACTAGACCTATGATGGCGAACTTATGGCACGTGTGCCACAGGTGGCATGCAGAGCCTTTGTGCTGGCATGCGAGCTGTAGGCAAACTTACCTCACTGCACATGTGCGTGCCTCACAGCTGATTTTTGGCTGGTTTGAGGCCTTTTTCAGCCTCCCAGAGGCTTGAGAAAGGCTTCTGCAGGTTTGCAGACCAAAAACTAGGCCCATCTTGCCACTTCCTGTTTTTCCGGAAATACTGGAAGTGATGAAACGGGCCTAGTTTTTGGCCTGCAAAGCCTGCAGAAGCCTTCCTCAAGCCTCTGGGAGGCTGAAAAGGCCTCAAACTGGCCGAAAATCATCTGTGAGGTGCAATGCAGGTAAGGGGGTGGGTGGGGGTTGCACACGCATGTGTAGGGGCATGGGGGTACATTGCCTTCTGGGTGCTTGCACATGAGTGTGAGTGTGCAAGTGCGCACACAATTTTTGGCACAGGAGCCCCAAAAAGTTAGCCACCACTGGACTAGACAATATAATTCCATAAGGTCAACATTTAATTTGCTGCTTGAAAATTAAGCTATATTATGTTTAAGCATTAACATGCATTATAATTTGTTGTAATGCATTTATTTGTGAGTTTCTCTTACTTTATCTCTTTCTTCCTTATTGTACTGAAGCAATAAAAATTTACAAACAATTGAAACAATGCAGTTATGTTGATCTGTGTAGGCATTATACGTGCAGGAATGCCCTTGTCTTGGATGACAAACCTCAGATAAGGGGTATTCCTGCAGACACAATGCCATTGGAAGATGAAAGAAGTTGCTTTAGGAAAACAAGATAACAGCTAAATACACAGAGGAACAGGAACATAGGTTAATCCTTAAATAAAGTATAGATAAAAGCTACTGAAGCAAATAGTAATGAATAACTTGTAATACGGTTACAATTTATCCATTGATGGCAGAGGTATTGTTTAAGATGTATATATTTATTTTATTTATTTATATTTGAACTTGTATGCCGCCCCATCTCTGAAGACTCGGGGTGGCTCACAGCTAAAACACAGAACAATAAATACTTAAAAGACCATTAAACTAATAACAAGCTCAAATACTAAAAACAGAACATTAAAAACCCTTAAAAACCCATCCCTCGCCCAAGAAGGGGTCACAGCTCGGGTTGGTCAAATAACCAGGTCTTTAACTCTCGGCGGAAGGTGCGGAGGTCAGGGACCAGACGGAGCTCCAGGGGCAGTTGGTTCCAGAGGTCAGGGGCCTCAATGGAGTAGGCTCGTCGCTGGGGAATTGCCAGCCGGCATTGACCTGCCGATGGGACCCCGAGGAGTCCTTGCCTATGAGCATGCACAGGGCGGCCAGTATTTGATATCGGAAGAAGACGCTCCCTTAAATATTGAGGACCCATGCCATGCAGGACTTTGTATGTCAAAATTAAAACCTTGAATCTCACCCGGAGTGCAACCAGTAGCCAATGCAGGCCGCGCAGGAGGGCGGTCACATGGGAGAACCGGGTAACTCCCATCACCACCCGTGCCGCCGCATTCTGCACCAGCTGCAATCTCCGGATGGTATGCAAGGGCAGTCCTAGATAGAGAGCGTTGCAGTAGTCGAGTCTAGAGGTAACAAAGGCATGAGTGACTATGCGCAGGGCGTCCCGGTCCAGAAAAGGGCGAAGCTGTCTAACAAGACGGAGCTGGGCAAAGGCCCCCCTGGCAATGGCCCCCACCTGATCCTCCAGCCGGAGGGAAGGTGGACTGAATAGAGCAAGCAATTCTATTCCATCTTGAACTATGTGTCATCATTGCTTCAGATCTGTTTGCTTAATGTTCACTAAGGAGGGATGAGAAATTTCTCCAATTCAGCTTATTTGAAAGTCAGTGTTCATAAGCCACTGCTTTGGGGACCACTTTTTCCCTCTCTTCCTCTTGGCAGCACTTTCATTCTCAACATATCAAACCAATATTTCTCTATTAGCAGGAAATATAGCGTGATTCCTAACTATTTCTCTTACAAGAAGCAAACCAGGCAATTGATCCACTCTGAAGATCATCCTACTATCAATAGCGAAAGAAAAAACTTTTGATTGCAGCAAGTTTCACATATTGAAATGATATACTGTATAACAGTTAACAATACTGTATACAGAGCAGCTCCAGTCTAGTATAATACAATAATATATTTGACTAATATGAAATTGCTTAAATGTGCAAAATTTCTAAACATTTCTTCTTCGCTTCCTTATGACAACCTTACAAGCTGTCTGCATCTCCAGGCTTGCCAAGTACAGCAGGCTGCCAGACGTGTGTGTGTGTGTGTGTGTGTGTGTGTGTGTACATACATACATACATACATACATACATACATATTTGCAAGAGAGATAGGCTGCCACCATTTGCATACTAAACCTCTGCCTGAACACACAATCTGAACCTAAGGCAATACTTAAATAAAGCAGACTCTTTTCCCACAGTTTTCCATTACTCTCCTTAAGAGAGTGTACACCCAACAGACTAGCACATGGCATCACTCCTCGGGCTACGAACAGTAGGGATATGAAAAGTGTTCAGTGAATTGACTGTTCTATGCATGAAACAGCTGGGTTCAGGTAACATATGCACACTGACTGAAGCTGTGATGACCTGGGGCGTGGCACAAAGGCAACACAGTCACATAAGTAAGAAAAGTCCCTTTAATGCCTCCAACTTTGCCCCCAATGTCCGGTTACCTTCGGCTGGAGAAAAAACTCTCCCAAGAACAGTCTTTAAGTGGAGGAAATTCAGTCCAAAAACAAAGTACATACAAACTGTAAATAAAAATCCACACAAATCACACTGCAGCAATTAACTGGACAAGGCAGGATAAGGAATTACAGACTTCAAAGGCCAACAAAACACACACAGCTGGGAAAATGCCAGGAACCCAGATAAGCCTCAACAAAACAAGATAATACATGTTTTGTTTCCAACAAGTTGCTGTGCGCAACTCCCTTTTTAAACACTGTGTTTCCAGCTGCAGCTAATGAAGGGAATCATGGCCCTTTCCTCCCCCATAAGCCACGCAACTCACATTGCTCCTTTCTCCATTCCTCCCTGCATGCCCTAGGATGAAGAGGGGGTGGGCCTGGATCTTCCTCTGAATTCCCTCTGCCTTACTCTACCTCTCCCCTGCTCTGCCCATCTGGACTGTGCCCTTCCCCAGTTTCTTCCACAGCCAACAGAGCCACACTCCCATTCCCTGACAGCTGCCTAGCCTCCCCCTCGGAATCAGATTCTGACAAGGGCATGACAGAAGCATGTAAGGCCTGGGCACAGGCATTGAAGGGCAAAATTGACCAGAAAAAGGACAAAATCATTGGCAATAGTTAAGGAAAAAAGAAAGAAGGGGGAGGGGAAGTATTGTAAAGATTAGGGAGAGGGAACAGATGGGCCAGCAAGTCACCTGTGAATTCAAGTGTAGCAAAAATGTCCTACCAGTAGGAAGATTATTAGGTGGGTTGGCACAAAAGCCATGTAGGAAGGGAAGGGAGGTTGGGCTGACTCACATCAGTCATGTTTTATTTTCCTTGCAGACCTTTCCAGCATTTGGCTCAGGCAAAATCCAGAATAACCATGATGTTTCAGATCTGGGCTTTCGTGTGTGAAGGGGGAGGGTATGTAAGTTTTGCTGGATAATTTTTTATAATGTTAAAAAGACACAAAACAATTTAAAGAAAGAGTGAAGAAATAGAAATGGAAAAGTGATAGAGAAATAGTTAAAATTTTAGAAAAAGAAACAGACCGATAGCTAAGGAAGTAGTTTCCTATCATCTTCACAGCATTTATATTTAAAACTGCTTATCCTCTTCAAAATTATATAACATGGTTCCCTTCTCCTTGTATTGTGCCCTTATTAATTTGTAAATCTAGAAATCATCACTTCATCATTATCCATTTCCAGTAAAATGTCCAAAAATACTGTTTTATAAAAACAGTCATTGTTTCCTCCCTATTCAAATAAGTCAGCTTATCCATTTCTATAAATTCAGCCATCTTCATTCTTTCATTGTGAGGATTTAAGTAGTCTTCCATTCTTGCACTTTGTGCAAATAATAAACTCACTGCAATTATCATATATAAATTCAATAAGTCTATAAGTCAATTCTAATCAACCATCTATATGTCTTAATAGAAACAATTCTGGTCTCATCTGGATGTTAATTTTTAAAGTGCTCTGCATCATCACATGTATCTGTGTCCAATATTTTTCACTTTTTCACAAGTCCACCATGCATGGTGAAGTTTCACTTCATGCTTTTCACACTTCCAACAATGATTTAAAGTTGCCTTGTACAGCTTAGATTATTTTTCTAGTAACATATATAATCATGAAGATGCTTTAGGTTTCAATTTCACTAGACCTGGACCAGGTCAGAATTATTCAACCAAACATTCAAACTGCAATGTATTTTGTTAGATTTTGGTCTGACCATGTCTAGACCTGCCCTTTGTTTAAAGCAGTTTCTCAACTTCAGTCATTTGAAGATATCTGGACTTCAATTCCCAGAATTCCCCAGTCAGCAGAAGCCCACACATCTTCAAGTAGCCAAAGTTGAGAAACACTGGTTTAAATAAATTGTTTAGCAAATTTGGGAAGAGATCTCTCATATTTACTAATGCAGGCATGTTATCATAGCCTTTTTGTCATCTTCATAAAGATAATTTTTTAATCTGACCCATTACTCTACTAAAGATTTGCCTCTAGTATTTCTAGACTCATCCTGTGTAATATCCCAAGCTAAAATCTGGAAATAATATCTTTCAGTCACAATTCATAAGAGCCTGATCTAAGGGTTTTCTTTGTAATGCCCTTGTCTGGCCTTTACAGATTACAGATAATCAGAGTTGGAAGGGATCTTGTAGGTCATCTAGTCCAACCCCCTGCCCCAAGTGGGAGACCCTACACCATTTCTGACAAATGGGAGTCCAATCTCTTCTTGAAAGTCTCAAGTGATAGTGCTCCCACAACTTCTGAGGGCAAGCTGTTCCATTGGTTGATTATTCTCACTGTCAGAAATTTTCTCCTTATTTCCAGGTTAAATCTCTCTTTGTTCAGTTTCCATCCATTATTCCTTATCTGGCCTACAGGTGCTTTAGAAAAAAGCTGAACCCCTCCTCTCCGTGACAGCCCCTCAAATATTGGAAGACTGCTATCATGTCCCCCCTGGTTCTCTTCACTAGACTAGCCAAGTCCAGTTCCTGTAACTGTTATGTATGTAGGTTTGAATGTTATTGGTTTATTTGAACTGTTCTTGTAAAATGTCAAATGGTATTGGTTTAAATAGTGCGGGAAGAATCCCTGCAATCCCATTGGCTGGCAGCTACGGCTGCAGGCTATAAGAAGCAGCCGTAGCCAAGCCGGGATGGGTCCATTCGAGCTGTAGTCACTAATAAAGTCTTTTGCTGGAACTCCTCGCGTCTGACTCTTCATGCAAACTTAACACTGGCGCGAAGGTGGGATTTCCCTGAAGAGAAGACGATGCGACGAACAAGCAACTGAGCGAGATGGCTGCGCTGAACACCCCCCCAGCACTGTTCGATCCGGCGACGGAAGACTGGGAATCGTATGCGGATCGTTTCCACATGTTCCTGGAGGGGAACGATCTCGCCGGCATCCCGAGAGACGGAAGAGGCGGTCTTTCTCACGCACTGCAGTCCGGCAGTCTTCAAAATGGCGAAGGCGTTGGCGGGAGCAGCAGAGCTGAAGGTAATGGAATGGCCCGATTTAGAAAAACTTTTGAGAGCCCATTCGCCCAAGTATCGTGCCTCATTAAGAGACACGAATTTTACCGTCGGGATCAAGGGGATAGCGAGAATGTTAATGACTTCGTGGCAAGTTTAAGGGACATTGGGGGTGCTTGTGACTTTACCAACTTAGAAGAGGCCATGCGTGATCGGTTTGTTTTAGGCCTTAAAGATAAGGTTTACAAAGCAAACTATTAATGAAACCTAAGATCACGTTTAAAGAGGCCATTGAAGAAGCTGTTTCAGCGGAAGCCACCAAGTCCTCAGCAGCGGCCATGAAAAAGATTAACAAGGCCTCAAGCCAGGCCTCAAGCCATTCTGATGGGGATAAATCCACATCTACTCATTCGAACAAATAGACTCTGATTCTGATGGCAGTGAGGCAGAGGAGGATTTTTAAACTCAGAATGGAGAAGAAAAGAAAAGACTCTGGGAAGAACAGGCAAGGGTTCTATTGCAGAGGCTGTGGGGGCACCCGCACTGATTGCAAGTTCTTTGACTCCATTTGCCTACGTTGTGAGAAACGGGGTCACATAGCCAGAGTCTGCAAATCATCCAGAACTCCACCAGCTAGGAAGAAATTCCCTGATAGAGACTTTAAGCCCAACAATTTCCTTGAAAAATGGGGCGAAATTTAGAAGCAAATGGCAAGAATGAAACTCACCAAACAATCACTATTGGTCATTCTTCACCCTTAAAAGCAGAAAAGTACATGTGAAGGTGTTTATTGAAGGAAGACCTTGCCAAATGGAAGTGGACTCAGGCTCTTATTTATCTATGGTGTCATGGGACACTATCCACAGACTTTTTCCCAAAATTCAGAAAAAGCATTTCCAGAAGCAAGCACTGACTCTCAAAGACTACCAAGGGAACAAGATTCCAGTAGTTGGAGTGAGAGATTTCAACGTGCAGTTTAAAGGCCACACCAAAGCGTTTGCCCCTGACCATCGTGGACAAGGATCGCCCAAGTTTGCTGGGACTTGAGTGGTTCAAGCCACTTGGCATCGAGGTGACTGGCATCCATCACGTGAGCAGTTCTGACTGGGAAGAGTCCTTGAAGTCTGAGTTTCCAGAGGTCTTCAGCGAAGGACTGGGCAAGTATATGGGGACCCCTATTGCTTTCAGCCTAGACCCCAAGGTGCCCCAATTCGTTTAAAGCCCAGGAGGGTCCCATTTGCTTTAAAGGAAAAATTGATGCACAATTAGATAAACTCATTGCTCAAGGGGTTTTAGAGCCTACTGACCACTCCAGATGGGAAACACCCATAGTCACACCAGTCAAGTCTGATGGGTCAGTGAGAATCTGTGGTGACTACAAGGGGACACTTAACCATGCGCTGCAACAGAGCACATATCCTGTACCAGTTGTGCATCATCTGCTCCATTCCCTTGGCAGGGGTACAGTATTTGCTAAACTGGATTTGGCTCAGGCATATCAACAATTAACAGTTGATGATGCCACTGCAGAGGCACAAACAATTGTGACCCATAGAGGTGCCTTCAAATGTAAAGACTACAATTTGGAGTAAGCGTGGCACCTGGCATTTTTCAGAGCCTTATGGAAAGAATGTTGCAAGGACTGCCAGGGGTAGTACCTTATTTTGATGATGTATTAATCTCTGCTGAAAATGACACTCAGCTTCAAGAAAGACTCAGAGAAGTCCTTACCAGATTCAGAAAAGCGGGTTTAAAAGTCAAGGAAGACAAATGTACACTCAAAACAGACAGAGTTGAGTTCCTGGGGTATATGATTGACAAGCATGGCATCCATCCTACTGATGCCAAGGTTAAAGCAATCAATGAAGCCCCTAAACCTCGATGCAAGGCAGATTTGCAGGCCTTCCTTGGCCTTATTAACTTTACCACATGTTTCTACCTCACAAAGCATCTATTGCTGAGCCCTTACATCGCCTACTTGATAAGAATGCTGTTTGGATCTGGGGGCGGAAGGAACAGTCAGCATTTAACAGTATTATTTATTTATTTATTTATTTATTTATTAATTCGACTTATATGCGCCCCTCTCCAAAAGGACTGGGCGGCTTACAAAATAAAAACACACAACAATAAATTAGTTAAAACCAGATTAAACAATCAACTGAATTAACACTAAAATTGCAGAGATAAAACTCTAAAAGACCACCCCACCCCAGGGTCACAGCCCGATTGGTTAAACAACCAGGTCTTCAGGTCACTGAAAGTGGAGGTCGGGCCAGGCGAAGCTCCAGGGGAAGTTGATTCCACAGGTCAGAGGCCCAACAGAGTAGGCCCTTCGTCGGGGACCGCCAGCCGTCACTGTCCAGCCGACAGACCCCAAGGGCCCCTGTCTGTGGGATCGTACAGGGCGGTTGGTGGTCGATGTCGGCAGCGTCGCTCCCTAAATATAGGGACCCATGTCGTGAAGGACTTTTATGTTAAGGATAGAACCTTGAACCTCACCCGGAGCGCAACCGGCAACCAATGCAAGCCACGCAGGAGGGGGGCAACATGGAGAACCGGGGACTCCATCACCACCCGCGCCGCTGCATTCTGCACCAGTATTAAGAGACTACTCAACGTCTGATGCTGTGTTGATACAATTCTCTGATAATTTACCTGTTTTTCAGTATTAAGACTAATCACGTCTGATGCTGTGTTGATACAATTCTCTGATAATTTACCTGTTTTTCTGACTTGTGATGCATCCCCTTTTGGAGTGGGGGGGGGTTTTTTGAGTCACAGGCTTCCCAATGGATGGGAAGCCCCAATTGCATTTTACTCTGCACGCTGTCCAAAGCAGAGAGGAATTATAGCCAATTGGACAAGGCTTTAGCAGTTGTTGCAGCTGTTAAGAAATTTCATGAATATCTGTATGGCAGGTCATTCACCATTGTTACAGATCACAAACCTTTACTAGGCATTGTGGCAGGAGACAAACCTACACCTAATATCCTGTCACCAAGAATGCTGAGGTGGACTGAATTTCTTGCAGCCTATTCCTACAAACTGATTCACAGGCCTGGCAAGGACATTGGACATGCTGATGCACTGAGTCGTTGCCCACTTCCTTGGCACAAGGAGGACTTTGAACTTGAAACTCACACCTTTTCCTGGAGACCGTTGCTAAGCTTCCAGTCCATGCTGCTGAGATTGCCAAAGAAACTGCCAAAGATGCTGTGTTGGCACCTGTTATGGGCTGGATTAAGAAAGGTTGGCCTCTTCAAGATCTACCTCACCTTGCCCAACCTTTTAAGTCCAGGCAAACTGAATTATCTGTATTAAGAGGATGTATATTGTGGGGTAACAGGGTGGTTATTCCTGCAAAACTGCAAAGGGAGGTTTTGGAAATGTTACATGAGGGTCATCCTGGGATTGTAAGGATGAAAGGTTTGGCCAGGAGTTATGTATGGTGGCCAGGTATTGACAAAATGGTTGAAAACTGGGTAGCCTCTTGTCCCAATTGCCAGGTAGTCAGACCTGCCCCACCTCACCCCCACACAGGAATGGGAATGTCCTAGGGGCCCATGGTCTAGAATCCACATTGATTTTGCAGGCCCTAAGAGGGCACACTTTTCTAGTGATAGTAGATGCATACTCCAAATGGCTAGAGGTAATTCCAATGACATCCACTACTACTGAGGCTGTTATCAAGCAGCTCAGAAAATTGTTTGTAACCCATGGGTTACCAGATGTCCTGTCTCTGACAATGGCCCTCAATTCACATCTAACATTTTTGAATCCTTTCTAGCACAACAGGGTATCAGACATGCCCTCACTGCCCCTGGGCACCCTGCCAACGGCCGGGCATGTACGCTTTACCAAAGAGAAGCTTCAGCAGCTGGGTCCTGGGGACATCACTGAAGCTTGAAAAGCTTCTTAGTGTTCAACACATCCTCCCATCATCAACTAACTTGTCCCCAGCAGAGTTGTTGATGGGCAGAAACTAGGTCTTCCAGCCTCCATCCCACTTATGCACCCAGCACCACTGGATTCCACTTCCAAAGTTCGTTCTTTTAGTGTGGGAGATTCTGTCTATGCTAGGAACCTTCTAGGTGACCCTTTGTGGATTCCTGCTGAAATAACTCACATCACAGGCCCTTGTTCTTACAGGGTACAAACAGAGGATGGCCTTCTCTGGAGCAGGCACATTGACCAACTTAGATCCAGGGTCCCTCAAGAACATCGCCCCTGTCTCCCTCTAGGTTCCTCACCTGATGTTTCTTCTAGGGGGGAAGGAAAATCAGCAAACAGGAATCAACCCCATGTGTAACGAGCCATTGGGACAGGAACCATCCCGAACCCTGTCACAAAGCCAAGATCCATCCTTAGAAGTGGAAGATTGCACATCACTACCTGACTTGGGTGCTGACATTGGAATGGAGATGGGTTGGGAGGAGAGACCAGATTCTAACAATTTAACAGGGTCTCCTTTCACAGGAAGTCCCAACAGGGAAATGTCAGCAGACACATTTCCTCTCACTGGGTGAGAACGTTAAAGCTTCTGAACCACGAAGGTCTCAACGTACATGTAAGAGCCCCATCTATTTAAAGGAATACATTAGATAGGTTGGGGTTTGGTATGGACTGAACCTAGTGGGAGGGGTGTTATGTATGTAGGTTTGAATGTTATTGGTTTATTTGAACTGTTCTTGTAAAATGTCAAATGGTATTGGTTTAAATAGTGGGAAGAATCCCTGCACTCCCATTGGCTGGCAGCTCGGCTGCAGGCTATAAGCCAGTAGCCAAGCCGGGATGGGTCCATTCGAGCTGTAGTCACTAATAAAGTCTTTTGCTGGAACTCCTCGCGTCTGACTCTTCATGCAAACTTAACAGTAACCGTTCTTCATATGTTTTAGTCTCCAGTCCCCTAATCATCCTGGTTGCTGTTCTCTGTACTTTATGAATCACTCAGACTTCTCTGTTGTGTTCTCTTTTTTGTTAATAATGAAGAAATACTCATCATCTATAGCATGGTAGGATTCACTAAAGGGAAGAGAATCAACTACAGTGAACAAGGAATATTAAAAAAAGAAGAAAGTTTGTACCCAAAGCAGAAACTGGAAAGTGAAACGAAGTTATTTTTTATACATATGAAACCAAGAGCCTTTTATATGCCTGAACTGTGATTGACATCTGGTTTGATGTGATTATAAGGAGCTATTGTTTCATGAATGAATTTTAATCCTTTTGGCACAGGGAGAGAGGATATAAATTTGTGATCTAATTGGCATGCAGATCATTCAACTGCTTAGGTTCTGATTTGAAAGATTCAGAATGAATATGTCTGCTTTTAAGAGGAAAGCATTCAAAGAAGTGAAGGAATGCACTGTTTTGAGAAGCTTTGCAAAACAGTGTCAAGTGGAAACAGAAGCATGTATATCGCTAAGGTCCTTAAACTACCCCAAGAGCTGAGATTAATAATGAACAATTCAGTCAAGCATGGTCCTGTTCATTTTCACTTTTATTCTTTCCCAAATCTGAGATGTTTAAAATCAAGATCTAGCACATTCTAGGTTTAAGAATTTTTCTCCCACTACAGATTAAAAAACTTGGCAGCCACTGCATGGGACTTCCAAATAGGGCCATAAATTGGAGTTATCATAGAATGATATAGAATTATTTGTTCAAAGTCTTACTCAGAAAAAGAATCCAGATTGGACCATCCCAGACAAACTGGTATCCATCTCTACTTGAACATGTGCAGTGAAGAAGGGCCCATATTTTATACGTAATTGCTGAACTACTAATTTTCTAAGTAATTATTTGTACCAATGGGATCAAATCCTTAGGTCTGAATCGCTTTCTCTAGGAATATCTATGGAAAAATGATTGCTTCCCTAGGCATGTGTAACCAATCATTTCATATGTATGCTAGTTTAAAGACAAAAGAGCATATTACACTAGTTGACACATATTGAACATCAGCTATACTTTGTAGACATTTAAGATAGCTTTGCCCAGGGAAAGGAGGAACATTCAAAACTGTTTAAAATTGTCAGCAAAAATGTTGGGTGACTTCTCTGAATTTCTCCAGAGGAAGGAGAAATCTGGAGGGGGAAAAAAAGACTAATGGGAAGAATCCCTTCATGATGAATTCTCTTGAGATTAAACTACAGTGTAGTAAAGCCTGCTAGATAAATGACTCTACTTTTAAAGAAAATAATTTTATACAATTGCACTCTGAGAAAAATACATGAATGCAAAAATACAATCCTCCACCCATGATAATTTCTATGAAATTTTCTTCTCAGGAATTTCTTGTATCCATTAAGCATTGGTTGGAAAACTGTTGGACAATTTCTCTACTGGACATGTGGATTTTAAACTAAAACAATGGAATTCTATTATGTGGGGCATAGGCATACAAAAGTGAGGCATGATGGAGGCATAATGGAATAAGTATTGTTATATTACAGTACAAGATCCATTGCATCTACTGCACACATACATATAAGAGGTTGAGCTTGCACTATGACATTGCAACAGTCATTTTCTCATTCTGACAAAACTGGCAGATTCCAAAGATGTCTCTAGACTGGGAAAGGCTTAAACTTAAGAGGAAATCTGTCAGACCATGCAAAGTGTTCAGAAAACAGCATCTTAAATAGAAAAAAACCCATGTATTCACACTGGTTCACTTGAATTCCATATAGAACATTGTTTATTATATTCCAACATGGAGGAACATTTAGTTGATTGAATTCCTGTCCACAGGCAATCCAATTCCAGATTTATCACTTTAAGTTGGATTGTAATTATATTCAAGAATAGCCCCTATTAGGCCAGAGATAGATCATTTACTTTTTGCACAGACTTTGTTCCTGATTCTAGAGATTTATGCAATTTTGAGATCTGATTAGTAGATCTTCTTCAACCTGATATGATAGAAAATGAACAGGGATGAAAGTTAAATCATTAGACACATATGTACCTATTCCATCCTAAGCATTTGCAGAACTTTTCAAAAGCTTCAGATTTTCATTCTTAAATTGTCCCTCTCTGGAACTGTTTGGAATATTTAACAAATAACAAATGAGGAAACTGCATGGAATTCTATGGTGGCCTCCAGAAAAGTTTTCATTAATTTTCTGAATTTTTTCACTCAAACACTAATTGATTCTAATGAATTCAAGCAGCTCTAATTGAGACTGACACACTAAATAACCTCAACTAGCCTTTATAACCACATTCATAGTTTCGTTAAACTACAGCTAACAAGTCACCATTAGGCATGCAAATCTAACAAAACTCACCAAATTTTTCTATGAATTATATTTATGTTACTTGGAATTTGCAACAGATATTATTTCTTAGATGTTCAGAACTGTGGGTTGACAATTATTTTTGTCCTGTTTGCTTTCTGTTCAAATTATACTAAACAAAAAGAATGAGAGGAGAGGGAGAGCAAGAGGAGAAGGAGAAGGAGGGATGAAATGAGGAAAGAAACTACTTCAGAGAGGAGGATTAGTTCTACAAAGAAAAATAACATGCAATGAACTGCCAGAAGCAATTGCTCCCATTAGCTCTCCTTCCACAATGTATGACTTCTGCCTGTTGAAATCACAGAATGATGATTGTAATACTAACAATAGCAACAAAAACAATGGGCAATTCTATCTTCTAGCAATCAAAATAAAATAGCATTCAGAGTTAATGCTAAACCACAATTCAACTGCTGATTAATATCTATATTACTTCTGTATTATTTAAACTATCTTCTGTACTATGTATGATTACTTGACTTCTTCTCTTTTCAGCATAGAATATTTTAACCAGATCTTAATTCCTCTGCCTTCGGAGATAATAGAAATGATACAGTGTACCTTTACATATAACTAGGTTCAATTCATCATATATTTCATGATCTGAATGTTGCAATCAGTGTAAAAGTATAAATTTAAATGAAATATATTGATTTTCAAAGCTGTTGTACAACCATTATAAATTGTCGAGATAATTTATCTTGAGTCACCCTACTGTTTTATGTATGTGTGTGTGTGTTTCCTTATCTCATGTAAGAGTCTGATTTGATCATTTATTTATTTGAGATAAGGAAGCATCTTAAAATGTTTTCAATAATTATTTAAATATTTCTATCTTGATTGCTTATTGTGCCATCAAGTCAATATCAACTCTTTGTAACTACATAAATTTACTCCAAGATAATTTGCTCCTGAACTAATCTTTCAGATATTCCAATGATGCCCCATTACCACCATAATTGAACCAATCCACTTTTCTGCTGAATGTCCTTTTCTTCTCTTTCCTTCTTCATTTCCCAGCACTATAGACTTCTCTAGATGACTAAATCTGGTATTGAACACAGTGGCTTGGACAGTTCTGGAAGTCCTTGGGTGGAACATGTGACACTACTATTACGTGAACTGAACTGGATGCCAGTTTCCTTCCAGGTCCAATTCAAGGTGTTGAATTTAAAGTCCTTTATGGCATGGGTCCAAGTATCTGAGGAATTGCCTTAACCTGAGGGGACTAACTCACCCAGCAGAAAGGGCCTATAGATCTCACCAGCCAAAGAATTTTGGCTGGTAGTATCTAGGAGAAGAGCCATTTCTGCTATGGACCTCACCCTCTGGAATATTCTCTCATCAGAGGTATGATCTGCCTTCATACTCTTGGGCTTCTGGAAGAGCCTAAAATCTTGACTCTGTCACTTGGTTTGATGCCCCAACAGGGGCCTGCTACATTGGGCATGACTGGTTAATTATCTTGGTTCTTAACTTTTAATAGCAATAGCACTTGTACCATTTTGCAGTGCTTCACAGTCCTGTCTAAGCAGTTTACAGATTCAGCATATTGCCCCCAACAATCTGGGTCCTCGTTTTACTGCCCTTGGAAGGATGGAAGGATTCAAGCTGCTGGCAGCTGGCAGTCAGCAGATTTAACTGCAATACTGCATTCTAACTACTGAACCACCATGGCTCTTTTTAATCTTTTTATTCTAATCTTATAATTTTTAAGCACTTTTTATTTTTTTATTATTTTGTAAGCCACTGAGTGTCTTAATGAGATGGGTGGCATAGAAATTTAATAAATAAATAAACAAATACACATTTCTGACCTTTGTGGATACAGATATATCCCCGCATCAGAATATCTTTTCCAAAACATTCATTGCTATTCTATAAATGGGTGCTGCAGACTCCTTTACAAAAGGGAGACACCACTTTAGTGTCTTCATTGTCAAATTTCTACCTTAAAGTAATGAATAGGAAAAGGAAGGAGTATTAGGTATTTCAAGATCGGCAGTAGTGACTTGCCAGTAGAACTTGTGAAAAGCATCTGAATGTCCTAATAAACCACAAATCATCCAGAAGTGCACTACAGCTGTAAGAAGTGCCAAAGTGAACTTGAGCTGCATCAGCAAAAGTCAAAATCTCAGGAAGCGATAATTCCACCCTATGCTGCACTGATCATACCATATCTGGAACACCTTTGCCCTGTTATGGTTGTTACAATAAAAAAGGATATATACAAAAGAAATAAAGATGATGATGGCTTTAGAGGCTAAATCCTGTGAAGAATGGGTAAAGAAACTGGCTATCCAGTCAGAGAAAGCTAAGGGGCAACAGGATAACAGACTTGCAATATGAAAAGGGCTATCACAGGAAAGAGGGTACAGTTATATTCTCTGCAGCATCTGAGGATAGGAAAAGAATTAATGGGTAAAAAATTTCCAGAGAGCAATCCAAATTTGAAATAAATTGTGAGCCACCCAGAGTTATTTCAAGATGGGCAGCCATACAAAAAGGAAAGGAGGGAGGGAGGGAGGGAAGGATTGCCTGATAATGAGAATAGTTAAGCAATAAAATAGTTTGCCTCCTGGTATTCCATTGCTAGAGATTTTCAAGCAAAGGTTGGGCAATGGGCAACCAGTGATCAGGGATAATATTAAGATTCCTGCCCTGGAATAGGGATTGTACTAGAAAACCTCCAAAGTTCCTTCCTACCCTATATTTCTACATATCATATTTTCCCCAGACATAGCAAGAAACCACATGTCTCCCAACATTCATCATTCAACTTAATTCAGTTCGATTATGAATTCATTCAGAACCATGCTTCACAACTAAAGGTGTAATGTCATGACTTGGCTACTACATTTACTGCAAACAGAACAATGCTAAATAACATAAAATTTGCTTACAAAGTCTGTTAATTATCACTGTTTTAGGTTGCAATTCAAGTCTTTCTCAAAACTTTTCAAATCAATGGAGAAGCTCCAGCTGATACATTTGAATATAATAGCTCTCCTAAGTCTGGGAAATGCAGCTTTCATCAATATTTTCATCAATATTTTATCTCTTCCATTCTTCTAGTTACTGTGGTCTGGAAGGCATCGTTTCCAGCTTCCATCTACAACTCCTCCCTATTCAAAAAACCCCACTTCCTCTACAGACACATGGACACATTCTAGGAAGGTAAAAGAAAGAGAAGTTTATGGGACATTATTTGATGAGATTAAAGTTCATGGAAAGTAAACAGGAATTTTATTTAGGTATTTTATCAGGTATTTGATCTGGGTTAAAATAAATGTTGTGTGTTTTGATAACTATTAATGGGAATTCTTTTGATGAGGACTGAACAATGTGCCTTTAAAGATGTGTTTATAAATGGAGAGAGATGTCTTTTGCTTTATTTCTTAGAGAAAGTGATGTTTAAAAAGTGTGGCTTCTGGTTGCTATTAATGGGATTTCTTTCCCATTAATAAGTCGAATAAATTATTTGTGACGAGGACTGAATGAAGAGACTTTAAAATTCTGTTTATAAGTGGGAAGAGTTTTCTTTTGCTTCATTTCTTAGAGAAAGTGATAAAATTGATTACAAAATGGATTTATTTGATTAAGGTTAAAATATATATGTTACTATTTGTGGTAGCTTTTACTAATTAGTTTTACTAATTAGGACTGAACAATGAGTTTTTATAATTTGATTATTGATAAGATTATTGATAAGAGACATGGGAAGAAGTTATCTTTTTTATTGAACTACTAGACTGAAGTTTCTAAAATTATTTATACTTCTCTGGAGGGAGGAGGAGTTATTTTTATATATCTTTTTTCTTTTTTTCTTTTTTTTAATTTCTTTGCACTTCTTTTTTGTCTATTTTTTATATTTTTTATATTTTCCTTAGTTTGTATGAGTCTTTGTACTTGTATACACTGTATAAAATTACTATTGAAAGAAAGAAACATAACAGTTCTTCCTCCCAAAACTATACAGCTCTGCTCTTCTGGATAAGACTTAAATGCATATTGGTATGGAATTAGACTTAAAGGCTTAGGATTTATGTATTGGTATTAAAGTCATTTTATAGCAATTATTTGTGTTACCTCAATATTTTACATTTGGGGAATGTTTTTCATCTGGTTAAATTCTCAGAGGAAAAAGTAAATGCAGTCTTTTTTCTTTCTAATGAACCCTGTCTCCAGAACATATTTCAGTAGGATGCAGCAGGGAAAAACCCACAGTGAAACCAGTAGTAAACCAGCTTATCAGTCCCTGTGACAAACTTCACATGTGAAACAAGTTGTTTTACTTGAGGTTAATCTATAGAATGCCATATGTTTTAAGTGAACACTATCAAATGGATCCCCAGGTTTGAAGAGGTGTTGTCAGCCTCTGGAGAAAGCGGGGGGCTTTTTTTCTGTGCCTTATAATCTGAATGAATGCCCTAGTTCCTCTCTAAACTGATCATTGGCTAGTTAAAGTTCATTCAGTCCAAATCCTGAGCTAACAGTTGAAAGTCAGCTATCCTACACCAAGTCCTTAATTTGACAAAGAGAGCAGATTTCATCTTCATATAGTTCACAGGGAATGAGAAAGATGGTCAGTTTGCTTGGATTCCCATAATCTTTTTTTTCAAGCAGGATGTTGGTATTAAAGACCTGCAGCAAATGTCACTATTCTAGAATAACTGCCAGATCTTAGCCAGTTGATGTAGGTTCTGTCCTATATGCTGCATTATCTAGTTCCTTCTGAATTATTTAAGTCCTCTGGGTCACTACTCGGTTATGATACTGGAACAAGAGATTGGCAACTAGATCGATGTTCAGTTGGGTTGCAAGACAGCCTGTAGCCATAGTATCACCTTAGTCTCTAGGTGCAAAAGTTTGTTCCCATTGGATGATGGGACCAAGTGTAGGCGGATTTGCTATCAAGTTTTTCTTCCATCTATGATGGAAATGTCAGCTGCCCTAACATCAACTCTGTCAGAAAGTAGAACTTTCTGGAGTTACTATGCAGTTTACATATTAGTAGAGTTTGATGGGGTGATCAAACCTACCAATGACAGGGTGGCATTGAGCACCTCACTGTGATACTGTAGGACACTCCCCTAAGTATAAAAGGGGCTGTCAACTGTCATTAAAAGGGAGATTAAAAGAGGAGATTCTGTGGAGACTCATTTTGTCTGAGGGAGACTGGAGATACTGAGAAGATCCAAGACTCTGAGGAGATATTGGGATCTGACAGACTGAGGTCTGTGAGAAGATATAGCAAAGAGATCTGAGAGAGAAGATCTGTAACCTAAAGAAAGGGACTTTCTAAAGAGGTTAGCTATATCTAAGAAAGAGGTTATGAGAGGAAGAACTGTGAATCTCTCATAGTAACTTCTAGTTCCTTGAAGGACTGTTTAAGAGGAATGAAAAGAAGAAAAGACTATATATTTACTAATAATATATTTATTGATTGTTCTGTTCTATCAAATAAATCTGTTTGATCTGACACAACTTGGCATTGCAATTTATTGAATGACTCTGTGAAATAGATATAGGTTTAAAGATCCAGGCCAAATTCAATTAATATTATTTAACAAACTCTCTTATCCAAGATTCAATATCATGACTGAAGATTCAAGAACAAGACTTGGTTTGAATAGTTGCTTTATTAAAACTAGGATGAAGCTATGTGCAACAGTAGATGCACTTACTATACTTCATAGCATTCAAACCCTATGCATACTCACCTACAAATACAAATACATGCACAAATGCTTTGTTTTCTATCTGGTAAACTTGCAAGATTTGTTTTTCTCACCATGTACATCAAAACTAGACTGTTTTTCCATGTCATATAACATATGTGGGTCCATGCATAATTTTGTATTTATTTATTTATCTTGTTGTGTTTATGTGTATATTAGAGGTAGAGACCCTTTGACAGCTGTATGGAATGTAATTAATGTATGCCAATTAGTGTACATTCAAAGTGACAAGAAAAGTTACTCTAAGTCTAAGTCATGTACATACCTGATGTAGTCTTCAAATCCTTTAAACATAACTCTCTTACACACTCTTAGTCTTCTTCCTTTTCTCCTTTCTGAGGCAATTAATATACTTTGCCTTCAAAACCAATTGG
>CM019148.1:290902110-290976633 GCA_009733165.1 Naja naja
TGTAATGCCCTTGTCTGGCCTTACAGATTACAGATAATCAGAGTTGGAAGGATCTTGTAGGTCATCTAGTCCAACCCCTGCCCCAAGTGGGAGACCCTACACCATTTCTGACAAATGGGAGTCCAATCTCTTCTTGAAAGTCTCAAGTGATAGTGCTCCCCACAACTTCTGAGGCAAGCTGTTCCATTGGTTGATTATTCTCACTGTCAGAAATTTCTCCTTATTTCCAGGTTAAATCTCTCTTTGTTCAGTTTCCATCCATTATTCCTTTCTGGCCTACAGGTGCTTTAGAAAAAAGCTGAACCCCTCCTCCCGTGACAGCCCCTCAAATATTGGAAGACTGCTATCATGTCCCCCTGGTTCTCTTCACTAGACTAGCCAGTCCAGTTCCTGTAAACTGTATGTATGTAGGTTTGAATGTTATTGGTTTATTTGAACTGTTTGTAAATGTCAAATGGTATTGGTTTAAATAGTGCGGGAAGAATCCCTGCAATCCCATTGGCTGGCAGCTACGGCTGCAGGCTATAAGAAGCAGCCGTAGCCAAGCCGGGATGGGTCCATTCGAGCTGTAGTCACTAATAAAGTCTTTTGCTGGAACTCCTCACGTCTGACTCTTCATGCAAACTTAACACTGGCGACGAAGGTGGGATTTCCCTGAAGAGAAGACGACGCGACAAACAAGCAACTGAGCGAGATGGCTGCACTGAACACCCCCCCAGCACCGTTCGATCCGGCGACGGAAGACTGGGAATCGTATGCGGATCGTTTCCACATGTCCGGAGGGGAACGATCTCGCCGGCATCCCCGAGAGACGGAAGAGGGCGGTCTTTCTCACGCACTGCAGTCCGGCAGTCTTCAAAATGGCGAAGGCGTTGGCGGGAGCAGCAGAGCTGAAGGTAATGGAATGGCCCGATTTAGAAAACTTTTGAGAGCCCATTACGCCCCACAAGTATCGTGCCTCATTAAGAGACACGAATTTACCGTCGGGATCAAGGGGATAGCGAGAATGTTAATGACTTCGTGGCAAGTTTAAGGGACATTGGGGGTGCTTGTGACTTTACCAACTTAGAAGAGGCCATGCGTGATCGGTTTGTTTTAGGCCTTAAAGATAAGGTTTTACAAAGCAAACTATTAATGAAACCTAAGATCACGTTTAAAGAGGCCATTGAAGAAGCTGTTTCAGCGGAAGCCACCAAGTCCTCAGCAGCGGCCATGAAAAAGATTAACAAGGCCTCAAGCCAGGCCTCAAGCCATTCTGATGGGGATAAATCCACATCTACTCATTGCGAACAAATAGACTCTGATTCTGATGGCAGTGAGGCAGAGGAGGGGATTTTTAAACTCAGAATGGAGAGAAAAGAAAAGACTCTGGGAAGAACAGGCAAGGTTCTATTGCAGAGGCTGTGGGGGGGGCACCCCCGCATGATTGCAAGTTTTTGACTCCATTTGCCTACGGTTGAGAAACGGGGTCACATAGCCAGAGTCTGCAAATCATCCAGAACTCCACCAGCTAGGAAGAAATTCCCTGATAGAGACTTTAAGCCCAACAATTTCCTTGAAAAAATGGGGCGAATTTAGAAGCAAATGGCAAGAATGAAACTCACCAAACAATCACTATTGGTCATTCTTCACCCTTAAAAAGCAGAAAAGTACATGTAAAGGTGTTTATTGAAGGAAGACCTTGCCAAATGGAGTGGACTCAGGCTCTTATTTATCTATGGTGTCATGGGACACTATCCACAGACTTTTTCCCAAAATTCAGAAAAAGCATTTCCAGAAGCCAGCACTGACTCTCAAAGACTACCAAGGGAACAAGATTCCAGTAGTTGGAGCGAGAGATTTCAACGTGCAGTTTAAAGGCCACACCAAACGTTTGCCCCTGACCATCGTGGACAAGGATCGCCAAGTTTGCTGGGACTTGAGTGGTTCAAGCCACTTGGCATCGAGGTGACTGGCATCCATCACGTGAGCAGTTCTGACTGGTAAGAGTCTTGAAGTCTGAGTTTCCAGAGGTCTTCAGCGAAGGATGGGCAAGTATATGGGGACCCCTATTGCTTTCAGCCTACACCCCAAGGTGCCCCCAATTCGTTTAAAGCCCAGGAGGGTCCCATTTGCTTTAAAGGAAAAAATTGATGCACAATTAGATAAACTCATTGCTCAAGGGGTTTTAGAACCTACTGACCACTCCAAATGGGAAACACCCATAGTCACACCAGTCAAGTTGATGGGTCAGTGAGAATCTGTGGTGACTACAAGGGGACACTAACCAGCGCTGCAACAGAGCACATATCCTGTGCCAGTTGTGCATCATCTGCTCCATTCCCTTGGCAGGGGTACAGTATTTGCTAAACTGGATTTGGCTCAGGCATATCAACAATTAACAGTTGATGATGCCACTGCAGAGGCACAAACAATTGTGACCCATAGAGGTGCCTTCAAATGTAAAAGACTACAATTTGGAGTAAGCGTGGCACCTGGCATTTTTTTTTTTTTTTTTGAAAGAATGTTGCAAGGACTGCCAGGGGTAGTACCTTATTTTGATGATGTATTAATCTCTGCTGAAAATGACACTCAGCTTCAAGAAAGACTCAGAGAAGTCCTTACCAGATTCAGAAAAGCGGGTTTAAAAGTCAAGGAAGACAAATGTACACTCAAAACAGACAGAGTTGAGTTCCTGGGGTATATGATTGACAAGCATGGCATCCATCCTACTGATGCCAAGGTTAAAGCAATCAATGAAGCCCCTAAACCTCGATGCAAGGCAGATTTGCAGGCCTTCCTTGGCCTTATTAACTTTTACCACATGTTTCTACCTCACAAAGCATCTATTGCTGAGCCCTTACATCGGCCTACTTGATAAGAATGCTGTTTGGATCGGGGGCGGAAGGAAAGTCAGCATTTAACAGTATTATTTATTTATTTATTTATTTATTATTAATTAGACTTATATGCGCCCCCTCTCCAAAAGGACTAGGGGCGGCTTACAAAATAAACAACACACAACAATAAATTAGTTAAAACCCGATTAAACAATCAAGCTGAATTAACACTAAAATTGCAGATAAAACTCTAAAAGACCACCCCACCCAGGGTCACAGCCGGATTGGTTAAACAACCAGGTCTTCAGGCGCGACGAAAGTGAGGAGGTCGGGGCGGCGAAGCTCCAGGGGAAGTTGATTCCAAGGTCAGAGGCCGCAACAGAGTAGGCCCGTCGTCGGGGACCGCCAGCCGGCACTGTCCAGCCGACGGACCCCAAGGAGCCCCTGTCTGTGGATCGTACAGGGCGGTTGGTGTTCGAGTCGGCAGGTCGCTCCCTTAAATAATAGGGACCATGTCGTGAAGGACTTTGTATGTTAAGGATAGAACCTTGAACCTCACGGAGCGCAACCGGCAACCAATGCAAGCCACGCAGGAGGGGGGTGCATGGGAGAACCGGGGAACTCCATCACCACCGCGGCCGCTGCATTCTGCACCAGTATTAAGAGACTAATACGTCTGATGCTGTGTTTGATACAATCTCTGATAATTTACTGTTTTTCTGACTTGTGATGCATCCCCTTTTGAGTGGGGGGGTTTTTGAGTCACAGGCTCCCAATGGATGGAAGCCCCAATGGCATTTTACTCTGCACGCTGTCCAAGCAGAGAGGAATTATAGCCAATTGGACAAGGAGGCTTTAGCAGTTGTTGCAGCTGTTAAGAAATTTCATGAATATCTGTATGGCAGGTCATTCACCATTGTTACAGATCACAAACCTTTACTAGGCATTGTGGCAGGAGACAAACCTACACCTAATATCCTGTCACCAAGAATGCTGAGGTGGACTGAATTTCTTGCAGCCTATTCCTACAAACTGATTCACAGGCCTGGCAAGGACATTGGACATGCTGATGCACTGAGTCGTTGCCCACTTCCTTGGCACAAGGAGGACTTTGAACTTGAAACTCACACCTTTTTCCTGGAGACCGTTGCTAAGCTTCCAGTCCATGCTGCTGAGATTGCCAAAGAAACTGCCAAAGATGCTGTGTTGGCACCTGTTATGGGCTGGATTAAGAAAGGTTGGCCTCTTCAAGATCTACCTCACCTTGCCCAACCTTTAAGTCCAGGCAAACTGAATTATCTGTATTAAGAGGATGTATATTGTGGGGTAACAGGGTGGTTATTCCTGCAAAACTGCAAAGGGAGGTTTTGGAAATGTTACATGAGGGTCATCCTGGGATTGTAAGGATGAAAGGTTTGGCCAGGAGTTATGTATGGTGGCCAGGTATTGACAAAATGGTTGAAAACTGGGTAGCCTCTTGTCCCAATTGCCAGGTAGTCAGACCTGCCCCACCTCACGCCCCACACAGGAATGGGAATGTCCTAGGGGCCCTGGTCTAGAATCCACATTGATTTTGCAGGCCCTACAAGAGGGCACACTTTTCTAGTGATAGTAGATGCATACTCCAAATGGCTAGAGGTAATTCCAATGACATCCACTACTACTGAGGCTGTTATCAAGCAGCTCAGAGAAATTGTTTGTAACCCATGGGTTACCAGATGTCCTTGTCTCTGACAATGGCCCTCAATTCACATCTAACATTTTTGAATCCTTTCTAGCACAACAGGGTATCAGACATGCCTCACTGCCCCTGGGCACCCTTCGGCCAACGGCCGGGCTGAACACATGGTACGCTTTACCAAAGAGAAGCTTCAGCAGCTGGGTCCTGGGGACATCACTGAGAAGCTTGAAAAGCTTCTTAGTGTTCAACACATCACTCCTAGCCCATCAACTAACTTGTCCCCAGCAGAGTTGTTGATGGGCAGGAAACTTAGGTCTTCCCTTGGCCGCCTCCATCCCACTTATGCACCCAACGCACCACTGGATTCCACTTCCAAAGTTCGTTCTTTTAGTGTGGGAGATTCTGTCTATGCTAGGAACCTTCTAGGTGACCCTTTGTGGATTCCTGCTGAAATAACTCACATCACAGGCCCTTGTTCTTACAGGGTACAAACAGAGGATGGCCTTCTCTGGAGCAGGCACATTGACCAACTTAGATCCAGGGTCCCTCAAGAACATCGCCCCTGTCTCCCTCTAGGTTCCTCACCTGATGTTTCTTCTAGGGGGAAGGGGGGGAACAGGAGGAAACAGCAAACAGGAATCAACCCCATGTGTAACGAGCCATTGCGACAGGAACCATCCCGAACCCTGTCACAAAGCCAAGATCCATCCTTAGAAGTGGAAGATTGCACATCATACCTGACTTGGGTGCTGACATTGGAATGGAGATGGGTTGGGAGGAGAGACCAGATTCTAACAATTTAACAGGGTCTCCTTTCACAGGAAGTCCCAACAGGGAAATGTCAGCAGACACATTTCCTCTCACTGGGTGAGAACGTTAAAGCTTCTGAACCACGAAGGTCTCAACGTACATGTAAGAGCCCCATCTATTTAAAGGAATACATTAGATAGGTTGGGGTTTGGTATGGACTGAACCTAGTGGGGAGGGGTGTTATGTATGTAGGTTTGAATGTTATTGGTTTATTTGAACTGTTCTTGTAAAATGTCAAATGGTATTGGTTTAAATAGTGCGGGAAGAATCCCTGCACTCCCATTGGCTGGCAGCTACGGCTGCAGGCTATAAGAAGCAGCCGTAGCCAAGCCGGGATGGGTCCATTCGAGCTGTAGTCACTAATAAAGTCTTTTGCTGGAACTCCTCGCGTCTGACTCTTCATGCAAACTTAACAGTAACCGTTCTTCATATGTTTTAGTCTCCAGTCCCCTAATCATCCTGGTTGCTGTTCTCTGTACTTTATGAATCACTCAGACTTCTCTGTTGTGTTCTCTTTTTTGTTAATAATGAAGAAATACTCATCATCTATAGCATGGTAGGATTCACTAAAGGGAAGAGAATCAACTACAGTGAACAAGGAATATTAAAAAGAAGAAAGTTTGTACCCAAAGCAGAAACTGGAAAGTGAAACGAAGTTATTTTTATACATATGAAACCAAGAGCCTTTTATATGCCTGAACTGTGATTGACATCTGGTTTGATGTGATTATAAGGAGCTATTGTTTCATGAATGAATTTTAATCCTTTTGGCAGGGAGAGAGGATATAAATTTGTGATCTAATTGGCATGCAGATCATTCAACTGCTTAGGTTCTGATTTGAAAGATTCAGAATGAATATGTCTGCTTTTAAGAGGAAAGCATTCAAAGAAGTGAAGGAATGCACTGTTTTGAGAAGCTTTGCCAAACAGTGTCAAGTGGAAACAGAAGCATGTATATCGATAAGGTCCTTAAACTACCCCAAGAGCTGAGATTAATAATGAACAATTCAGTCAAGCATGGTCCTGTTCATTTTCACTTTTATTCTTTCCCAAATCAGAGATGTTTAAAATCAAGATCTAGCACATTCTAGGTTTAAGAATTTTTCTCCACTACAGATTAAAAACTTGGCAGCCACTGCATGGGACTTCCAAATAGGGCCATAAATTGGAGTTATCATAGAATGATATAGAATTATTTGTTCAAAGTCTTACTCAGAAAAAGAATCCAGATTGGACCATCCCAGACAAACTGGTATCCATCTCTACTTGAACATGTGCAGTGAAGAAGGGCCCATATTTTTACGTAATTGCTGAACTACTAATTTTCTAAGTAATTATTTGTACCAATGGGATCAAATCCTTAGGTCTGAATCGCTTTCTCTAGGAATATCTATGGAAAAAATGATTGCTTCCCTAGGCATGTGTAACCAATCATTTCATATGTATGCTAGTTTAAAGACAAAAGAGCATATTACACTAGTTGACACATCTTGAACATCAGCTATACTTTGTAGACATTTAAGATAGCTTTGCCCAGGGAAAGGAGGAACATTCAGAACTGTTTAAAATTGTCAGCAAAAATGTTGGGTGACTTCTCTGAATTTCTCCAGAGGAAGGAGAAATCTGGAGGGGAAAAAAAGACTAATGGGAAGAATCCCTTCATGATGAATTCTCTTGAGATTAAACTACAGTGTAGTAAAGCCTGCTAGATAAATGACTCTACTCTTAAAGAAAATAATTTTATACAACTGCACTCTGAGAAAAATACATGAATGCAAAAATACAATCCTCCACCCATGATAATTTCTATGAAATTTTCTTCTCAGGAATTTCTTGTATCCATTAAGCATTGGTTGGAAAACTGTTGGACAATTTCTCTACTGGACATGTGGATTTTAAACTAAAACAATGGAATTCTATTATGTGGGGCATAGGCATACAAAAGTGAGGCATGATGGAGGCATAATGGAATAAGTATTGTTATATTACAGTACAAGATCCATTGCATCTACTGCACACATACATATAAGAGGTTGAGCTTGCACTATGACATTGCAACAGTCATTTTCTCATTCTGACAAAACTGGCAGATTCCAAAGATGTCTCTAGACTGGGAAAGGCTTAAACTTAAGAGGAAATCTGTCAGACCATGCAAAGTGTTCAGAAAACAGCATCTTAAATAGAAAAAAAACCCATGTATTCACACTGGTTCACTTGAATTCCATATAGAACATTGTTTATTATATTCCAACATGGAGGAACATTTAGTTGATTGAATTCCTGTCCACAGGCAATCCAATTCCAGATTTATCACTTTAAGTTGGATTGTAATTATATTCAAGAATAGCCCCTATTAGGCCAGAGATAGATCATTTACTTTTTGCAGACTTTGTCCCTGATTCTAGAGATTTATGCAATTTTGAGATCTGATTAGTAGATCTTCTTCAACCTGATATGATAGAAAATGAACAGGGATGAAAGTTAAATCATTAGACACATATGTACCTATTCCATCCTAAGCATTTGCAGAACTTTTCAAAAGCTTCAGATTTTCATTCTTAAATTGTCCCTCTCTGGAACTGTTTGGAATATTTAACAAATAACAAATGAGGAAACTGCATGGAATTCTATGGTGGCCTCCAGAAAAGTTTTCATTAATTTTCTGAATTTTTTCACTCAAACACTAATTGATTCTAATGAATTCAAGCAGCTCTAATTGAGACTGACACACTAAATAACCTCAACTAGCCTTTATAACCACATTCATAGTTTCGTTAAAACTACAGCTAACAAGTCACCATTAGGCATGCAAATCTAACAAAACTCACCAAATTTTTCTATGAATTATATTTATGTTACTTGGAATTTGCAACAGATATTATTTCTTAGATGTTCAGAACTGTGGGTTGACAATTATTTTTGTCCTGTTTGCTTTCTGTTCAAATTATACTAAACAAAAAGAATGAGAGGAGAGGGAGAGCAAGAGGGAGAAGGAGAAGGAGGGGATGAAATGAGGAAAGAAACTACTTCAGAGAGGAGGATTAGTTCTACAAAGAAAAATAACATGCAATGAACTGCCAGAAGCAATTGCTCCCATTAGCTCTCCTTCCACAATGTATGACTTCTGCCTGTTGAAATCACAGAATGATGATTGTAATACTAACAATAGCAACAAAAACAATGGGCAATTCTATCTTCTAGCAATCAAAATAAAATAGCATTCAGAGTTAATGCTAAACCACAATTCAACTGCTGATTAATATCTATATTACTTCTGTATTATTTAAACTATCTTCTGTACTATGTATGATTACTTGACTTCTTCTCTTTTTCAGCATAGAATATTTTAACCAGATCTTAATTCCTCTGCCTTCGGAGATAATAGAAATGATACAGTGTACCTTTACATATAACTAGGTTCAATTCATCATATATTTCATGATCTGAATGTTGCAATCAGTGTAAAAGTATAAATTTAAATGAAATATATTGATTTTCAAAGCTGTTGTACAACCATTATAAATTGTCGAGATAATTTATCTTGAGTCACCCTACTGTTTTATGTATGTGTGTGTGTGTGTTTCCTTATCTCATGTAAGAGTCTGATTTGATCATTTATTTATTTGAGATAAGGAAGCATCTTAAAATGTTTTCAATAATTATTTAAATATTTCTATCTTGATTGCTTATTGTGCCATCAAGTCAATATCAACTCTTTGTAACTACATAAATTTACTCCAAGATAATTTGCTCCTGAACTAATCTTTCAGATATTCCAATGATGCCCCATTACCACCATAATTGAACCAATCCACTTTTCTGCTGAATGTCCTTTTCTTCTCTTTCCTTCTTCATTTCCCAGCACTATAGACTTCTCTAGATGACTAAATCTGGTATTGAACACAGTGGCTTGGACAGTTCTGGAAGTCCTTGGGTGGAACATGTGACACTACTATTACGTGAACTGAACTGGATGCCAGTTTCCTTCCAGGTCCAATTCAAGGTGTTGAATTTAAAGTCCTTTATGGCATGGGTCCAAGTATCTGAGGAATTGCCTTAACCTGAGGGGACTAACTCACCCAGCAGAAAGGGCCTATAGATCTCACCAGCCAAAGAATTTTGGCTGGTAGTATCTAGAGAAGAGCCATTTCTGCTATGGACCTCACCCTCTGGAATATTCTCTCATCAGAGGTATGATCTGCCTTCATACTCTTGGGCTTCTGGAAGAGCCTAAAATCTTGACTCTGTCACTTGGTTTGATGCCCCAACAGGGGCCTGCTACATGGGCATGACTGGTTAATTATCTTGGTTCTTAACTTTTAATAGCAATAGCACTTGTACCATTTTGCAGTGCTTCACAGTCCTGTCTAAGCAGTTTACAGATTCAGCATATTGCCCCAACAATCTGGGTCCTCGTTTACTGCCCTTGGAAGGATGGAAGGATTCAAGCTGCTGGCAGCTGGCAGTCAGCAGATTTAACTGCAATACTGCATTCTAACTACTGAACCACCATGGCTCTTTTAATCTTTTATTCTAATCTTATAATTTTTAAGCACTTTTTATTTTTTTATTATTTTGTAAGCCACTGAGTGTCTTAATGAGATGGGTGGCATAGAAATTTAATAAATAAATAAACAAATACACATTTCTGACCTTTGTGGATACAGATATATCCCCGCATCAGAATATCTTTTCCAAAACATTCATTGCTATTCTATAAATGGGTGCTGCAGACTCCTTTACAAAAGGGAGACACCACTTTAGTGTCTTCATTGTCAAATTTCTACCTTAAAGTAATGAATAGGAAAAGGAAGGAGTATTAGGTATTTCAAGATCTGCAGTAGTGATTTGCCAGTAGAACTTGTGAAAAGCATCTGAATGTCCTAATAAACCACAAATCATCCAGAAGTGCACTACAGCTGTAAGAAGTGCCAAAGTGAACTTGAGCTGCATCAGCAAAAGTCAAAATCTCAGGAAGCGATAATTCCACCCTATGCTGCACTGATCATACCATATCTGGAACACCTTTGCCCTGTTATGGTTGTTACAATAAAAAGGATATATACAAAAGAAATAAAGATGATGATGGCTTTGGAGGCTAAATCCTGTGAAGAATGGGTAAAGAAACTGGCTATCCAGTCAGAGAAAGCTAAGGGGCAACAGGATAACAGACTTGCAATATGAAAAGGGCTATCACAGGAAAGAGGGTACAGTTATATTCTCTGCAGCATCTGAGGATAGGAAAAGAATTAATGGGTAAAAATTTCCAGAGAGCAATCCAAATTTGAAATAAATTGTGAGCCACCCAGAGTTATTTCAAGATGGGCAGCCATACAAAAGGAAAGGAGGGAGGGAGGGAGGGAAGGATTGCCTGATAATGAGAATAGTTAAGCAATAAAATAGTTTGCCTCCTGGTATTCCATTGCTAGAGATTTTCAAGCAAAGGTTGGGCAATGGGCAACCAGTGATCAGGGATAATATTAAGATTCCTGCCCTGGAATAGGGATTGTACTAGAAAACCTCCAAAGTTCCTTCCTACCCTATATTTCTACATATCATATTTTCCCCAGACATAGCAAGAAACCACATGTCTCCCAACATTCATCATTCAACTTAATTCAGTTCGATTATGAATTCATTCAGAACCATGCTTCACAACTAAAGGTGTAATGTCATGACTTGGCTACTACATTTACTGCAAACAGAACAATGCTAAATAACATAAAATTTGCTTACAAAGTCTGTTAATTATCACTGTTTTAGGTTGCAATTCCAAGTCTTTCTCAAAACTTTTCAAATCAATGGAGAAGCTCCAGCTGATACATTTGAATATAATAGCTCTCCTAAGTCTGGGAAATGCAGCTTTCATCAATATTTTCATCAATATTTTATCTCTTCCATTCTTCTAGTTACTGTGGTCTGGAAGGCATCGTTTCCAGCTTCCATCTACAACTCCCTCCCCTATTCAAAAAACCCCACTTCCTCTACAGACACATGGACACATTCTAGGAAGGTAAAAGAAAGAGAGAAGTTTATGGGACATTATTTGATGAGATTAAAGTTCATGGAAAGTAAACAGGAATTTTATTTAGGTATTTTATCAGGGTATTTGATCTGGGTTAAAATAAATGTTGTGTGTTTTGATAACTATTAATGGGAATTCTTTTTGATGAGGACTGAACAATGTGCCTTTAAAGATGTGTTTATAAATGGAGAGAGATGTCTTTTGCTTTATTTCTTAGAGAAAGTGATGTTTAAAAAGTGTGGCTTCTGGTTGCTATTAATGGGATTTCTTTCCCATTAATAAGTCGAATAAATTATTTGTGACGAGGACTGAATGAAGAGACTTTAAAATTCTGTTTATAAGTGGGAAGAGTTTTCTTTTGCTTCATTTCTTAGAGAAAGTGATAAAATTGATTACAAAATGGATTTATTTGATTAAGGTTAAAATATATATGTTAATTTGTGGTAGCTTTTACTAATTAGTTTTACTAATTAGGACTGAACAATGAGTTTTTATAATTTGATTATTGATAAGATTATTGATAAGAGACATGGGAAGAAGTTATCTTTTTATTGAACTACTAGACTGAAGTTTCTAAAATTATTTATACTTCTCTGGAGGGAGGAGGAGTTATTTTTATATATCTTTTTTCTTTTTTTTCTTTTTTTTAATTTCTTTGCACTTCTTTTTTGTCTATTTTTTATATTTTTTATATTTTCCTTAGTTTGTATGAGTCTTTGTACTTGTATACACTGTATAAAATTACTATTGAAAGAAAGAAACATAACAGTTCTTCCTCCCAAAACTATACAGCTCTGCTCTTCTGGATAAGACTTAAATGCATATTGGTATGGAATTAGACTTAAAGGCTTAGGATTTATGTATTGGTATTAAAGTCATTTATAGCAATTATTTGTGTTACCTCAATATTTTACATTTGGGGAATGTTTTCATCTGGTTAAATTCTCAGAGGAAAAAGTAAATGCAGTCTTTTTTCTTTCTAATGAACCCTGTCTCCAGAACATATTTCAGTAGGATGCAGCAGGGAAAAACCCACAGTGAAACCAGTAGTAAACCAGCTTATCAGTCCCTGTGACAAACTTCACATGTGAAACAAGTTGTTTTACTTGAGGTTAATCTATAGAATGCCATATGTTTTAAGTGAACACTATCAAATGGATCCCCAGGTTTGAAGAGGTGTTGTCAGCCTCTGGAGAAAGCGGGGGGGGGCATGCTTTTTTTTCTGTGCCTTATAATCTGAATGAATGCCCTAGTTCCTCTCTAAACTGATCATTGGCTAGTTAAAGTTCATTCCAGTCCAAATCCTGAGCTAACAGTTGAAAGTCAGCTATCCTACACCAAGTCCTTAATTTGACAAAGAGAGCAGATTTCATCTTCATATAGTTCACAGGGAATGAGAAAGATGGTCAGTTTGCTTGGATTCCCATAATCTTTTTTTTCAAGCAGGATGTTGGTATTAAAGACCTGCAGCAAATGTCACTATTCTAGAATAACTGCCAGATCTTAGCCAGTTGATGTAGGTTCTGTCCTATATGCTGCATTATCTAGTTCCTTCTGAATTATTTAAGTCCTCTGGGTCACTACTCGGTTATGATACTGGAACAAGAGATTGGCAACTAGATCGATGTTCAGTTGGGTTGCAAGACAGCCTGTAGCCATAGTATCACCTTAGTCTCTAGGTGCAAAGTTTGTTCCCATTGGATGATGGGACCAAGTGTAGGCGGATTTGCTATCAAGTTTTCTTCCATCTATGATGGAAATGTCAGCTGCCCTAACATCAACTCTGTCAGAAAGTAGAACTTTCTGGAGTTACTATGCAGTTTACATATTAGTAGAGTTTGATGGGGTGATCAAACCTACCAATGACAGGGTGGCATTGAGCACCTCACTGTGATACTGTAGGACACGCCCCTAAGTATAAAAGGGGCTGTCAACTGTCATTTAAAAGGGGAGATTAAAAAGAGGAGATTCTGTGGAGACTCATTTTGTCTGAGGGAGACTGGAGATACTGAGAAGATCCAAGACTCTGAGGAGATATTGGGATCTGACAGACTGAGGTCTGTGTATGAGAAGATATAGCAAAGAGATCTGAGAGAAGATCTGTAACCTAAAGAGAAAGGGACTTTCTAAAGAGGTTAGCTATATCTAAGAAGAGGTTATGAGAGGAAGAACTGTGAATCTCTCATAGTAACTTCTAGTTCCTTGAAGGACTGTTTAAGAGGAACGAAAGAAGAAAAGACTATATATATTTACTAATAATATATTTATTGATTGTTCTGTTCTATCAAATAAATCTGTTTTGATCTGACACAACTTGGCATTGCAATTTATTGAATGACTCTGTGAAATAGATATAGGTTTAAAGATCCAGGCCAAATTCAATTAATATTATTTAACAAACTCCTTATCCAAGATTCAATATCATGACTGAAGATTCAAGAACAAGACTTGGTTTGAATAGTTGCTTTATTAAAAACTAGGATGAAGCTATGTGCAACAGTAGATGCACTTACTATACTTCATAGCATTCAAACCCTATGCATACTCACCTACAAATACAAATACATGCACAAATGCTTTGTTTTCTATCTGGTAAACTTGCAAGATTTGTTTTTCTCACCATGTACATCCAAACTAGACTGTTTTTCCATGTCATATAACATATGTGGGTCCATGCATAATTTTGTATTTATTTATTTATCTTGTTGTGTTTATGTGTATATTAGAGGTAGAGACCCTTTGACAGCTGTATGGAATGTAATTTTAATGTATGCCAATTAGTGTACATTCAAAGTGACAAGAAAGTTACTCTAAGTCTAAGTCATGTACATACCTGATGTAGTCTTCAAATCCTTTAAACATAACTCTCTTACACTCTTAGTCTTCTTCCTTTCTCCTTTCTGAGGCAATTAATACTTTGCCTTCAAAACCAATTGGGTGAAATGTTCTCTCAATTTTGAGAAGTGCTGCTTCCTATCTCATCATCTTAATGCCAAACAAGTTACATTCTCTGCATTGTTACGCTCTTGATAAGCCCACCAAAAATGAGGATGGATTTTTCCTATTACTCAATGAGCCCTTTCTATTCATGTTGAAATTTGAATTCTTAACACTGAAATAACAAAAAATGACAAGAGATAATGCTCTAGGTTTTACTAATAAATTAAAAATGGATACATCACTAGATCCAAGTGGAATTCATCTGAAAGGTCTTAAATAAGTCAAAAGAAAATTATTGATCTTATTGATCTAAAATATATACATTCTTTCTTTCTTAATATTTGAGAATAAGAATCAACAGCATTTAAAAGAAAAACCTGCAGTGACAGGAGTCCAGGAAAGGACATGGCAATTTATAAATAAAATTATCAAGAATATAATAGAACATGTCAGGAGGATCATCATTACTTCTAAAAAATTTATTCCTGTCTCACTAACTTTTAAGAGTTTTTTGAGAGGGTCATACATATTTGGTTAGTGATGTTCTGGCAAATGCTGTGTATAGTACACTGATATTTAAATATTTCTTTCCTACAATTTCTCAGTCTTGGAAAAAAAGATTAGCAGACACGGCATAAAATACTGGGCCCTGACATGCACTGATAACTCTTAAAAAATGAAAAATCGGGATTAGGATTAAGTTGTCACAAGAGGAATGTAAACAGTGGCATTTCCCTGTGAATCTGTATTAGTACTTTTTTTTACTTTGTTCAGTAAATTTATGTACTTGGGGTGAGTAATAAACTGGCCACCTTTACAGTTGAACTGATTTAATTCTGTTAAAAAAATTAGGAAACAGGTACATAAATACACATTGTGAAATGCTCATTTATACCACCGTTGGAAGTTATTTGAAAATGAACATCATATGACACACAAAAAAAGGTTAAAAATCAACTAATAGATTTTGAAAAATAAATATAAATAAAGGATTAAAAATGTATGAAATCCAACTTGGTAGATTCGATCCACTCTGTACATTACTTTTCTTCCTTTTTTCTAACAAATTTTTGTTGTTAATTGCAAAGTCATGTCCAACCCATCACAAACCCATGTACAATATTCCTCCAGGCCTTCCTGTCCTCTACCATCTTCTGAAGTCCATTTAAGCTCACTCCTACTGCTTATATTTGTCATTAAGTAAACTTCAAAACTAAGCTGCAATTCCTGAAAAAAAATCCTTTTTTTCTTTTTTATGCATCATCATGTATCTGAAATAAATAACTTTGAAACCCAGAAAAAACATCTGATGGCTCTGAAAAGTGACAGTGAAACATCTCTGCCATAACTAATGACAGAAAAGCTTTCCATTACATGTAAAACAAATAAAACATTTAGGAAGTAAAGCAAGGAAATTGCTGGCTTTAAGAAAAGATGGCTCCTTTATATCTTTTCCTTGCTCAATTCCTTGAAAAGTGAAGCATTGCAATTCTGTATTGTTAGATTTGCATGAAGAGTCAGACGCGAAGTGCTTCAGTGAAGAGTTTATTAGTGACTACAGCTCATAACAGACCCGATTTGGCTGGTCTGTGGCTGCTACTTATAGCCAGCAGCCGCAGTTGCCAGCCAATCAGAGTGCAGGGTTTTCCCGCACTTTTTAAACCAATCATTTCTGACATTTTACAAGAACAGTTCAAACTTAACCAATGACATTCAAACCTGCATACATAACACCCCTCACCAGTAGGTTCAGTCCATACTCAAACCCCATCCTATCTAATGTATTCTTTTAAATAGGTAGGGCTCTTACGTGTACGTTGAGACCTTCGTGGTTCAGAAGTTTTAACGTTCTCACCCAGTGAGAGGGGAAATGTATCTGTTGACATTTCCCTAGTTGGACTTCCTGTGAAAGAAGACCCTGTTTGATTGTTAGAATCTGGTCCCTCCTCCCAACCCATCTCCAGCCCAATGTCAGCACCCAAGTCAGGTAGTGATGTGCAATCTTCCACTTCTAAGGATGGATTTTGGCATTGTGACAGGTTTTGGGATGGTTCCTGTCGTAATGGCTCGTTACACATGGGGTTGATTCTTGTTTGCTGATTATCCTCATGTTCCTCCCCTCCCCCCTAGAAAAAGCATTAGGTATGGGAACTAGAGAGGAACAATTGCAATGTTCCTGAGGTAACCTGGATCTAAGCTGATCAATGTGCCTGCTCCAGAGGACTCCATCCTCTGTTTGTACCCTGTAAGAACGAGGGCCTGTGATTTGAGTTATTTTAGCAGGAGTCCATGATGGCTCACCCATAAGGTTCTTAGCATAAACAGAATCACCCACACTGAACGTGCGAACTTTGGTAGTGGAATCTAGTGGTGTGTTGGGTGCGTAAGTAGGATGAAGGCGGTCAAGGGAAGACCTAAGTTTCGTACCCATCAACAACTCTGCTGGGGATAAGTTAGTTGATGGGTTAGGAGTGATGTGCTGAACACTAAGAAGTTTTTCAACTTTCTCAGTGATGTCCCCAGGACTCAATTGCTGAAGTTTTTCCTTGGTAAAACGTACCACACGTTCAGCCCAGCCATTAGCCGAAGGGTTCCCAGGTGCTGTCAGGGCATGTCTGATACCTAGTTGTGCTAGATAGGATTCAAAAGGGTTGGATGTAAATTGAGGGCCATTGTCAGAGACAAGAATATCAGGTAACCCGTGGGTTACAAAAAGCTTTTTAAGCTGCTTGATGACACCATCAGTTGTGGTGGATGCCATAGGGATTACCTCTAGCCATTTGGAATATGCATCTACTATAATAAGGAAGGTGTGCCCTTTGGTAGGGCCTGCGAAATCAATGTGAATCCTAGACCATGGGCCCCTAGGACATTCCCATTCCTGTTTGGGGGTGAGAGGTGGGGCAGGCCTGACTACCTGACAGTTGGGACAAGATGCAGCCCAGTTTTCAACCATTTTGTCAATACCTGGCCACCATACATAACTCCTGGCCAATCCCTTCATCCTTACAATACCAGGATGACCCTCATGTAGCATTTCCAAAACCCCCCTTTGCAGTTTTGCAGGAATAACCATCCTGTTACCCCACAAAATACATCCTCTTAATACAGATAATTCAGTTTGCCTGGATTTAAAAGGTTGGGCAAGGTGAGGTAGATCTTGAAGAGGCCAAACTTTCTTAATCCAGCCCATAACAGGTGCCAACACAGCATCTTTGGCAGTCTCTCTGGCAATCTCAGCAGCATGGACTGGAAGTTTGGCAACAGTTTCTAGGAAAAAGGTGTGTGCCTCAGGTTCAAAGTCCTCCTTGTGACAAGGAAGTGGGCAACGACTCAAGGCATCAGCATGTCCAATGTCCTTGCCAGGCTTGTGGATAAGGTTGTATGAATAAGCAGCAAGAAATTCAGTCCACCTCAGCATTCTTGGTGACAGGATAATGGGTGTAGGTTTGTCTCCTGCCACAATGCCTAACAAAGATTTGTGATCTGTGACAATGGTAAATGTTCTCCCATATAAATACTCATGGAATTTCTTGACAGCTGCAACAATTGCCAAGGCTTCCTTGTCCAATTGGCTGTAATTCCTCTCTGCTTTGGTCAAGGTGCGAGAGTAAAATGCAATAGGGGCTTCCTTCCCCCTGGGAAGCCTGTGGCTCAACCCCCCCCCTCCAAAAGGGGATGCATCACAAGTCAGTACAACAGGTAAATTCTCAGAGAACTGTATGAGTACAGCATCAGACGTGATTAGTCTTTTAATACTGTTAAATGCTGATTGTTCTTTCCTGCCCCAGACCCAAACAGACTTTTTGTCAAGCAATCTGTGTAATGGTTCTGCAATGGTTGCCTTCTGAGGTAGGAACATGTGGTAAAAGTTAATAAATCCAAGGAAGGCTTGCAAATCTGTTTTGCGTTTTGGTCTAGGGGCTTCTTTGATTGCTTGAACCTTGGCATCTGTAGGGTGGATGCCATGCTTGTCAATCATATAGCCCAAGAACTCAACCTTGTCAGTTCTAAGAGTTCATTTTTCTTCCTTGACTTTTAACCCCGCTTTCCTGAATCTGGTAAGGACTTCTCTGAGTCTCTCTTGTAATTGAGTGTCATTTTCAGCAGAGATTAACACATCATCAAAGTAAGGCACTACCCCTTGGAGCATCCTTTCCATAAGGCTTTGGAAAATGCCTGGTGCCACGCTTCTCAAACTGTAACCTTTTACATTTGAAGGCACCTCTATGAGTCACAATGGTTTGGGCCTCTGCAGTGGCATTATCAACTGTTAGTTGTTGATATGCCTGGGCCAGATCCAATTTGGCAAAGACTGTACCCCTGCCAAGTGAATGTAATAAATGATGCACCACTGGAACTGGATATGCACCCTGTTGAAGTGCATGGTTCAATGTCCCCTTATAGTCCCCACAGATTCTCACTGACCCATCAGTCTTGACTGGTGTGACTATGGGTGTCTCCCATCTGGAGTGGTCAGTGGGCTCTAAAACTCCTTGAGGTATTAGTTTATCTAATTGTGCATCAATTTTTTCCTTTAAAGCAAATGGGACCCTTCTGGGCTTTAAACGAATTGGGGGCACCTTGGGATCTAGGTTGAAAGTGATAGGGGTCCCCATATACTTGCCCAGTCCTTTGCTGAAGACCTCTGGAAACTCAGACTTCAGGGCCTCCTCCCATTCAGTGTTGCTCGCGTGATTGATGGATGCCAGTCACCTCGATGCCTAGTGGATGGCTGCTGCTGAGTACTTGGTAGCTTCCGCTGAAGAAGCTTTTTCTATGGCCTCCTTAAGCGTGATCTTAGGTTTCATTAATAATTTGCTCTGCAAAACCTTGTCTTTTGGGCCTAGAACAAATCGATCGCGCATGGCCTCTTCTAAGTTCATAAATTCACATGCACCCCCAATGTCCCTTAAACTTGCCACGAAGTCATTAACGTTTTCGCTTTCCCCTTGATCCCGATGGTAGAATTCATGTCTCTTAATGAGGCACAATACTTGTGGCGTGTAATGGGCTCTTAATAACTTTTCTAAATCAGGCCAGTCCATTACCTTCACGTCTGCAGCTCCCGCCAATGCCTTCACCATCTTGAAAATGGCCGGACCGCAGTGGGTGAGAAAGACCGCCCTCTTCCGCCTCTCGGAAATGTCAGCAAGATCGTTTCCCTCCAAATACATTTGGAAACGATCTGCATACGAGTCCCAGTCTTCTGCTGTCGGATCGAACGGGGCTGTGGGGGTGTTCAGCGCAGCCATCTCTCTCGGCTTGTTTTCCGCGTCATCTTCTCTTCAGGAAGGATCCCACCTTCGTCGCCAGTGTTAGATTTGCATGAAGAGTCAGACGTGAAGTGCTTCAGTGAAGAGTTTATTAGTGACTACAGCTCATAACAGACCCGATTTGGCTGGTCTGTGGCTGCTACTTATAGCCAGCAGCCGCAGTTGCCAGCCAATCAGAGTGCAGGGTTTTCCCGCACTTTTTAAACCAATCATTTCTGACATTTTACAAGAACAGTTCAAACTTAACCAATGACATTCAAACCTGCATACACAACATGTACGCTCTACAATGTTGTGTGCATGTCTGTGTATTGAACAAGCTCACCAACAGACAAATACACTATCACTCTCAATGAAGTCTCATCTTGTATCACTGATTGTTCCTATTTAACTAAAAGAAATGACTATTGACCTGTAATAGCCTGATTGCAATTGCCTGGTCCTGCATTTGCTTTGAAATATTAGAGAATGGCTAAGGAAAAATCAATTGTGTTTAAAGGATTCTGAGAAAAGTTTTACAGCTCCAAATTAGGAAATGGTGTTAAGCAAATAAGAACTAATTGTTCTTAACTTCCTTTATAAATGTCCAGTTTTGCCTCATCTTTGTGGCATCCATTCAATGAGAACAAGAAATGCTAACCAAAGTTTACAAAGGGGCTATGGTAATAAATGTATTATCTGAGACAAAAATGTGTTCTCCATATTCTGCTGCTCTAGCTGACTGCTATAAAATACGCAAAATCAGTCAGGCTTGAATATCACAAAGCAACATCTGACATGGTGTTATGATCCTCAGAAACAATGATGCATACATATTTATTCTTTTTTTTTCTCCCTCTCTTGCATCAGTATCTCTCATCCTCCCCATTTCTTTTTTACACAGCATAGTAAGAAAGGCTGCTGAGAATGAGAAAGATAATGGATGGGAGGTAAAAGAAAAATTTGGAATATGTATGAAGAAAGAGTATATTACAAATAAATGAAATAAACTCATAAAGAGAAAAGGAATTTTATTTAAAAAGGGTGTTTCCACCATATTTCATACTGATGTGTACCTTATTCCACCAATTCCAAAAGATTGACAGGAGGAGGAGGAGGAGGAGGAGGAGGAGGAGGAGGAGGAGGAGGAGGAGGAGGAGGAGGAGGTGACACAGGTTGCAAATGCAACATATTAAAAGGCAAGTATAAAATCCTCTTTACAATAGCATTAGAAGTTACTTTGTTTAATGCAAAATTATCACCATGTTCAAATGTCTTCAATTACAGAAAAGCAAGAAAAACTGAAGTGGCTATTATTATTTTCATCTTTCTTCTAATTGTCATTCAAATGAGTCATATGCGTACTGATTTTAAAAAAATTGTTTTGACATTCAGGTGTCATTGTATTAATGTTAAGTAAATGACAACATAAATTTAAAAAATCCACATGTGATTGCTCTAATTCTAAACATTTTTTTTCTTTTTATGATCCTGTAATCCTTTTTATCAGGATGGAATCAGGGCAATGGAATGGAGCTGAGCGTTTACTGACTGGATGCCCTTCTTGCTTCTTATGCAGAGTTCTCAGCAGATATTATTTCTTTATGCCCTGATAGAGAATCATCTGTTGCTACCTAGGACTGAACTCTCAACCTTCTGAGTGGAAGGCAAGGGTCCACTTCAATTCTAATCTTTAAGACTAATTCCTCCAGAGATATAAAGTGATGAGAGAATGGAAGGGTGACTTGTCCAGTCTTCCCAAAAAATCTTCCAGTGTGTTTTAAGAAAGGCTGTCAACATTCCAACAATGCTTTCAATTCACATAAATCATCCATTTGGTTTTAACATAGTTCTATAGCTGCTCAAACAAAGGGATTAAAAATACCAAACAACATAACTTCTGAAATTTGATATCCCATTCTAAGTTGAATGTTTCATTCAAAAAGCATAAGTCATTTTCCCTTTGGAACTGAATCCAAGTACAAAACACAGTTGGAACTGCCTGACATTTAAATATCTCAGTCATTAAAAAAAAGCATATTACTTCATTATCAAAATATAATAAAGCAGGTTAATAATCACAGAAGTTGTTTTTGTCCATCATTCTTCAAGCTATTTTCAAGAAATCATCAGTTGTGAAAATTGTTCTATGAACACATTGCTAATAGTCTGAAAATACTTGCCATTGGTGTTAAACAGTCCTAATTAAATGTTATATTTGTGAATAAATTATAAAAATAAGTCCAATAAAGATTATTATCCCACAATTCTTTTTAATAATGATGGTTTCAAATGTTAATTTCACACCTGCTTTCATGTTTTAGAAAGATGGTTCCATCAATATCAGCAGATAATTATTATCTTCATACTTTACAATACAGCTTTAATAGGCCATTCAGAAGTATGTCCAGTTGAGTTTTTTTTAATAAAAAAAAAGTTTGTACTGTAGTTAAGTGGTTTAGACAGAAAGTCGGGAATTGTCATTGGACCTTTTACTGGAAGATACACACATTTTCATTTGTTCCATTTTTTTTTCTTTCATTGACAATAAAGCAAAAAATCTAATTTTGGTAGTTCCAGATCTATTGTGGCATTTTATCTTCTGGTTTGTATTGTTATGGGAATAAAGATTTATTTATTTTTATCCTGAGACATTCTTTGATCTTCCTAAAAACTAGACTGGAACTCTCTTCACTAAGTACCAAAAAAATACTGCCTTTTGCTGTGGCTCCGCTGGCCTCAGAATTGGACAGTGAGGAGGTTGGGGAGGAACATGGGCCAGTCCTGGAGTCTGGGGAAGGCTCTGATGAGTGCTCTGTGTTGGAGGCAGAGGGCCATCTGACAGTTATTAGCTGCCTTCAGAGTCAGAGATCAGTGGGGCAGAAGAACAGCTGGAGCCTGTTCTTGATGTGTGCATGCACAGAGCTGCCAGGAGAAGGGAACAGTTAAGGAACAAGGGTCGACTTGGGAGTAAAGGCACAGGTGGACAGTGAATGACCCCTCTCATAGGGGATAAAGAGGAGCGAAAGGGGAGTGGGGTTTTGCAAGAGAGAATTAGTTTATTTAATTAGTGTGAAGATTTGTTCGTTTAATTAGTGTGAAGATTTGTTCATGATCTCAGAAATTCTTTGTCAAGTATTTTCTTGTACAGCACTGCACTTGAAAGATATCAGCCTGTCAACTCTCCAAGCCTGATAAGATCTGTGGTTATAATCCACCCTTGAAAGACTGTTTGCTGGGACTTTGCTGGATGTGAATGATAGGAATTCACATTAGCCTAATAAAAAGTGGTTTTGTCAGGACAAGGAATCCTGACAAAACCACTTTTTTGTGAAGCCTAGGTCAGAACACCTTTACACCTGTATTGTAATGTATACCAATTCTGATGGTATTTTCTACCAAGAAGTGTGTATGTTGAAGGGAAGTATTAATTATCCAAATACTTCTGGGACAAAAGTACTGCCCTAATATCAGAGTTACTTTCCAACAGTGAAACTGCATTTGCACATCAAATAGTTAAAAACTTGTAGGACTGCAGTTTTAGACCATTGATCTTAAGATGCACTCATTAAACACTGTGTAGCAGATAACAGCACCAACTAGATCTAACCAGGACTCCAACTTTTACTGTTAGTGAATCCAACATGTACTCCCCTTCCCTTATGGCATACTTAACTATACTTGCAATATCTAAATACAGAGGGACCTTTACTCTGGCATGATGTCATGTCCTTCCCTCAGCTGTCTTTGAAAACCAATACAGGAAGATTCCTTACCTGAAGAAACCATTCCCCTGTAACTCTGGACCCACAGAAACCACAGAGCATATGCTTCTCCAATGCCTGTATTACAGAGACACTAACCTCATAACAATAGCAATAGCACTTAGATTTATATACTGCTTTATAGTGCTTTACAGCCCTCTCTACACAGTTTACAGAATCAGCATGTTGCCCCCAACAATCAGGGTCCCCATCTTACTGACCTCGGAAGGATGGAAGGCTGAGTCAGCCTTGACCCGGTCAGGAACGAGCTATAGGCAACCGGCAGAATTAGCCTGCAATACTGCACCACCATGACTCTTATCTCACCATTACTACATTACCATTACCCAGAGCACATAAGTCAATAGGTTAGTCTATTACTGTAATAAAAATTTGATTTAATCTTAAGAGACAATGAAATATTTTTTTAAAAAATTCAGGAATGATCAGTTGTGCAATACAGAGAAAGAAAGAAAATAAAATCCTTTTTACTCATCATATGTTTACCAGCCTGTACTCTGCTGCTGCTTATCATTGCAGTCTGGAAAAAGTTCCATGCATGCTCAAATTTATCAATATGATATAAGAGGGTAAACTTATGGTAACTTTCTGGATCTTTCTCTGAATTGGCCCTCAGGCTCCATGTCAAATAAATAATTTAGATTGGTTGAGCACCACTAGAAAATAAAACAATCGGTCATTTTAGCTCCATTATTGATCACCAATAACGAGACACTTACAAAGGCAAATAATCCTTTTATCTCACCAGTAAGTTTTAGCTTCTCTTGACCAAATAAATCATGTTGAAATGCTTGTTGTTTTAAGAGGTACAAACATATCTATAACTTCCCCTTTAAAAAAAACTGCATCGATTTATAGAATTCATGTTATGCAGAAGACATGCTACTTGACAGTTTTCCATCCTTCACCAGATATTATTATCATGCATTCCAATTCAGCATTCAGTTGTTGTTTCACACTGTGAACAGTGCAAAAAAAATTAACCTATAATGTTTACTCATTTTTCTACATATACAATGGTGGGAAGGTAAACTTCTTAAGCTCTATTTTGCATCTGCCCTTTCTCAGAAAGGAAATGAAGCCCTAGTTGGAAATTGTTATGCCACTGAGAGTAGGAAGTAGCTGCAAATTAGGATAGATAAGAGGAGAAGGGTAAAAGAGAATTTTGTTAATTTAAATTAATTTAAGCCAATTGTTTAAATCAGGCTACTAAAGGAACAAACAGGTAATTTGGAAATCTTTGGGAAATCCTGGTGGATAGGCAAAATCCAAGGAATTTTATCTGTTATTTCTGATTCTGGATGTTGCTCTTCCCAGAACTGGTGCGTTCTTTTCAGATATCTTCTCCCCGTTGGATGTGATTTCTAATAAGAGATAATTATTTCTTTGTTTTAATTCTTCATGTATTTGTGATGGTAAACTTTTCTTTCTGTAATTTTTTCACTTCATTGACGCAAGCAATGAAAAACCTGGCATTGGTTTCTGTAAATTATGTTTCAACATATTGTTGATGGGAGAAACACTCTTTATTATCTTTTGGGGATGAGGGGATGAGCTACAAAAAGGATAAATACACACATGCATACACACACATACACATACACACAAACATACACATAAATTGCATGCAAAAGTCCATCTCCCACCATTTTATTTTTTTTCAGGGATGTCTGATTTTTGCCTCCAAAAGTTGTCAGTTTTGTGACTAGGATTCAAATTGTCCATCATCTTGGATTCTCTTGTTTCCCTACTCTAGACAATAAAAATTGAATATGGGATACCTGCAGCTCCTCTCTAATATATATATTTGACTACTGCCATTTTACAGTAATCTTCTAACAAGTTTTCTGACAATGGTTTTCTTGATATTTGTCAACTTCTTTGACAAACTGACTATAATGTATGGGTCATCATTTTTTCTTTAAACCCAGTTTTAATAATTGTATAGCTACTATTCTCTTCTTCCTTCTTTCGCAGGTTTACTTTTTTTTCTTGCACCGTTGCAAGATCTCACTTTTCAAGCAGGCCATCATTCAACTAACATTATCTCAGTAAATATTCTTTGTGCACAGGCTGGAGTGTTACTTTTGCAGTTGTGCATAGTTATCACAGCTTCAGGGGCAAAAACATTAATCAGATCTGAATATTGATTGAAAAAAAACCTTATTCTTTGGTACCTAAACCTTGAGGGATGATCAGATATTTCTTTCAAGTTGAATTGGGAAAATATAAATGCAAAATAATTACTTTATGTTAGTTTGCTGCACTGAAAGGCAGATTGTGCATAATATTGTCCTTCCAGTATTGCTGCAATAAAAGACATCATTAATAGAAAGGGAGAATGTTTCAGCTTGTTGCTGTGGTTGTTATTGTCTTAAGGGTTTTGGATTTCATTATTTCCATATTTATAGTTCCTAATACCTTCACAAAGTAACAGAAGAATTGTCTTCAGCAATCACTAGTCTATTTTCAGGATGCCTTAATCTGAGCTGTCATACAGAACGATTTTGTAGTGATGCTTTAAAACACTCACCTCCCTCTTCTATTTTCTTTTAGAGGATAGATAACTTTGTCATAAGTCATTACTTCTTTGAGCTTGAAGAGCAGGGAGATCTCTCACTTATTTCCTCTATAGTGGCACAAACATAAAGCAATGATTAAAGTCATGTGCATCTTAAAAGACAATCTGCCATTGTCATACAATGACAACCTCCTATGTGGCCTTTTGCCACTTAAATCTGACTATATCACAAGCACAACTTGAAAACATGGTTTTTTTTCTGTCATGTCCCCATAATGTTGGTTTCATCACACGAGTGAGGCATCCTGAAATCCTCCTCAGCTGCACTAGTTAAAATAGTGCTTCTCCTTTTTTCCAATGAAAGGTAGCCTCAAAATAACGTTTCCTTTATTTATTCTGCATTGTCAAATCTTGTGATTTGTTTAGACCAGGGGTATCAAACTTGATTTCATTGAAGGCCACATCGGGGAGGTGTTTGACCTTGGAGATGGGGAAGGGGCATGGCTGGGGTGGGGGTGGCCAGCTCGATGTCACTTGGCAAACCTCCAGCAAACCTCCAGCAAACCTCCATTCCAATCAGTAACCATATCTCAAAAGTACTTTTATTAGAATAGCACCTGGCACATCTGTGGAATCCCGAATCTAAAAGTTTTCGGGCTTCCCACAATTTCCCAAACTACAAATCCATCCCCCCTTGGCCGTCTACTGCAGTTTAAGGTCAAGGTCACAACATCCTAGATACAAGAATATAGCTGAGAGGCCAGAAAAAGGAATTGCCAATAGATTGCTGATCTCTCTTTTCAAGTAATGGCATATGCCTTATGTTTTTACTGCTACTTTCCCCTCCTCATCACCACCTTAATCTACTTTGATTTTTTTAGGAAATATACAATATCAAGGTGCAATCACAAAATTTCCTGCAATTCATATATGCTCCAAAGTAGCTCTCCAGAAACCCCTGCCCAATATGTCATCCAGTATACTCATTTCTTTCTTTCACGCACAATCACACACCGACAACACAAATACACCTTTCACAATCTCCTTTCCACTGTTTCACACATGACATTAATAACCCAACCAAATGTTCTTCCTGTCTTCAGGCCCTCCTCCTTCTTTCCTTCACTGGCCCAACAAGTAACAATCAAGATGTACAGAAAATCACTCTGGAAAATTCTACTAATTTAATATCAAAAGTTTTTACTTCATTTGAAAATTCCTAATTGATTTGCTTGAGAAGGAATATCCCATTTTCACTAGTAAACTTTTAGACTGTGGTGCTAGTTCAACTGAAGTCAAATAGAATATGGCTAGAAAGAAATCTTCAAGTATTCCTATGAACTTTCTTCCATAAGCACAGCAGAATTGACTCTTAAATAAAGGACAGCAACCGTATATTCTGAAACTCTGAAACTGATGGTAGAGCCATTTGTGTTTGTTGTCCTTGATAAGTGACGTCTTGAACTGCTAAAGCTGGTCCTTTATGCCTGTAGCACTATAATAAACAGCTCTCAATTAATATGTGGTCCTTCTCTCATCTTAATGCCTTAATGCCCCAAATTTTGGGTGGGATGCTCTGCTGTGCTGTAAGTAGACATGACTTATATATTCTGCATGACAATCCCAAGATATTTTACTACACTGCGTAAGGCAGAGTAACTGGTACCTGCCCTACCCAAAGTTAAGATGCATAAAATCTAATCTAGCCAGGTTATTTTAACAACTGAAGCAGAAACCTCCTTTATTTCTTTCCCATTCCCTAGTTTTAAACATATACACACATGTATGCACTAATATATTAAATAACTAAAAATGTGCTGCCCTTTTATGACATCAAAAATCAATTACATGAGGCAACTGCCTCACTCTCATGGCTCACTGGATGTATATTCTGCAGTGGATGTTGCATTCTATAACTTTCACTTATTATTTTTCCTGTCTTTTTTTCTTTTTTAATATAGGCAGTCACTGCAGGAGAGATAAAATCAACCAGAGTTTGTTTGTGCGTAAGCCCCGTATCATGAAAAGACAGCCATATGAAGTTAAAGATAAAGTCTGTAACCGCCTAAGGATCTGTCCTTTCCCTTTACATATTGCTGTTGCTGTTGTCAAAAATATACCTTCATGGCATAGCCCTATAAGTTTGTTGTAACCCAAAATTCCCCAAAGAAGCTTAAAGATCAAACTTTTCTGTGGATTACTTACTGTTTCATCCAGTGCACTATTATTGGAAAGCTAGACCTTTCTGCTTGCTGCATTCTCTGCCCATATGATAGAATTAGGCTACTAATGATGCTTGGCACAGTCCCTATGTTCCCATGGCTCAGGACTTGATTTGTAGAATATGCATAGAGAGATATCAGAAGGAAAACAAATGAAGGCAATATAGGCCATAATAATTATCTATTGGTCATGCATTTCATAAAGGAGTCATTGAAAATTGACATTAACAGATTTAACAGACTAACAGATTTGGAAGGGAACTTGTAAGTCATCTAGTCCAACCCACTGCCCAAGCATGAGACCCTACACCATTTCTGACAAATGGCAGTCCAATCTCTTCTTGAAAGCTCCAGTGATGAAGCTCCCACAACCAAAAGCAAGCTGTTCCATTGGTTGATTGTTGTCACTGTCAGAAAATTTATCCTTATTTCTAGGTTGAATCTCTCCTTGATCAGTTTCCATCCATTATTCCTTGCCTGGTCTTTGGATGCCTGGGAAAATAGCTTGACCCCCTCCTCTCTGTGGCAGCCCCTCAAATATTGGAAGACTGCTATCATGTCTCCCTTGGTCATTCTCTTCACTAAACTAGCCATGCCCGGTTCCTGTAACCGTTCTTCATATGTTTTAGTCTCCAGTCCTCTAATCATCCTGGTTGCTCTTCTCTGCACTTTTTCTAGAGTCTCAACATCTTTTTGAAGTGTGATGACCAAAACTGGATGCAGTACTCTAGGTGTGGTCTTACTAAGCCTTTATAGAGTTATATTATTACCTCACTTGATCCTGAGTGTATCCCTCTGTTAATGAAATTTAGGATTGCATTGGCTTTTTTGTCTCCTGCCACACACTGCTGGCTCATATTTAGCTGATTTCCACTAAGACTCCAAGATCTCTCTCACAGTTACTGCTATTAAGCCTGGTTTTACCCAGTCTATATGTTTGGTTTTTCTTGCGTAATGTAAAACTTTACTTTTCTCTACATTGAATTTCATTTTGTTAGATAAGGCCCAGTGTTCATTAGTCAACTGTTAAGTACACATAGTGTTAAAAAGACCATTAAAAATAAGAAACTTGTCTCCCAAGCAGATATATCTACTTAGTTATATTTGACTACAGAACTCATCTCATCACCTCCATAGATAATCTATGTCTGAGTGCAAGGGACACACAATCTTTCTCTGGAAAATAAATCATTGTCCATCAAGGAATGTCCTCCTATATCACCCAATACAATCTGTTCCCTGTAGAAGCCTTAAGCTCCAAAGCCAGTAAGCCAAAGACCAGAATCTCCTTTTCAGCTCTTTATCCATCTAACATATGCAATTCCTCCCTGAACCAGTGATTTATCACTGAAGTAAATGATAAGGATAGGCCATAACTAATAAAAGAGCATAAAAGTCAAGAGGGAGTTGCAGTAACTTAGCAGCAATGGCCACTCAGTAGGCAATAGTCTGTGGCTGATGGGAAGCCAGCAGCATTAAGAATGGTGATGTCTCAGGTTTGATCTTTAGCAATTTCAGATTGTTTCATGGGAAAGCCAGGCCTTTCTACTTTCTATATTCTCTCCCCATGTGATAGAATTAAACCACTAATGATGCTCGGCATGCTAACAAATTAGCTATTGATCAGATGCCATTACATATGACATTAGCCTATCTGACAAGCTCCTGGAAAAAAAAATAACAAAGTGGTTTTCTTAATGAAAGATGACTTGTGGCGCATGCCTGCATATGTTTACACAGCTGGAATTTAACTTACATAGTGCCTAGATACTATGTCACAGATAAGAGTGAAATCAATTGATTTAAGGGAGAAAGAGAAAAATGATGTAGATAATCAAATAGTGTTATCATTCAAGCAGCATAAGTAAAGAAATACAGAGTTGATGGATGAGTTAAGAGGAAAAGGTTACACCAATCAGATGGAAAATTATTTATCAGATGCACTCACTAGTTGCAGAAATTGTTCGTTGCGTGATGCGTAACCAATGTAACTATAGAACTGTCTGGCCATGCATAGCTCCAGTTACATTGTAATTTAATTCAAACCCCATTGAACTATTCAGATGTGTCTTTCAGTTCCTGAGAGAATGTGCTCACCACACAGAACCCTAATAACAATATGCAACTTCTGGAATTCCTTAAATAGAACTAGATGGGGTCCTATTTTGATCTATTTCTCCTCACTTTAATTTACAGAACATATATCACTTTCATCCAGTTTACTAGCTATTAAAAGTCAAAGAAACATTTATACACTTGTCTAGCTACACTTAGTCATTATTACTGATTTTGGAAGTGTTTGACATCTCTGGGGAGGTCCTAAAATATCTCTTAAGAATGGTTGAATGACATCTGGAAGCTGCTCAAATGTGGGGCTTCTCTGTAGAGATAGAAATTCTGAAATATTCTCCTCACTGAAATTCAGGACGTATCTACTATGAGGCATTCTCCGAGTTTATGAATTGGTTTCTGAACATTTTATTATCAGGCTACGTAACATCTTCAGCAGAATTTAGGGGACCTCAGTATCAGTGTTCTTTTGCTTTTAAGGACTTTGTGTAGTCAGTAGGTCTTGTGATGGTGAGATCACATCAGCTCAGGTTTATTTATTTATTATTTGGTCTTATATGCCGCCCTATCTCCCGAAGGACTCAGGGCAGCTCACATAAAAAACAACGAATACAAAAGTTAAAAGAGATTAAAAAATATTAAATCAATTAGGACCAAATAAATATTTAAAACCCTACCACAAACATTTAAAACAACCCCCCCCCCCTTAGTCCAGGTTGGCTTGTTCAAATAACCAAGTCTTTAGGCCGCGGCGAAAGGAGCGGAGGTCAGGGGCCAATTGTAGCTCCAGGGGAAGCTGGTTCCACAAAGTGGGAGCCCCCACAGAGAAGGCCCTCCCCCTAGGGACCGCCAGCTGACACTGTCTGGCCAACGGTACCCCAAGGGGGCCCTGTCTGTGGGTGCGCACTGGGCGATTGGTGTTCAATGCTGGCAGGAGATGTTCCCACAAGTACCCTGGCCCTAAACCATGGATGGCTTTATAGGTAAGCACCAGCACCTTGAATTTCACATGGAGAGCAACTGGTAACCAATGCAACTTGCACAGGAGGGGTGTAATATGGGAGCATCGGGATACCCCCATCACAATCCGCACAGCCGCATTCTGCACCAGCTGAAGCCTCTGAGTGGTCCGCAAGGGTAGCCCCATGTAGAGCGCATTGCAGTAGTCGATCTGGGACGTAATGAGCGCATGAGTGACTGTGCGTAGCGCATCTTGGTCCAGGTAGGGACGCAACTGGCACACCAGGCGCACCTGGGCGAATGCCCCCCTAGCCACGGCTCCCACCTGCTCCTCCAAATTGAGCCATGAATCCAGGAGGACACCCAAGTTGTGAGCCCTATCTACGGGAGGCAACACCTCTCCCCCCATAACCAAAGGTAGAACATCCTGGTGAGGGTTACATCAAGTCAGGGTCTTGTGATGGGTCTTGTGATGGGACAGTGTGGGTCACAAGTGAGGGTCTTGTATGGGTTTTGTGATGGGGAGGTCACATCAGGTGAGAGGGTCATTGGAAGTGTTGGCTATGGAAGTTGTGTGGGTTGTTTGAGGATCAGTGCAGTCTCTGGTTGGCTGTGCAGTTGATTTGAATTCTGAGGGGTTTGTAGGCTGAATGTAGGTCGATGTGTCTGTTGATGGAATTGCCTTGGGAGTGCCAGGCTTCCATAAAGTCATGAACGCGAAGGGTGCTAGCGTGGGTAGAGATTAGGGATTTGGGATTGACTGCCAGCTGGTTTCCTGGATCCTGGTTTTCAATTGATGTGACGTTTGTCCCATGTAGAATTGGCTGCAATTGTTATCACTGATTTTGTAAATTATATTACTTCTTTCATCCTTCTGAACAGTGGTGGGATTAAAAAAAATTACTATTTGTTCTGTGGGCGTGGCTTGGTGGGCATGGCTTGGTGGGTGTGGCAGGGGAAGGATACTGTAAAATCTCCTTTCCCACCCCACTCCAGGGAAAGGATACTGCAAAATCCCATTCCTTCCCACCCCACACACCTGCTTTCCAGCTCCATTCTCCTGTGCAGGGCAACAAAAGAAGACCCAGCCAATCAGCTGGGACTTGGGAGGCAGAGAATAGATGGGGATGGAGCCAGTCAGAGGTGGTATTTTCTGGTTCTCTTAACTACTCAAAATTTCCACTACTGGTTCTCCAGAACTGGTCAGAACCTGCTGAATACCACCTCTGATTCTATATCTTGACTTTGGTTCTGGATTATTCCTCATGGAGTGTAGCTGTGGGTTTGTGGTTTATTCCTAGGATTTGGAAAAATCTGGCTGTCATTTCTGACACTCCACTTGTGTATGGTAGGGTTAATTTTTGCATGGTGGTTGGCTGTGTGGTACATTGTGGTTTGGGTGCTGTGTGTCAGAATACAAAGTTTTTCAGATATTTTGGAGAAAGATGTCAAGCAGCCATTTCTCTTCTACTTTTCTAGGTATTGTGGTGTTCTGAGAATGGTCTGGACACAGCTTCTTTTGTGTGCAGTGGGGTTCTTGCTTGCAAAGTTGAAGATCTTATCCATGTGAGTGGGTTTGTGGTAGATGTAGATTTCCGGTATCTATTATAATCTACAATATTTTTAGGCAACTCTTCAGCCACACCTTCAAATACTTATCAGGAGAATTTATGAATTTTTAATTTCTTTCTTTCCATTTGTTTTACTCAAATATGTTTTAAAGTGTTGTACTATGTATATTTTTAATGTTTTAAGGATAAGAAAAAAAGAAATCAACATTTCTCGTTGTCTTCAGACTCCACCTCCAGGTCTCAGCAGGGACAGTCTCTGTTCCCACAGGAAAGAAAGTCACCTAGCCAAAACAATCCTCACTATCTAACCATCTCCCACCTTAAGAATATGGCAAGCCCAAAACCCTTCTCCCTTACACCAGCAAAGAGAAAGAAAGAAAAGGAATATATGATTAAGATAGAAAGCTAAATAAAATGATTACATATATGTCAATTTCGAGCTTGACAATCCTATTTCCCCCAAAATAAGACAAATCCTAAAAATAAGCTTTAGCATGTTTTATACATACACCCAATATAAGCCCTACCCTCAAACTAAGTCCTATTTAAGACCCTGACCAACTGCCCATTCCATCTGGTTGCTCACAGTGTCATACCCATGAGCTGAAGTGGGGGGGGGAAATGGAGCTGCCACATGTGTCCCATATCGGCTTATCTCAGGGCCTCCACAGTCAGGGCATCCATGACCCAAAGCTTGCCCTGTGGCAGCAGCAGCCATGTGCAGCATGACCCCAGTTCTTCTGCTTGCTTGCAGCCACAATGGAGCAGGAGGCCAAGTGGTGTGTTGGTGCCATGGTAGCAAAGCGAGGCAAGTATGAGGGCATGGACCCTGAGGTAAACCAGTCAGTGGCACATGGGGCAGCTCCAAAACTCCACCTCGATTTGTTGCAGCAGCATCAGTGTGTCTCTCAGCCTCCTGCTCCATTGTTGCCACAAGCAGAAGGAATGGGCATACCATACATAGAAAAAAATGTGACACACCCCGATAACACCCAATCTTATTTTTGGGGAAACACGGATACATGGTAAAATCATCTTGGAGGGCAAATCTAACCTAGGGTTTGGGGTAGGTCTCCATTAATTTGGAGAGTAAAATGGACATTGCCAATGGATTTGGAGTGTTTTATTATCCTTAGGAGGGTGCTGACTGTTCGAGCCTGCCTTGTCTATGTTTGTTGGTAAAATACATAGTAAAATCCCTTTGGGGGGAAATCCACCTAGGATTAGGGATAGGTCTCCTTAATTTGGATGGCAAAATGGAAACTGTCAATGGATTCAGAGTGCTTTATTATGCTTAGGAGGGCGCTGACTTTTCGAGCCTGCCTTATTTACGTTTCTTGGTAAAATACTTGGGAAATCCCTTTGGTGGGCAAATCCATCACCAATGAGGGTTAGGTCTTCATGAATTCAGAGAGCAAAATGGACATTGTCAACAGACTCGGTGTACTTTATTATGCTTAGGAGTATGTTGCCTTTTCAAGTCTGCCTTATGTACATTTCTTTTTAAAATACCATATTAAAAGCCATTTCAAGATTCTTCAGCATGGAAAGGAGCATTTAAGCAAATTAAATAAATATTTTTAATGAGAACAAATCACAGTGAAGTGTAGCTTGACTAAAACCTTTGTTTTTTTTACTATAAAATAAAAATGTGTTGTAATATCACAGGATACATTTCTAACATTTGTTTGCTTTAAGTACTTAATTGATCATTATTACCACAAGAACAGTAAAGGCATGTAATCTGTCTATTAAAAGATTATTATCATTACATTCTATTTAAACTAACTGATGTAAGCACTGAATACTAATCAGCATTGCAATGACTGCTAAATTTGATATAAATGCAGAAATATAGCCTGTTTTGTCAAGAATCTATAGTCCTAGTTTATTCCTGGTGATAAAACATAATAACTAAATCCAAAATTAATGCTTTACCAAAGAAAAAACACACTTCAAACTAAAATGTTATTTCTAGCAGATCCTCTAAATTCTTTTCCTAAGTTTGAACTAATTATTAGGATTTTTTTTCTCTCTCATTAACAGCTGTCTCCCCACAGAAAATATATTTAAGTAACTTCATAGCAAGCCTCCCAAAATAACCTAACAAAAAACATGGAATGAATATATGACTAACAACTTTCAGTTCCACCCTGAGCATAATCCAAAGAATTAATCCAATGGGTTTTTTTCCTGAATGGGAAACAATGATGAAGAAGAGATTTTTCACCAGCCACTTAACTTATCAAAACAAATATGTGAGCAGCCCATAGTCCATAAACTTAACTCATGGATTTTTTAAAAGAGAAACTTGTGAGGGCTGACTCAAAATGCATAGATAGTCTTGCAGGAATCATGGTAAGGGTAAGGCTGAACATCTGAATCTGTACTAATATGTATTATGTTGCCCACTGATCTTTCCATAAAGTATATATCCAATAGTGGAAGTCATAAAGGAAGAATAAAAAAAGAAATCAGTTTCCCTCATCCCTTGTCACAGGGAACAATGTTTGTACTCCTGAAAAGCAGGAATCTAATCTGAGCAAGGATATGTCAACTAGCTCTTCATAACTTTAACAAAAATAATTGAAGCATATGGACATAGGAAAATCCTAATATCTAGGGAAATTCTAAGGAAATCCTCACTCTTACATCCTAGCAGAATGTCAGAGACTATGTTTGGGAAGGGAAATGCAGGAAGGAAGCACCCAGAGATTAACAATCTCACTGACCAAAATCAGGCAAGATATAAAATAAAGACAGTATGCAGAGGGTTCCCACCATTCCTTCAGATTTCTACATTGTAAGATGATGAAGAATAAGTCAACTTAAGTTTCATTTGCAGTGTTTATGCATTGAAAAAGTTATGCTTGCTGCTTTTATAGTCCAGGAAAAAGTTGGAGTACATGTGGTTCAGGGGATTTTAAGGCCAATATGCTTAAAGCAAATAAAAAGTGCTTGATAAAAGTGTTATGATGGTCAGGAAATTATTTTCATTTAAAGCTATATTGAAACTATGTTCTGCCAAGTTGCCTACTGAAGTTTGAAATGCCAAAAATCTCATTTGATCATATTCCATTAGCAATATATTTTGCAACTCATTCCAATGAAGAACAAAACAACTATAAACCAATAATAACTATAAACCTACCAACAACAGAACCATAAAAGACAAACTAGGAATACAAATTAAAATAGGCAAGAAAATGGCAAGAGAACAACTGTTCATTTGAGACGAGTTCAAATCACCAGGTCCTGATGGATTACATTCCAGAATTCTGAAGGAGCTGGTAGACATGATCTCAGAACCACTGAACCATATCTTCCAAAGAGCCTGGAGCACCAGGGAACTGGAAAAAAGATGATGTGGTATCCATCTTCAAAAAAGGGGGGAAAAGAGATCCAGGAAACTACAGACAAATCAGCCTGACATCAATAATCAAACAATAGATTTGTGAATACCTGGAGATAAAGCAAGGTTATAACCAGAAGCCAACATGGGTTTGTCAAAAACATATCATGCCAAACAAATCTCATTTCATTCTTTGACAAAGAGACTAAATTAGTGCACCAGCAAAATGCTGTGGATGAAGTATACTTGGATTTCAGTAAGGCATTTGACAAAGTAAACCACAACCTACTTCTTGGTAGGCTAGAAAAATGTGGGATAATCAGATGGATTTGTAACTGGCTGACAAACCACACCCAATGTGCAGTCCTTAATGGAACTATTTCTACATGGATGGAAGTAAGGACTGGGGACCCCCAAGGTTCTGTTTTAGGCCCTGTGCTCTTCAATAGCTTCATAAACAATTCAGATGAAAGAATAAAAGGAGAACTCATCAAATTTGCAGATGATACCAAGCTGGCAGCAATACCAACATTCAATAGGCTCAAGATCCTGATGGATCTTGATAGACTTGAATGTTGGGCCCTATCTAACAAAATAAAATTCAATATAGAAAAAAGTAACATTTTACATGCAAGAAAGTCAAATGTACAGGTACAGATTAGGTGAAACTTGGCTCAATATTGGTAACTCTGGGAGATCTTGGAGTCTTAGTAGACAATCACTTAAATATGAGCCAGCAATATACTACAGCCACCAAAACACAATACAATCCTAGGCTACATTAACAGATAGATAAAATCAAGATCCTGTGAAGTGTTAGTACCATTTTATAATGCCTTGGTGAGATTTTTTTTTTAATTCATATTTATATCCCGCCCTTCTCCGGAGACTCAGGGCGGCTTACAGTTTTTGGGATACAACCCAATGCGCTCAGCAATAGCCTTCATTCCATTGTATATGCCTGCTTATTACTAAGCGGCATTTTTACAAAGTCAGCTTATTGCCCCCAACAATCTTGGGTCCTCACTTTACCTACCCCGAGAGGATGGAAGGCTGAGTCAACCTTGAGCCTGGTGGGATTCGAGCCTGCAATAATTACAGGCAGCTGGAGCTAAGTGCTAGGCTATTAACAGCCTGCACTACCAAGGCCCTGGTTGGAATATCGCAACCAGTTTTGGTTACCACAATATAAAAAAAAGTTGACTCTAGAAAGGTTGCAGAGAAAAGCAACAAAGATGATTAGGGGGCTGGAGGCTAAAACATATTAATTAGGTATGACTATTCTAGTGAAAAGGAGGACTAGGGGTGACATGATAGCAGTGTTCCAATATTTGAGGGGCTGCCACAAAGAAGAGGACATCAACTTATTTTTCCAAAGCACCAGAAGACAAGATAAAAAGCAATAGATGGAAACTAATCAAGGAGAGAAACAAACTAAATTTTCTTGACAGTGAGAACAATTAATCATTATTGTGTTTTTATTGTTTGTAAGCCACCTAGAGTCATTGTGAGTATGTTGGTGCTATATAAATTTTCTAAATAAATAAATAAACCAGTGTAATGGTTTGCCTTCAGAAGTTGTAGGTGCTCCATCACTGGAGGCTTTTAAGAAGAGACTGGACAGTCATTTATCTGACATGCTTGCTTGAGCAGGGGGTTGCACTAGAAGACTTACAAGGTCTCTTCCAACTCTGTTATTTTGTTATTCTAAGTAAGGGGGAATGGATTTCATATTCACCATGTCCCTGAGGCCTGAGAGAACAAGCAATTGTCTTTAACAATTATCAGAATAACATTGTGTGAGACAAACCTATAGTTCCAGGTATTGCAACAGAAATAGGTGCATTTCCCAGGTTCTGAAAAATGGGACTCACAGCACAGCACCTTGAGCATGTAGCCCTGTAGGACTTTAAATGTGATAACAGTGTATTGAATTACTGCTTTAAATTGGAAAAACAATATTCTAGTTTACACATTGTGACTAATATGCTATGTCTTTAAAACATTTCTATGTAAACAGCTTCTGAAGTTGTCTGAAAATGTCAAAGTCATATTCAGGATGCAGGGGAGAGGAATCTAATCCCTGGTCTTTCTATACTCACAGCAATATAGCGCTATCTGACAAAAGATATTGGGACACACTAACAGTGGCAAATCATTATATAATAGAAGTCACATTTACAATATGTACTATAAATTGATTGTTTGGTACCTATTATTGAAATATAAATTTTAAAAAACCCAAGCCATTAAATAAAAGAAAGGCAATAGAAATTGATATTCAGATCATTTGGATATTGCAATCAAAACATTTAAGCCAGGTCAAATTCAAATTTGAAAACAATAAAAATTAATTTGAATTCTAGTCTTTGATTACAAAATGCTACCATATGTTCTTTTGCATGTGCTCAGTCAACAGACCTTTGAATGGTATAATGAAGAAACTCTCCAGCTTGCTGGAGATGGGAACCAGAAAACCCACAGTGCCAAGTATAGAATTGTCAAAAAGAAGAACTTCTTCACCCTGTGCACAGCTGAGTTAAAAGAGTTTACTTCCACAAGAATGATGGCTGTCAATCTAGAAGACTTTAAAGAGGAATTAGACAAATTTTCATAGAATAGGGATAGAGGTCCAGTTTGGTGTAGTGTTGAAGGTGCTGGCCTAGAAAGCAGGAGACTGTGAGTTCTAGTACCACCTTAGGCATAAAAGCCAGTTATGTTATTTTGGGCCATCCATTCCCCCTTAGCATAACTTACCTCAGAGAATTGTTGTTGTAAATAAAATAGAAGGAGGAAGGAGTATTAGATATGTTTGCCACCTTGAGTTACTTATAAACTAATAAAGGTGGGATAAAGATCAAATAAATAAATAAGTAATCAATCATATGCACTAAACAATATGACTTCCATATTAAAGCTAGTGTACATAATGAGTGGAGAAGTGCTAGTACATTCATGATCTTGTACATATCTAGTTAGTCAACATAGAAACAGAAGATGGGACTAAACAGAACTTTGCTATAATCCAACAAGGCTTTTATTTTCATCCAGCTTTTCTTACATTTGTGAATATCAGCATTTATGTTGCCATAGAAATGACTACTTTAAATTTAGATTCTAAAATACAAAGCCTAATATTTGATACTAACCAAGGATCTCAAATCTGCTATTCCATGTTCAAATCTGCTATTCCATGTTCAAGATAATTAGACTGAAGGGAATTTCCCAGAATTATCAATATTTATTAATGTCTATCTCAATCCCAGCTTCGACCCTGCAAGCAAACTCACAAAGTTTGGCTAATCCAAAATCTAATGAGGAAAAAAATCAATCTGGAACATCACCACTCTGCTAATAGTTCAAGGCAATTAGAGGAAGGTAACATTACTTTATTGTATTTTTTTAAACAAGCCATCTCAAATAGTAGCAGTTGTTATAAAGAACATATACTTATAACTTTGGGATACAGATCTGAATCTAATCAAGCAGTCAAGACTTTCCTAGCATTTCTTTTTAGTGCTTTGGATGTGTTGTGGCCCGCCAGCAAAGCTGGTAGCAGAATCAGACAGTGAGGAGGTTGTGGGGAACATGGGCCAGTCTGGGAGTCTGGAAAAGGCTCTGATGAGTGCTCTGCATCAGAGGCAGAGATGGGGCCAGGGCCATCTGACAGTTATCAGCTGCCTTCGGAATCGGAGGTCAGTGGGGCAGAAGAATAGCCGAAGCCTGTTCCCAGTGTGCACATGCACAGAGCTGCCAGGAGAAGGGAACGTTAAGGAACAAGGGTCGACTCAGGAGTAAGGGCAGAGGTGGACGGTGAATGGCTCTTCCCATAGGGAATAAAGAGGAGAGAAAGGGGAGTGGTGTTTGCAGGAGACAATTAGTTCAATTCATTAAGGTGAAGATCTGTTCCTGACTTCTTGCCAAGTAATTTCTGCTACAGCATGGCATTTGGAAGATATCAGCCTGGCAACTTTCCAAGTCTGATAAAGGTCTGTAGTTGCGAAATCTCATGAAAGACTGTTTGCCAGGACTTTGCTGGAGAGGAATTCACTTTAACCTAAATAAAAGGGGTTTTATCGGGATAAAGAGTCTGCTTCATGATCTTGGGAGGCCTAGGTCAGGATGTACATTTTGTTATTTGTATTAACATTAAAAATCACTCTATAACATGCATGGACTTCAAGTATTCTCCAGCCTGCATCCTGCCTGGGAAAGTCTGGGAGCTGAAATATATACATTTTAAAGTTGAGAAACATTGCTCTAGATATTACTACAATTCTTAGAATCCCTGAGAATCATGATCAATGGGGAAAGATGCTAGGAATTGTATTTCAACAACACCTGGACTGTCACAGGATGCCTGGAATGTATCTGAGTTACAAATTATGAGTCCTTTTGAGTTTGGACTCAGATCTTATTGGAGGCCTTACTTGGGCACATAGGTCTTGTTAGTTTGTCTCAAACTATCTGAACACTAAATTATCACAAAATAAACAGAGATCATATTGGATCTTTTTTTAAATTATTCTCTTCACTGAACTTTAGTATCTTCTGTAGCTCAGAATTTAAGGCCCTCATGCTGCCTTTGTTAAATTTTGATTGTTTGCTTCCCAAATGTAAACACTGCTGTTTCACAAAATCTCTGGCAAAGTTAATCTGTCATTTTATTCAATTTCACCAAGAAATAAAATAATTCCTTTTTAAAAGGAGAAATATTTAAAAGCATCTAGAAGAAAATTGCTTTACCAATATTTTCAGTGTATTAATTGCCTAATTTGAAAGGGGGTATTCCTGAACCAATTCTAATTATATTCAAAAATATGTTGTCAGTTTGCTGATTTTTAACAATAATGAACTGGTGATTTAGATTTCTGAATTGAGCTCCTGAATCAGGGAGTTCCAAATTCATCAAGATGCAAGTTGATATTTATTTTAGCTACTAAGTCTTACATTAGATATGTCCCTATATTCCTCATCTCTGTGGGGCAAGGCGCCAGAGACAGGCAGACAAATAGCAGAAAGGAGACAGAGGAGAGCCACAAGGCCCCCTCTATTCAATGACTCCCCCCCTCCATGGCCACCTCGCTTGAGTCTACATGTCTGATTTTATACACTCCAGTATATGTTTGTTTGCCATCTTTGCTGTCCAAAGAATGCACAGGAGCTATAGGAGATAACTAGGCTGATCCTAAGGGAGGGGTCAAATGCATCATCAGTCATGAGTCCCTTTGTGCCCACAGAGATCTAAATCCAGCCCACCTTGAATTCCTTTGATTCTTATCTACCGCCAATTTGCTTTGGTTGTTAGTAGTTCAGATTGTAGTAGAAAGTTTAAGCTTGCAATAAATCTTTATACCCATTTGAACTGCTAGGATATTTTGATTTTCCTGGCTTTTGACAGGAGCCTTCTCCAACATCACAGCATGAATGTATCAATTTTTCTCCTATCTATTTTTTCTTGGTCCAATTTTCACAACCATAAGTAGCTGTGGGAAACAATAATAATTTGTAAGTGCACCTTACAACTGCCATATTATATCATCCTTTTACTTTATGCATTGTTTGGTATTTAATATTTAGCATCATGGTACAGATAGTTAATTGAATTCCAGGAAGAATTCCCTACTGTTACATTAGAACCCTAGAAAACATATTATTTAAAACAATAAAAAAGGGGAAAAATACAATGGACTCATTCATTCTTAACAAAAGTGGAACATGTTATCAGCAATGAAAAGTTTTTGATGTGATTTAACATTATTCCAGCAAAGAGCACAACTGTAAATTATTTTTGCAACATGTTCTCAAAGTCCCAAATTAACTTTTTATAGTCTGTAATCCTAATAGTGGTTAATATATCACTGGGGGAAAAAGTAATAATCATTATTTGGATTTAGCTACCCATTTGAAGTTTATTCAAATGCAATAGAAAAATTTCTGATTTTACCCACAGACAAAAATAAATAAATGAACATATTCTAAGGAAAATTGAAAGCACGACTCATAACAAGTGTATTTTAAAAGTGATAATCAAGCCCATTTCTATCTAACTAGGACTTATTGAAAACATCAGTAAGATTTACATGCCTTTTTATGGTTATACTTTTGAAAAATAAAGGAGAATATTTGTAGCCCAGGGTTGAAATGAAGGGTCCTTGGGTGCTCTTTGAGTCTGATTGTTTTCTTGCAGACATTTCATTACCCAAACTAGGTAAGATCATCAAGTGCTAGAGTGCTGGAATGCATCATCAGTACCAGTTCGGATTATGTTACTGACTTTGGGTAATGAAACATCTGCAAGAAAACAATCAAGCTCAGAGAGCATCAAGGACCCCTCCCTTTTGAAGAAAGAATAAGATATGATATGTAGAAAAAAAGTAGGAGATCAATTTTATTTCCTTGTAGTAAAATGTAAATGTACAAATGGAGATTTCGAGCAGGACAACAAGGAATGGGACAGTCACACTTTTTTTTAATCACATAAAAGTGGAAGGGAACAATTAAAAGATAAGGCAAGAAAAAGAATCCCCAAAGTTGGGTATACTACAACCAGTGATTACCCTAAGAGACCTAAATGACCCTTTGCAAAAATCCTGCCAACTCAATGCTGGTGTGGTATTCAAATTTTTTTACTACCAGTTCTGTGGGCATGGCTTGGTGGGCATGGTGTAGCTTGGTGGGCATGGCTTGGTGGGCATGGCAGGGGAAGGATACTATAAAATCCCCATTTCCACCCCACTCCGGGGGAAGGATATACTGCAAAATTTCCATTTCCACCCCACTCCAGGGGGAGAATACTGTAAAATCCCCATTCCCTCCCCACCCCACTAACCTGCTTTCCAGCTGTGTTCTCCTGTGTAGGGCAACAAAAGAAGACCCAGCCAATCAGCTGGGACTCGGGAGGCAGAGAATAGATGGGGACAGGGCCAATCAAAGGTGGTATTTACGGTTTTCTGAATTACTCAAAATTTCCACTACCAGTTCTTCAGAACCTGTCAGAACTGACTTAATACCACCCCCTGGTACTATCTCATCAATTCTGCCATCTTTTTTTAAACCTGACACACAATAATAAGTGTACTTAAAACTGATCCCCAAACAGGATAAGAACATGGAACTGGGGATAACTCTTTTTTTTACTTATCAACTATCAGTAAAGTCTAGCACTCTGGTCCTTTCATTCATCTGCAAAGCTCCACAAAGTCCAAATGTCATTCTAAAATCTCACAGCAAGAGTAGAGCAAATGACATGGATTATCCAAGAGGACAAGAAACAGCATAAATGTCCAGATCAATATTTCATAAGCAGCAGAATCAAAGTCCTGCCAAGTATCTAAATAAGAGGAAAGAAATTAGACTTGTGCAGAGATTGCTTGACATGCTACATGGGCTAGATATAATTTGGGCACTAAAAATAGCTTGTCATTCCCAAGTCATCTAGGTGACTTAGTCCTGACTTTCCAAGCCTAAAGCATGATTCATGAAAAAAAATCAAGAAATATATCATATTGTAGATCACAAAAATCCAGCCTTATTGCTATTTTGTTCTAAGCTGAGAAAATAATTGGGAAATAATCATTCTAGTGCAGCCTGAGAACCCCTCTTGCTCCTAGTAAAGTAATGCACAAAAAAACCCTCAAGTCCAAGATAAAAGAAGCCCCTTCCCCTTTTCTTCTCCCACCATCACATATGCACATACTTCATCCTGAATGAATAACTCCTACTCCAGATCCTTAGGGAGAGGTAAAACTAGTTCAGAATTTGCAAGAGAAGGAAAAAAAATGGAGGAAATCAGAATCCTTTCTGAAAATCAACATTGAGACTTCGGTAACTATACTTTTTTTCCCCTAAACTTCACCCAACCTTTAATCTGAATTTGTCTGGACTTATTGTAAACAGTGCTCTATTTTTTTATTTTGGTTGTTTGACTTTAGCCAAACACATGCTCCAATCTCTTCATCAAATTTCCCAAAATTTGCTTGTTTGTTTATTAAACTTATATTCTACCAATCTCACCTAGAGGTGTCTCTAGGCAGCTTACATAATAAAAACAAGATTAAACCTTAAAACAATAAATATTAAAACTAGTGCAGTAGCACCATTTACAACATAATATAGTTCCAAAATGAAAAAATGGAGTTGGTGCTTTTCAAAAAAAAAATTGAACGGAGCAGTCCAAAATTCTGCTGTTTTATGCAGATTGGGCTTCATCCCAAATCCAGCAAACCTTAAGTTTTATTCATAGCATCACAACTACAATTATATTGGTAGCAGTTAATAGGCTTTGCTTCTGAAGCACTTAGACCAATGGCATCGTTAAACAGACCTTTTCTTGCCATTGAAAGTTTGGAGGACTGCAAGTCTGTCTGCTGAGTAGGTGGAAAGAATGATTTATATTCGTGTCACATAGCTGCATCACATTTTAAACTCAGAGAAAATTACATTTACACAAGAATGTTTGCATTGTGAATAATAATGCAGGAACTTAAGAGGATATACAGGATTATAGTATAACTACATTATCTCTTTTTTTAATCCATGGATCACCTTCACTAGTAGTCTCTGGGCCTCTAGTTAAAACCTATTTTGTTGGAGGAGGGGTTCATGAATAAAAGTTGCATGTAATAAGAGCTCAGTGTTAAAAGAGAACACTTTTAATGGCAGCCTACCTCTGTGTTCCTTAGCTTTATCATTATTGCAAGTAAAAATCTTGAATAGGAAAGTCATATTTAATATTAGCATTTAATATTGTATAAAACATTCAAAGGAGCATATAGCAAAACACTAAAGCAGCTTTGTCCTTTGGAAGACCAGCATAGCTGCTTCAAGGGCTTTCTCAGATTGTGTGAATCTGCCTGTGAAGATAACACTTCTGAGTGGCATCTTAGGGAAATGAAATCACAATCCAAGAAAGCACACATTATGGAGATGACCTTTGAAAGCCATTGAAGTGGATGGTTCTACAATCTTCTAGCTAAAAAAATTAGTGTTCTGCAATTTCCAGCAAAATCGATAGAATCACTATTGTCCTTATATCAGTTGGGTAGCTAAGTCATTTTATTGGGTTTTTACACTAGGATCTGTGACCCTTCAAACTTTATTGAATGCCTTATCCAGTCAGCCCTAACCAACAGCATCAAAAGTGAGAAATTATGAGAACTGCAGTCCAGCAACATAATAAAATCAAACCTGAAAGATAAATTGAATGCAAAATTCTAATTGACCTCTATAGAACAAGGCAAAGTATTAAGAGAATGCCACCCTAATGGCATCTAATGGTTGCCAAAATCTGTCTGGATTTTGGCAACCTATACATGGTGGTCCACTGAAGTAACCTGCTTTTACTCCAGGATGCACCATAGGGATTGCCTTATAGGTTATTCTCTCCTAAAAGTGTTGCATCTAATTTTGATTTACAGATTAGTTTAGCCACCTCCTTAAAGAAAACTATCTTCTCCTATAAGAACTATTATCATAAAGATTTTGTATCTTACGAATTTTTGTGGTAGATTGTATAAGTACATTTTACCACATGAAACTGCATATGACCTGAAAAAAACAAAGTCAGCATACACAAACTTGATCTCTCAAGTTATAGTTTCATCAAAGCAGTGCTTATAGCTTTTGAAATGCCATCTTTGTTGTAATCCAGAGAGAGGAATGAAACATATTTAACTCTAAATGCTCACTCTGAAATTAATTAGTTTTAGGGGTTTTCTGCACTGCAGCTTTCAGGTGAAATGAAGTCATTTTTAAAAAAAAATATTGGCATCTTGTTGTCTGCCTTTTTTCCATTTTGGCCATAATAATCTCCCGGTATTCAGTCCAGGTGGCAGTTAACATGGCTCCAAACTTATGAATTCCCTTACTTCTATACCCCTCCCAGTCATGTCAGGATAGTAAGTTCTACACTCTATGCTCCACACTGTATAAACAAAATATTTTTATTATGTGCAACTAACAATTCTGTCCAATTTAGGTATTTATATTGTAGAGGATCAGGTAACATTACATAATCAGAATTCTTTAACTCATCTGAGAAAGAAATTTGGCCATGCGTTTCATTCAAAATTACCCAACCTAATGTTCTTGAAAAGATGAAACTATCACTAGTCCCACCTCACCAATCACTATTTGGCATCTGCTCCTTTTAATTGTTGTAAATGACAATCATTGCATAGTTCAATATGTCATCATTAGATTTCTTCTTACAAATGTTATAAATCTAAGAAAACCATTATTTTATGGAGAATTAAAGAGCTGGCAATGGAATGAATTCAATTTATAAAATATAGAATCTGACAGGAAGCATTTATTAACTGAAAGTCAAAGCTAAAATGTGGAGGCAGTTCTAAGATTGCACTCCTAACTCTGCACCGAGATCTTTTGGAACTGATGGGACTTCCTTCCAAATTCACTTATGTAGGCTTAAAACCAAGTTTGGTAGTTTTCTGAGTCAAAATCCCCTTGAAAAAAATAGGTAAGAGCCCATATATGCAATAAAATCACTAAATGACCATCAGGTAGTGGAACAGTGGGCTACCCATCCCTATCTCTCTCTCTCTGTTCCTCCATCCCTCTTATATACACGAACATAAACACTTGACCTTTTCTACTTTGAAGGGCTGACAGTGGGGTATAGGAAAGTAAAAAAGAGCCATATACAGTTTCAAAAGTCTCATGGTCTTACTGACAATGATGGCCAGCAGATGTGTAGGACTCTTGGTAGGATCCAGCTATTTCCTGGAGAGTTGATATACTGCCTGAAGTGGTTATAGAAAATGGGAGGCCTCAGATAGTGAGGAGGGTGGGGCAGAGGATAGCAACAGAGTTTAGTCAAAATATTCCTGAAAAGATGAGAGGCAAGTAGAAAAATGATTTGAGTTATATGGAACTCAAGCAACGGGATCAGTTAATGCCATTATTTTGCAGGATAGCAATGATATTACTTCAAAGTAGCATTTTGACTTCAGTATCTCACCATTTGATGGGGGGCATGGGTAAGGGAAAGATGTACCCAATGATTGAAAGTTGAGCACCTCAATCTGAAATAAGATGGAAGCATGTCTGACAAATAACAGCCCAAGTCAGCCAATGTTCCTTGGCCATTGAGCATGTTCAGGCTCATTTAGTCATTTTCCTCTCTTACCTTTTAAGAGATTTTCCTCCTACTTCTGCAAGACTTGAACTTCATAATTAAAAGTGAAGAGCTTCGCCAAAGCCAACACATGCCCTCCAGCTATATGGGGATAGTATTACTTTCGTTGTTTAACAATGGAAATAAAGGGATTGGTCAAATAACCTAGGCTTATACAGTTACAGCTTTTGTATGGCTGGCTCTCAAAACTCATGACAGTATAGCTGTTTTTCTTAATGAAATTATGGCACATACATCAATGGGTCTGTCATTAGTGCCACAGAAGAGATGATTAAGTGGGTCAGAAATAAAGACAGGAAAGGAAAATAATAGGACATAGTTAGAGTCAATATCAAGATGTATGTTTTCCTCTGAAAAGGCAACTGGGTTTTCTGGATTTTCTTTTTTTTTCTCTGAAAAAGAAGCAACATATTTTCAGAGAGAAAAACAAGATGGTCCAGTTACCTTTTAATGTGGGGAGCATCTTTGGGACAATCTGGATGATTGAGAATCTCACAAGACATAATTTTCTCTCCACTTTTGCTCTTCATCGAAGATACCCAAGCCCAGATACAAGGCAGGGAGTTCCAATCTAATTCAATCCTTTATTAGCTTGTACTTAATGGATAGACTTTCACCAAACTAAAATTATAACTGTCTTGCCTACTAGATATACCCTGAGAGATTATAGGGTTTGGCTAGTCTGAACTTCTCCCACACTCTTCCATCCAGCTTAGGACTGTCCAGCTCACCTGAGCCTCTTTTGGGGAAAGCTCTGTGTTGCCAAAACTATCCCACAGGCTCCTGCAAGGTGCACAATCCATCACACTATGAGACACTATGAAAGTTGAACTCAACCCTGGATCTATTATCAATGATAGACTGGATTAGGAATAGGATACCTTCCTGAGCATTTCCTTGTAAATGAAGCATTATGCAAGTATACAAGCTATCTTATTTTAAATGTGAATGCCCCCTAAATAAATATATAGCAGACAACAAAGGACAATCATCATGTATTTCTTTTTTTATGTTATGTTATTTTCAAAGTTTTATAACATTTTATTAAATTATAGAATAAAATACAAAAATACAAAAACAAATAGTAGGACACAGTGGGGAGGGAAAGAGGAAAAGAGAAGTGAGGAGAAGAGGGAGGGGGAGAAAAAACCAATATAACATGATGCTTATTTTGAAAATTGTGCAAAGGGGAACTCTGGTATGTGTCCCTCCCAATGCAATAAATCATATTTTACATGCCAAATGCATGATTAATCATATCCACACTTGAGAAATATAAATGTGAATTTTGGTTTCCGTTAAGCAGACCTGAGAATTTCAACAAAGAGAGTATGATAGAAACATACTGATACAGGCATTTTTGCTTGCAGGGGTTAAATTTGTCCTGTAGTCAACAGCCCTGATTGTGCCAACAGTGCTTTGTCAATTACCTCTCAGTTCTTCAAAGAAGTGATGAAGCCATTTGTGCTAGTCAAATAAGTCAAATAAATACTAAAGTTGAGTATTACTATTGTTGTTTTCAATGAAATGAAAATGAGAAAATCAGTCACAAGAGCACAGTCCTTTGATAATTGACCATAGAATGTAGCACTTTCTTTGATTATATATTTCTATATCTTCCTGGCCAGACACTCCAAAGCATCTAAGTTACAAATCAGACAGTGAGAATGACAAAATCTATGACAGCATTTCCCTTCTATTCAGCAAGCTGTCCATGCATCTCTGTATTATTTTCAAAACTGTTTCTGACTGTTTTACTAAGGGCCTTTCTCCACTTGCACTTAACCACAATAAGCTGGTTAAATGAAGGTGGCAGCCTCCTTGTGGCCATGTGTTCTTGATATTGCATTCATCTTGACTCTAAGCCATGAATAAGGTGTCGATTTGTCTTAAGCTGTACTAATGTTAAAACAATTTTGACTCTTAAAGTGCATGAAGTCTTGGTTATTCATTTTTTTAGGAGAAGCCAGGATGGTGCAGGGATCAGGAAGAGAAGTAATACAGGCAGGACAAATAATGGCAGGGCCAGATTGGGGATAGCAGATTTTATATTTCTTCTATTTGAAGAAGGGAAAAGTCACTGGGAAAAATCCTATAGTCTTGACATTCTCAGAAGAAAGAAATAGAAGAAGACAGGAGAAGTAGAAAAGAGTAAGCAGCCTCCAATGGGGTAAATTAATAATATTTAAGCACTATGACTTACCCCACTACAATTGGAATCAAGTTTGGTAAGTATTGAAAAGTAGACATATAGTATAAGATGGTTCTTCCCAGATATTTGCTTCTATTTGGATTGACCTGGAAGTGTCCTAGTTTCTTTCCCCTGAGTTCAAAAGCAAATCAAATGTTTTTCAATCCAGTTTGAGGGACTGAAAAAAAAGACCCTGTCCTTCATATCCAAAGCTTCTTTCTGCTCTGAGTATCCTGGTTTGCTTTACTTGTGGGAAGTCATAAGGTAGTAAGTGATGAAAGCAGTGACGATATTGTTTTCCCTTCTTCTCTGTTCTGTCAATCTGATGTGCTGTTCCACAACATTTCACAGGGGTATTCATAGTGTGTGGGTGTGGGTGTATGGAGGGGGGAAGATCAAACAAGTCATGACTGTGTGATGAAAAAAAATCCATTGTATATGCATATGCAACTCATAAAAAATGATGATCCTTCAACAGTATGGCTATAATCAACATCTTGACTTTTTTTGACATGCACACAAGCTGAAGACACCTATGTTTCAGGAATTAAATGTAGACAATCACCTCCCATAGTGGTTTCACTGATCTGAAATAGCCTTTGCTTCTCTAAAAATCAAACTATATGATTTGTTTTTCCCAATATTTCCAAACAAGATGACTGATAATTAGGAGGGAAATGGAAGGTTTAGTTCATTTTTAATGCAAATAACTTAGGCTTTAGACTGGATAATCTGATCACATAAGCTCTGCATCTGATGTTTCTTCAATGTCAGAACTTTGGAAGATCTTGCTATGAACATAAAAATCATAAAATGAATTATTCACCAGAGTAATCATTTCATAATGTGAGAGTCAAGGTAAGAATTATACTTGATCAAATATGCAGCAATAATATAGAAATGGAATCAAACTTTTCTGCTTCCTATTTCTTTCACCCTCTACAAATTCTAAAATGAGAGTAAATCTGGGTTGTCTTTATCAAGATATGGAAGTGTTCCGTTATGTATGTAGGTTTGAATGTCATTGGTTTAGTTTGAATTGTTCTTGTAAAATGTCAAATAAGATTGGTTTAAAAAGTGCGGGAAAACCCTGCACTCTAATTGGCTGGCAACTACAGCTGCTGGCTATAAGAAGCAGCCGTAGCCCAGCCAAGTCGGGTCCATTCGAGCTGTAGTCACTTAATAAACTCTTCACTGAAGCTCTTCGCATCTGACTCTTCATGTAAACTTAACATGTTCTACCAAAACATTTTATACAATGAAAATCCAGCCAGAGTTAAGGAACAATTTCAATATTTCTTAAAACTGTTCTCAATTTGATGCTCTTCGTTTACTTTGGGCCTTGAATTCCTGGAATTTGCTACTGGCATTATCCTTGACTATGTTGGCTAGAAATTTTGAATCATAAATTCAACAAATTGAATGATGTGAATCCTTTTAAGCAGCAGATGGGAATTTGTATGATATGAATGCTGTTTTATTCATAAAAAGAGAATGTCTCAGGAAGACATTTTGGCTGTATTCATCTCTAGGACACTTAGTCATCTATGATGGAGAGGAGGGACAATTGTTGAAACCTATATTATGATATCATAATTCATTATTCTGTTCCACCCCGAGTCCTTTTTGGAGAGGGGGTGGCATACAAGTCAAACAAACAAACAAACAAACAAATAAATAAATAAATAAATAAATACATGTACCTGCATTCAATATAATAATGTGAGTATGAAAATACAGAGCTTGCATCATGACATCATCACATAATTTCGGTCTTCTGACATCACTGCAGTTAGGAATGGATACTTATGCTATAAAATACTAATTTTCAATATATATGAGGTTAGAGCTCATGGGAACAAATTAAACTATAGAATTATCTTTACCTCTAGTCTAAGTTCAGGAACAGATTTATGCTGCTTGTAATACTAGCTCTTACTGACAGTCATATCACACAGATGACAATTCCAGAATATTACATTCTATCATTGGTTGAAGACAATTGGGTATAGCAACTATGGTTTTACAGTTAAGTTAATGAAATTGTGGTTTCAGAACTGTTCACTTGCCAAACCACATAACACTGTGAATGGATGGATGCAAAATTATATTTAGAAAGAATGATATCCTGCTTCTATATCCTGCTTATGTTAGATGGCTTGTATTAAGATAAGCACCTTTAATGTACAATTTCTATTTCTTTTGATAAATGGATAAATCTGATACTGCACTTCTTCCTAAATCCAATGAGGTTCGATTTACAGTTATGATCTGAAACATGGTCTGTAATAATACTTGATACTTGATGAAGATGATATAGAATATAAGTTATAACCTGATAGATACATAATATGAAAAAGCAATCCTGATTTGATATAGACTCCCAAGGCATAAGAGCTTATTGCATCCCAGACAACTGGCTGTCCAATCTTTTCTTGAAGTCCTCCAGAAATGGAACACTCACAATTCAGAGAGGTAAGCTGTTCCTGTCAGGAAATTTCTCCTTAGATCCAGATTGGATCTCTCTTTAAAGAAGTCCACCTATTGCTTCTTGTCCTGCCCACAGGTGCTTTGAAGAATAAATCAACACCCTTTTTCCTGTGTCAGCCCCTCAAACACCAGAAAACAGGTATCTGTAATTCATTAGGCTAGACATACTTAGTTCCCTTAACTGTTCATCATATGGTTTTGCTTCTAAATGCCTTATATCTTATATTTGGCAGATGCATAGCTATAATAACATTTCCATTTCTCATGAATACTGTTTCCTGAACTTGAACAAGTTCTCAGATATTAGTGAAAATATGATTTGGCTTTCATCCTTGCAAAGTTTGTCAGTGAGATATAGATCAATTAGATAAGTTTATATCCAACTTTCTTTTTGTTCCTTTAACTCTGAAAAATCATTATATCTAGAATTTCTCTTTCCAACCTATGAAAGCACATATTTTCTTTAAAAAATACAGTTTGAATCAACCTAAAAGTCTTTTAAACAGAATTTCATATGGAACTTTTACCCCACTCAATATTTGAGTTTATAATCTAATTCCAATTTTCTCTGTATTCTATAGTCATTTGAAGCTTTTATGATAAAGTTTCATTTCTGCTGTTCAGTCAGTAAGAATGTGGTCTCAAAAGGTTTGATTTTATATTTTTGTAAAAAAAGGAGGCAATAGGCCTCAACGAGTTAAAATTGATTTCATGCAAATTCAGTTTTTAATAACGAGGGGTGTCTTATTGGGGCAATACAGAGAAGTGCAATATTTAAAAGATTGTTTTGTGTCTGAGTGAGAGGAAAACTTCCTATGGGCACATCCACAGTTTTGTTTAAGTGCTCCTGTCATGGAGGCATTCCAGCTTGACTCTAGGCCAGTTTAAGAAAATCTGGACTGAGACATTTGGGTCATGGCCCACAGAGCAAGCCTGGGTCTAAAAGAAAGAAATGAAAGAAAAACATGGGTTTAATAACATTTTCCATTATTTGTACAGGATAATGGTCCACTTGCTAAGTATTTACTTGATTTCATTAAACAGATTAGTGTTACACTCAAAGAATGAATCACTTCCAAAGCTTAATCTGTGAGAACTTTGTAGTTGAAACCAGGTACTGCAGCACTCCAAATCTGAAAGGAGAAAAGTGATTCAGAGTGGAAAGTATGCAGTTTGTGTGCACAGATTGTGAGTGTGCACCTATTGGCAGCTCTTTTACAATGCTCTGTCTGTTCCTGGCCTTGTGTCAGGAAAGGGAATGTCTGATTTAAAGAGATGCTGACAGGTGTGATGTGCGTACCCATGCATGCTCCAAGTCACCTTCTTCCCTTTGAGTTGGATCATTGCACAGCCCTAATTTGTAATGATGTAGGCACCTCTCCAAAGAATTCCTTAATGGTGAGCTACTTTTTTAAAAGCTAAAATGAAAAGGTATCTGACTGAATCAAAAGGTGTCTTGTCATACTAATCTCTTGATCAGCAGTGGACAAGTGTCAGTTTTTCTCATTCACTTAACAGGGTTTCTTTCAACCCATCTATCCTGGAATCTAATAAACAAAGTTGTAAAAGCTGCACTGTATTGTAGTGACAGTTATACAATGAGCTGCTTCACATAAATAAGTTTAAAGTAAGAGAAGAAGGTCAAGGAACAGGAGCCCATTTTTTAAATTGTTCTTTGCAAGTTTAAGGCTCAGATCTAAATTCAACAAAGTTTCAAAATTGAGAATGCTTACCTAGCCTCTTTGCTTGCATCTAGTGATCATTTAGTATTCTGCAACCTGGACCTGAAATTTCTAAGATCAGTATATTAACATGCTTAGTCATTTGGCCCTAGTCTTTTTTTCTTAATAGGAAAAATGGGCCCCAAACAATTTTGTGTTCATGACAACTTTTCTGAGGGGTTGTGGCAGAATGTACACAGAGTCAAAGGAAGGAGTGAGAGAACAAAGAGATAGTAGAGCTTGGAATATTTGGTATGCAGGAAAAAGGCAAAGGTGGACCTCTCCCCTTACTTTAATCTGACAAGATGTCTGTGTACAGGCAAACAAAAGAAACTACTCAGAAGTAATTCCTCATGTTGTTCTTTGCTCCTGACAATGTAGAACTAAATTGAAGGTATTTTTTCTATGGCAACAGTCCTGCCTATTAGACTACATCTGGACCAAAATACTGTCCATGGGCAACCAATGTGCCCAACAGGATTTCTTTTGAATCTACAAGGTTTCTAGGTTTATCACCTCATAACTGTTTTATTATTAGAAGATGTTTTAAATGGGAAAAAATTGTAATATAGGGAAAGTTGGTATGCTCCACATTTGGGGGGGGAAAACTATTTGCCATATTATTTCATTTCCTTTTAAATCACACTGGAATTTTTTTTAAAATGAAAAGAGGTATATAAATATTTTAATAAATAAAAAATAAAAATACATAGGGGCGGGGAGGCAATATATATTCTTTCTCTGCAGCTATTCAGAGTTGACTGGAATGGAGCAACATGGAAGGGTTAACAATATTGACAATAATGTTGCCATTAATATTAACAGTAGAAGTAATAATAATTCTCATTTAATCATTAGCTAGAAGGAAAGATGTAAGAAAAGGCTAAACAACATCAGAGCAGAACATTGAAATTCTGCTCTGCAGGAACAGGTAAGCTTCATACACATTCTCCAAAGGAGTTATCTTAAGGATAATAAAGTGTGATGATAGCTGCATGTGCTGTATATTTTCTGTGTGTTATCTATGAAGGCTATTTTCACAGTTGTTCATTATAACTGTACTATTGGCCGTATCCCATTGACAGACTGAGTTTTTTTCAGTGCAATCAATTCAGAGTTCCACCATCTCTGATGAGCCTTGGCGGCATAGTGGTTAGTGTGCAGTATTGCAGGCTACTTCTGCTGACTGTTGGTTGCCTGCAATTTGGCAGTTCAAATCCCATCAGGCTCAAGGTTGACTCAGCCTTCCATCCTTCTGAGGCAGGTAAAATAAAGACCCAAAATTGTTGGGGGCAATATGCTGACTCTGTAAACTGCTTAGAGACGGCTGTAAAGCACTATAAAGTGGTATATAAGTCTAAGTGCTATTGCTATTGCGGTTCAAAACATCAGTTTGAATGCAAACATAATTTCTGAGCCATCAGTATGAACAAAAAATTAAATACTCACTCATGCAAGAAAAACAAAGAAGGCAATGCCATATCTGTTCTCTCTTTCTTTCTTTCCACTTCAAGGTAGAATTATCACTTATTGTAAAAAAATGGGGCAGTCAATCAGCAGGGTAGTTCTGAAATATTATTTGGATTTCAGTCCTGCTTAAGAAATGGGCCAGTGATACTGATGACTGCTCCACGTTGCAAGTGTGGGAGTTATTTACTTTCTAATCCTTCCACTTTTAGCATTGGCCAGACAAGAATGGAAATCCTTAGCACCAAGGATTAGGAGAGATGGCAGCAGTGCAAGAACCAATTTACAGGGTTTCACTTGGTTAGTTTTCTTCATTTGACTCCTATTATGTTTGATAATATATTAGTCAGCCAGAAAAAGTAAAAACGCCTTTGTATGCACAGATGTTTTTGCACATCTATCTGTGCATGAATATGTAGGGAGGAGTCATGGAGCATAAACAAGGCATTGGAGAAAGATTAGTGCCCTGAAACATCTTTCTTTAAGGAAATTGTTAAATCTGATGTGATAAAATTCAACACTTCAGAGGAAGAAAATCTTGTGACCTTCTTAAAACTCAAATAGTCCAATGATTAAAGATGCCATCTGTTCACATATATTTTTATTAAGCATTTTGATTATAATTGTAAAATCTAATACAAGCTAAACTTCAATAAAGAAAAGGGGATAGAGGAAAAAGAATAGAAAGTGCATAGAAAAAGAGAAGAAATAGAAAAATAATAGCTATATAGCACTGAAACTCTCATTTCTATAAATTTTAATTTTGGTGAAAGTACCTCAAATGGGATAACTTACAGAATGGATCAAAAATCTGGGACTGAGGAAATGAAATCTGGGAAAGTTGTGACTATCTTCATCTGCCTAGCTGCTGCTGCAGTCATGGGATCCTCTTTTTCAATATTCCATATCTCACATCTTACAAATTCATAAAACCCTCTATTCAGTCCTGGTGCCAACAGAAAGCCCAAACGGGGTAGCCAGAAGTAATACATATCTTATTTTAACCTCAATCAAAGAATTCAACTTTATATTTCTTCCTTTTACTTCCAATTCATTCAAATACTGTTGTAGGACTTAATTTCCCTTCTTTCCCTTAAGACTGACTTAAGACACAACAGCATGTCAAATTATGCATTATGAAGTGCCAATCCAATTTTTGCATTGTACAATAAAATTGTAAGATTTTCTGAAATAATCTTAGGTTTTCCTTTCTCATAATTTTGATAAACAGACAACAAACTCAATGTCATAGTTACATATTATCCTACTAAGTCTCTATCAAAGTTTATCAGAGGAATAAGACAATTTATCAGTTACATTGATGAGTTACATTCTTCAATTTCAAACCAATGAGAGCAAAGCAGTTAATTTTTTCCATTTCTCTTTCATCTGCCTACCTTGTTCATCTGCTCCAGCAAGTAGGATTCCAGAAATGCATGTAAAAAGAGGACAGGGTAAAAATAGGATGGAAATAATTATGTTTATTTCATAGTTAGGAACTGTAATAAGTGGCAACCTAACAATCTTATTTGGATCAGCCATGTTTAGTTTTCAAACTGAACACTTCATTTGTTCTCCTCAGGTTAATCCCCCATGTGCGGTTCTCTCTAGATAGTGCACAACATGTTCTGCTCTACTGCACATTTGGTGGAAAGGTAGCAAAAGTAAATATAGAATCTGTCTTTAATTAAACCCCATCACAGTTATGCATTAGACAAATACCATTGCTTCCCTTGTGATGCCACCAGACATCTGGCAGACTTATGTTAGCTTCTGCTTCCATGTATCCCCTCAGAATAAAGTGGTACTTATAAATGAAGGGCACGTAACCCCAAGCTGTCAGGTAATCTATTACCCCAAACCTTAGATTTCCCTTCATAGATGAATAAAGAGTGACTGATAATAATTTCAATCTTATGTACCCTTCATACGGCTAAGCAGTAATAAAATCTAAACTCTGAAAACAGATACTCCAATGGTGATTTGAGTGACATATTTTGCTCCAATGAACCCAGTGGGTAGTAACTAAAGGTTCAGTTACTTTGTTAAAGATAATTCCTTTGTTAACAAAGGATAATTCCTTTGTTAAAATATTTATTTATTATTTTCACATAATGTAGCCTGTTACAAAACATACCATTTAAAAGATGATCTGCTAGATAAGTCAAATATCTATTTACTCCATTATTCTTTTGCAAATTGAAACCATCCAGGAAATTATCAAGTAGTAAAACTTACAGTCTACTTTGAGAAAAGTTAAAGTCCTTGTAAAACATTATATTGTTGTCCTGTAACAATATAGAAGTGTTTTGTGACTGCTTTTGGATGCCTGGGCAGGGAATTCTGGGAGTTGAAATCCACACGCTTTAAAGCTGCCAAATTTGAAAACATTGATATAGCCTAAAGCCATAACATTTCCTAATATTAATCCATATAAGCACTGACCCAAGTCTTAGCTTTTTGAGATTGTCCAAAGTCCACTAGATGCTGCCACCTAACTAAGGTCTTCACAAGTTCTCTTCTACTGTTGCTGTATTGGGGGCATGCTACATTTGATTCTGCATACTAAATGAAACCATTTAATTAATATTCATGTTTAACCTACAGGTGAAACTCAAAAAATTAGAATATCATGCAAAAGTTCATTTATTTCAGTAATGCAACTTAAAAGGTGAAACTAATATATGAGATAGACTCATTACATGCAAAGCAAGATAGTTTAAGCCATGATTTGCCATAATTGTGATGACTATGGCTTACAGCTCATGAAAACCCCAAATCCACAATCTCAGAAAATTAGAATATGACATGCAATCAATAAAACAAGGATTGTACATAGAACAATATCGGACCTCTGAAAAGTATAAGCATGCATATGTACTCAGTACTTGCTTTGGGCCCCTTTTGCAGCAATTACTGCCTCAATGCGGTGTGGCATGGAAGCTATCAGCCTGTGGCACTGCTGAGGTGCTATGGAAGACCAGGATGCTTCAATAGCGGCCTTCAGCTCTTCTGCATTGTTTGGTCTCATGTCTCTCATCTTTCTCTTGGCAATGCCCCATAGATTCTCTATGGGGTTCAGGTCAGGTGAGTTTGCTGGCCAATCAAGCACAGTAATCCCACAGTCATTGAACCAGGTTTTGGTGCTCTTGGCAGTGTGGGCAGGTGCCAAGTCCTGCTGGAAAATGAAATCAGCATCCCCATAAAGCTCGTCTGTGGGAAATGCATGAAGTGCTCCAAAATCTCCTGCGTTGACCCTGGACTTAATGAAGCACAGTGGACCAACACCAGCAGATGACACAGCTCCCCAAATCAACACAGACTGTGGAAACTTCACACTGGACTTCAAGCATCTTGCAGTGTGTGCCTCTCCATTCTTCCTCCAGACTCTGGGTCCTTGGTTTCCAAATGAGATGCAAAAGTTGCTCTCATCAGAAAAGAGGACTTTGGACCACTGAGCAACAGACCAGGTCTGTTTTCTTTAGCCCAGGTAAACGCTTCTGATTGTTTGTTGTTCAGGAGTGGCTTGACAAGAGGAATACGACATTTAAAGCCCATGCCCAGGATCCATCTGTGTGTGGTGGCTCTTGATGCACTGACTCCAGCCTCAGTCCACTCCTTGTGAAAGTCCCCAACACTTTTGAATGGCCTTTTCCTGACAATCCTCTCCAGGCTGCAGTCATCCCTGCTGCTTGTGCATCTTTTTCTTCCACACTTTTCCCTTCCATGTAACTTTCTATTAATGTGCTTTGATACAGCACTTTGGGAACATCCAACTTCTTTTGCAATTACCTTTTGAGGCTTTCCCTCCTTATGGAGGGTGTCAATGATGGTTTTCTGCACAACTGTCAGGTCAGCAGTCTTTCCCATGATTGTGATTCCTACTGAACCAGACTGAGAGACCATTTAAAGGCTCAGGAATCCTTTGCAGGTGTTATGGCTTCATTAGCTGAAGTGGGACACTTTGAGCCTAGAATATTGCACCTTTTCACAATATTCTAATTTTCTGAGATTGTGGATTTGGACTTTTCATGAGCTGTAAGCCATAATCATCACAATTATGGCAAATCACGGCTTGAACTATCTTGCTTTGCATGTAATGAGTCTATCTCATATAGTAGTTTCACCTTTTAAGTTGCATTACTGAAATAAATGAACTTTTGCATGATATTCTAATTTTTCGAGTTTCACCTGTATGTACAGTATATACCACGTCTTCATTCACCCAGCTTTCTTCTAAAGTAAAATGCTACAAATATTGTAGTCTTTCCTAGTGTTGCATTTTTAGCTCTCTAATTAGTTTGCAGGGTTTTTTCATATTTTCCAGATCTATATTCTTTATGGGATTCAATATGCAGTATATTGTAAAGTATCATCTTGAATTATCAGATTGATAGTTTTACTTTCAATCTACTTGTAATGATTCTTAATATGGGATGTGCCCCAGTGGTGGAATTCCAATTTTTTACTACTGGTTCTGTGGGTGTGGCTTGGTGGACGTGGCAGAAGAAGGATACACAACCACAAGTATTTTTCTGTGTTCATTCAATGTTACTATAAAAATATTCGAAATATATGGGACAACCCCCATCCAATGACAAATCTCCCTGGGATAATAGCTTATATTTAGGGAATATATTTATAGCCTGGCTGCTAAATAGCATTCAAGGTGACTCATTATAGATGATATATAGTTGAAAAGAGTCTCTTATTGAACAGGACTTCCTGAGACTGACTGAAACTTCTGATTTCTGGAGACATGCAAATGCACTAAAAAAGGGAATCTTCTTCTGATCCCTGTACATTGCAGCCTACATATGCAGAAATCAGTAGCAAGTGCTGATGATGTCAAACCAATAACAAATGCATCATGATGCAATTGTGCAAATGACATGCATCATAATCCTGTCAAAGAAATGATGCATCAGTTACACTTTTTGTGCAATGATATCATGATGTGCATGTCATTTGTTGTCATCCACCTCTCAGATGCCTGTGACCATACACTGAATCTGTGGCCATACAGAGCAGGTCTCAGTTTTTATCACTTGGCATTATCAGATATTTAACTGTGACACTCACAGCACAACTATCCATTGTTCTATGCTCATAAGATTATGTAAATTCATTAGACTGTCTAAAGTGGCGCTTTCACTCTATATTACAAGAGACCATCATGGGAATGTATTCTTTATTTAATTATTAAATACCTCTAAACTACACAATGTCAGGGTTCCAAGTAACAGTCAATCAAAACTCCAAGGCATGTTTCCTCAAAGTATAGATTTATTAGGCATGTCATATAGGCACAGCTGGGTGAAAACCCAAATCTGAAGTCTGCCGGGTTTTCCTCACCCAGTTCAAATCCAAAGTTCTTCCCCACATTACACACAATCATCACATGCCCCAATCAGGCCTCTCTCCCCATCCTGGATGCCTCCCATCCACACCCCACCAGGTGCTGGTGAGAGTGTCTTTGGTTCACAGAAGAAAGAATGTTATTTTGGCTATTGCCCTCAGTATTTCTACTTTCCCTCCCCTTTCCCACAGCTCCAGTCAGCCTTGCTGAAGATGCAACCCTGAAGATGTTCAAAGATGGCTCCAGAGTTAACACACTTGTTATACCACTATTGGGTTGTCTGAATGTTTCTTTTAATGAAATGGAAGTTACTGGGCATTTTCAATGGCCATGAAACAATGACTCTTGGAAGCAGAATGGAAAATAGGAAAAATGGGGCAATGGAATGCACATGACTGGCAAGAATTCTGAAAAGAAGCACTCCATAGTACATCTACTAAAAATGAACTACTTTCTTAAATTCAGCAGGACTCAGTCTTAGGTAACCATGTGTATTACATTCTAAACATTTCTAAGAGTCAAGAAGAACATTTTCCCCTTTGAACTTTTCATAACTGTCTTTTTCACAATTTCAGTTTTATTGCAACCTTTCAAGGTCACTCAAACAAGAAAAATGAGCCACAGGTGGAAAAGATTGTTAGATTAATTTCCATTGGCAAGGCTTATTTATAAGATGACACCTAAAGCCAAGTGCTACACATGTTTGTGGAGAGTTTATGATGTCTTCCAAGATCAAAGAGGAAAACCTTCTTGGGTAAAATATATATTCCATTGTGAAGCTACACCACAAAAGGATTATGAACCAGAAAAAGAGACAACAGTCACAGTTCAGGCTCTATTTCTCCATGAGTATTTGGTTATAGTAAATGCTGCTTTTATGAGGCAGTAAAGGGCATTTTAAAGTCTAGTGGAAAATGCTTTGATATTTTATTGATTTTTTAATTTCATTTCCACAAATATGAAATTATCGTCTTAGAGCACTTGAGCCAATTACATCCAGTGTCTGGTCTTAAATATTTATTTAAAAGAGGGCTGTGAAAATATTTACAGATCCCTCACATCCTAGACAAACTTTTTCAACTCCTACCCTCAAAACAATGCTTTAGAGCACTGCACACCAGAACAACTAGACACAAGAACAGTTTTTCTCCGAACGCCATCTGCTAAACAAATAATTCCCTCAACACTGTCAAACTATTTACTAAGTCTGCATTACTATTACTATTTATCCTCCCATCCTTCCTTTCATCCATCTCCTCCCACTTATGACTGCATGACTGTAACCTTGTTGCTTGTATCCTAATGATTTTTATTGAGTTTCCTAGTATGATTTGATTGCTTATTGTATCCTATGACTGTTATTAAGTGTTGTACCTTATGATTCTTGACTCTTGACGAATGTATCTTTTCTTTTATGTACACTGAGAGCATATGCACCAAGGCAAATTCCTTGTGTGTCCAATCACACTTGACCAATAAAGAATTCTATCCTATTCTATTTCCTTTTCTAGTTTTCCAATTTTACATCTTCTTTAGAGCTATTTCAAATATGAAGCTATTAAAGAGCCTTGGTGGTGCAGGCTGTTAAAAGCCTAGCACTTAGTTCCAGCTGCCTGCAATTAGTGCAGGCTCGAATCCCACCAGGCTCAAGGTTGACTCAGCCTTCAATCCTCTCGGAGTAGGTAAATTGAGGACCCAAGATTGTTGGGGGCAATAAGCTGACTTTGTAAAAATGCTGCTTAGTAATAAGCAGGCATAAATAATGGAATGAGGGCTATTGCTGAGCGCATTGGGTTGTACCCCAAAAATTGTAAGTCTCCCTGAGTCACCGGAGAAGGTTAAGCAGGCAACAGAAGGTGATTCACCACACATTGTTACAGATACAAGACTTCCAGTACAGTACAGATACTGTTACAAGACTTCTTAATTCAGAGGCTATAGGGGATTCCTGTTGCTCTCACAAATAACCCAAAAGCTGCTGCTGCTATTTCCACATTGCTCTTCATTAAAATATTAAGCATGGCTCCTATTTTTCCTCTCGGATCCATAGCTTTCTCAAGCAGAATTCTGCCACAACCATCATCTTACATTTTTGTGCAGGATTCGTGAACCCAAATGAGCAAGAAGGGTCCCAAATGTAGAAAGCAATGTTTAGTAATGCCAACTGAAGATGGGATTCTCCAAAGCCTGTTAAATTTCAAATGTTGCTTATACATAGTCTTATTATATGTGGATTCTCTACTATGATAGGAAAAATGTGTCTGTTTGATGGGGTTGGACTAGAAGACTTCCAAGGTTCCTTCCAGCTCTATTCTAATTGATTGATTGATGATTGATTGATTGATGATTGATTGATTGATGATTTCACTGTCCAAAGATTATCAAAATGCAAAGAAAAGTGATTATAGGACTCTTGGGGTGTAATGTTCTGAAAGACTCTCTTTTGTGCCTTTCCCAGATACATTACCTTAATTGTACTATAGGTTTGTCTGCACAACATAGGCAAAAGGTTGCATTATTACTTTTTATGGAGACTATATTTAATTATGTTAAAATAATTATACAGCATTTCTGCCTGAGCAGCGTAGACAATAGAATATCTCTATATCTAAGAGAAAATATGCTTAATTTTCTAGTAAGTAATCTCACTAAAATTGAAAAGGGCAACTATTTTTTCCTTTCACTTCCAATTACCTTAAAATATAATGTTTCAGAGTGCTTTTCCTCAACACTAAAGCTGTTTCTATTCAATTAAGTTGATGTAAAGAGAACTGTAGCGGAGAAAAATCATATAGTTTTAATTGTTGATGCTACACTTCCCCTAGTTCTACGTTGCTATGGTTAGTTTTTATATATATATTGTATATCATAGATTATATCTAAGATGATATTATGTACAAGTCTGCATGGTAAGATATATGCATGAGCAGAACACATTTAGATTTTTATATATTTAAGCACAAATATAGTCCAGTTACTGTTCCCACACTGCAATCCTATAGCAATGTCAAAGCAAAATGTTGGATATTTTTAATTAGCTGTGTAAGGGACATATAAAGGGTGGAATAAGGCTATTACATTTGAGCTGCAAAAATACAGATAACTGTTAACAAAAGCTACTCAGATACAGTAATCCTACTGTGGGACCCGTACTTTTTTGGCTTTATTTGAAAGGACTATCATGTTAATTATGAATATCCATTCTTCAAATACCCTTTTTCAATTCCTGATTGAAAACATTGTACATCTGTAATCAACAGGAAGCAATAAGCAATAATAATAATAATAATTTATTCGACTTGTATGCCGCCCTTCTCCCTAAGGACTCAAGGTGGCTAACAATAAAACAACACATATTTACATATAGTTTACCTAAAAACAAATTAAACCTAAACAAGTTGAGATAAGCAATAAAACATTAAAACCTTAAAAATTAAAACAGTTAAAAAACCCCACCCGGGTCATTCCAGGCCAGCCTGTTGAAACAACCAGGTCTTCAGGTCCCGGCAGAAGGAACGTAAGTAAATAAATAAGTAAATAAGTAATAAATAAATAAGTAAATAAGTAAATAAACACTAGTAAATATTTTCTGAATTATCCCTTGAAAAATTATCCCTTTTCAGCTATCCTATCCAATATTCCTGTTTAGAAAAAGCCACTAATTCTACCCATCTTTTTCCCCTCTCATTCCCAAAGTTAATTGTTTGATAGCATTATAAGATCAGAATAATACATCATAGAATACAAACAATAGCTGAGTTCAGTGATATTTATACAATAGAAATTAGAACTTGCTAACTTTATGATGAACTGTGGTACTGGAGAAGGTGATCAAACCAGTCAGTCCTAGAGAGATCAACCCTGACAGCTCTTTAGAAGATCAGATCCTGAAGATGAAACTCAAAAACTTTGGCCACTTAAAGAGAAGGAAGGACTCACTGAAGCCTAATGCTGGGAACGATTGAGGGCAAAAGAAAAAAGGGACGACAGAGAATGAGGTGGCTGGATGGAGTCACTGAAGCAGTTGGCATGAGCTTAAATTGACCCCAGGGGATGGTAGAGGACAGGAAGGCCTGGAGGAACATTGTCCATGGGGTCATGGTGGGTCAGACATGACTTCACACCTAAAACAACAAACTTTATGATGATTTACATAAGTTAAAACTTTGATAAGAAAAAGTTTAAATAGATGTTAGTGCATATAAAGTTGCTTGAATTATACAATTAATGCTAAATATGCTATTAATAAAAATTGCACAAAATTTACTTAATTATTCTTTGAATTTTTTAAAAATGTCCATTGCATTGTTATTTTTAAAGGGAAAAAGGAAAAAGGAAAGGAAAAAAGAAAATATTTGGAAAAAAATAGATATTTGATTACTAGCTTCCCTCTTCTTCATACTCCAACCAATTAGCAGTATTTATAAACACTTAAACTCTCTTAAAAACTGTGCTTTAAATGTTAGCACTTATCAGTTCAGGACTAACATGGTCATAAAATATTGTTTCAATATCTGACTCTATTTTTGGCATAAACCTGCCTTTAATATATTGCAGTTGCTAAGCATTTACCATACTAGCACTCCATTTAATGGTATAAATTCTGTCCAGCCCCTGGGATTCATCTGCTATTTGCAACTAAATGGAGCTGAACATTTACTAGCTGGATACCCTTCTTGATGCCTATGCAGGGCTCACAGCAGATATTTTCTTTTTTTGCCCAGAGAGAGAGATATCTGCTGCTTCTTAGGATCAAAGTCACAGCCTTCTGATTGTGAGGTGAGAGCACCACCTCTAGGGCACCACACCAATTTACTATATAGCTGTAACTAATTCATCCTTACACATTCCAATTGATTCAATTGGTACTTAGTCAGCATTAACAACTGTGCAGGTAGATTATCTCCATGTCAGTCTGCTTCTAATCCAGTCTTTCCGATCTTTCAGTGATGCACTATCACCACTGTAACTGTATCCTTTCTCTTGTTGGTAAGTTCTCTCTTTTTTCCCCCACCTTTCCCAGCAGTAGACTTCTTTGCACTCTACATCATTATTAAAATAATGTTTGTAACAAATGCTAACTCTTATCAGTCCAGCAATCGAATGCACACACAAAGAAATCATGAAAGTTAAACTCATGCATCTTTTATGTATTTTTTCTTGTTGAGCCAAATATGTAGAAGAATTAGCCTGTTGGAAAAAAAGTGAAACAGTTTATTGATGTTCATATTTAATTTGTCTTTCTGTCATCACAGGTTCATTAAAGACCAGGACATTGGAGAAAATGTGTCACGAAATATTGCATTGCTACTCCAGTTATCTTTATTCTGCCAACTCTCTATAATCCTGGGGACAGTGGTTACAGCACCTCACTGCAAGTTGCCAAGATTTTTCTTAAATGTTTCCTGTCTAGAAGATTCTAGAATGAAAGAAGGAAGTAATGCTATCTTACTCTGTAGCCTTTTTATCATGCATTTTAGTTATTTATTTATTTATTTTTGGGACTTGTATGCCACCCCATCTCCGAAGACTCGGGGCGGCTCACAACTAAAAAACAATATATACAATAATAATAATAATAAGTAAGAATCAAAGGTTTATCTCAGGATCAGTGCTTGTAACCACAATTATCATGACAGTCAATTTTATATGACTGCAGTCTATCTTGTGCAAGGAGGCCATGTTTTGCAGGCATTTTGTATTGGCTAGTTGGACTCTCTTAACAATACTACATAATACAAGCTATGTTGACTGACTGCTATGCACTTGTCGGGAGAGAGGGACAGAGAGAAGCAGAGAATCCTGTGAATTAATTCTGAAATACTTCATGGTGTACAGTACGGATGTCAAACTCAATTGTGTCATGGAGCCAGGGTGGGCGTGGCCTGCGCATGATGCCTCTGGTCCACAGGCTGTCAGTTTGACAGGCCTGGCATACAGCATGTTGCTGAAATAGCACTGTCTCTTTAATGTTCCCCCAAAACAATGGCATATTCAGAAGTGAAGAACTGAAGGACGTTGCAGACATATGTAGAAATGGAAAATTAGCACAATATTTTTAGGAAGTAAGTCTTGTTATCTGCTTAAACAATATGCTAAAAGTTGCTGTCTATTGAATTTTGCCTTGTTCCCTAAATAGGACAGATATTTTGGTGGGGGGAAAGTCTTTCATCTTTTGCTATACAGCTCCTTTAATTTTTAGAAAAAAGTCATTCAGTGGATGCAATTAGTCAGATGGTCAGCAATGGTGCTTCTTCTTCTAAAGAATAATCACAGAAGAAGTGAAATACATGGCAGCAAATGCTCTGGGACTATATATATGATCTCAGTTTGAAATTCCTTTAGGAGGCAAAGCTCCTTCAAAATAATAGAAGTCAGCCTATGATAACAAGGCCCGAGGAAGGCCTTTTAAGTTTTCCAAACCATCACTTTGCCCAGCGTCCTTGTGCAGGACATTTCTGCTCAACATTAAACTGTTTGTTCTGCTACTTCTGCACTTCTGCCGATGCTGCAATTGAATTAGTATAGTTCGTGAAGCGGTTCAAAATCTTTCAGGATGAAAGGCTCTATATAAATGTAAAATATTATTAGATAAGTAACTTAAGCAGTAAACTCTTTATTGATTCAATGTCTCACAAAATCTTAGGACAATTAGAGCAAATAGATTTGGATTGGAGCCCCATCACAAGAATCAAGAATTGGCTGAAAGCTTGTAAACAGAGGATAATGATAAATAGCAGCTCCTATGGATATTCAAACAGTCCTGTCTCTAAGGAATGCAGAAGCAGTATTTTTAGTCTTGTATCCAACTGGCCAAGGCCATTAGGATAGTGAGTTGAGCCATTGTATCACTGATAACAGAGGGAAGAAGGAATATATTATACAGAGGTAAGAAAATATCTTCTACCGTTCATTTCTCTACAGCTATTAAGCACAGTCCATTCAGTTCCGAGATAACACTTTTCAGATATGCAGAAATTGCAAATCTCAGAATCAGAACAATTTGAGAAAAGCAATCTCAGTATTTCTGAAAGATTTCAATTTGGGAAAGGTTGGTCTGCATGATCAGCCAGCTTAAATCACCTTTCTCAATACGGTAAAAAGGTAGCATATAACCCCAGGGCTGTATCCTTATACTCATGGCAATTTTTAATGACACATGGTTATTGTTTTGAATCTGTGAAACACTTAATTCACTGAAGTTTGCAATGTACTCCTATCTTATGAAGTCTTCTGATATTTTTCACTCTATTAAAGGGACATTAGAGTTCTATTTTTCTGGAGATTATAGCCTATTTTAGTAGCCTGTAAAAATGTGGTAAAATTGAATTCAGTTGAACTCCCTGTAGGGTAAAGAACTTTTGCAATCAAGTTTCTTTTGCAATCAAGTTTCCTAATTACACAAAAGATTGTAAGAAGGTCAGAAGTGAAAGCAATGAGGCCAGGGCAGAATGACTGGAAGGGCCCTCAACAGTGTTAGGATTTATCCAATTCACACTGGTTCAGGCAAACAGATTGTTAAATTACCACACACACACACACACACACTAACAAAATAGATCCTGGGCACTGCATTGCAATGGAGAAATGGGCAATGGAGCGGCTGGGGCAAAGGAATGAGAACGCCACTTTCCTCTTTCTTCTCCATGCTCCTCCTCCTTCCCTTGTGCCCGCCACTCCATTTCCTGTTTCTCCATTGCAGCACAGAGCACAGAATCCACTCTGATAGTGGGGGGAGGCAATTTAACAACCAGTTTTCCCAGGGTCAGGTTGGCCATCACAGGACGCCATCCTGCATGTGCAGCAGAGCTGAAGGACGGGGATGGGCCACACCTCCCACCACAGCCAACCAGACCCTGGGCAAACTGGTTGTTAAACTATTTGAATTCCACCACTGGCTCTCAAACATAGCAAATAAAATCTGAGAATTCAGGACACCCCAGAGCAGGGGTCCCCACCCGCTGGTCCATGGATGAGCACTGATCTGCAGCATGCCAGCAACTGGGCCACGGAAACAAATGAAGCCCCATCCAGGCAGCACGCAAAACTACACCCCCTCTGGTCTGCAGAAAAACCTTTTTCCATGGAACCAGTGTTTGATGTCCAAAAGGTTAGAGACCACTGTCCTAGAGTCTTTTATTTCAAGGATAAGGAGATGGCAACCAATATAAGAGTTAGATAGATAGATAGATAGATAGATAGATAGATAGATAGATAGATAGATAGATATAGATGTATATATTTTGATCTAATCTGTGATTCAAAGGTATTGTGAAGATGTTCAAAGGATATTGATGCAATCTGTTTTAATTTTAATATTTTTCCAATATTATTAAAGAATCAGAACATCAAAATAGAAATTATACAAATTAAAGAGTGAAAAAAACCTGAAACAGGAACAATATATTTCCACTTTCAAAAAAAAAGCCTTCATTTTAAGATAATAACTCATTTCCATTTCCAAGCTTCCAAAGTCAGCAAATTGGAAATTAACTGCTTTATAACCATAACATTACAGAGTATACTTATATGTGATGAAGTGAAGAGTACACACTATATGTGGTGATGGACTTAGAACATACGATGGACATTCTCCATCATAATTTGCATGGTAGAGTTTTCTCTTGAAGGCAGTCAGTGAAAGTGAAGTCTTCCCATCTGTTGGGAAGAAATTTCATAGAATTGGTGTCATCATTTAAAAAAAAACATGACCACAGATGCTTCTAACTAGTTCACATTTTTTTAAAAAATTGGGGGGCAGGGTTTGGGAAGGGAAGGGAAATTATAAAATGGCATTTCATGCATGTATACATTATAAAAAGTTTTACACAATAATTTCAATAAAGGATGATCGTATTTCATTCTAATCATACATACATAAACTACATCTATAAGTAATTCTGCAATCCTGCCACATGAGTTTATAGACATATACAGTGGTGGGCTGCTGCCAGTTCAGAACAGCTTCCTTGTACTGGTAATTATGACCACTGGTTGGGCTCAGTTACCCATCCAGGCACTATCCCGTCCTATATATCTCACATTTTTGCTCATGTGCCCCACCCTCACAGCCCAGATGCTTTCCGCATCTCACCCAAACTACTCACTCTGGCTTCCACCAGCAGGAAATTCCCATGGTATTGCAGTCGCACGCATGCTAATCGCACATGCAAGTGTGAAGGGGGCATGCACGTGCACCCTCACATTTTTTGCAAACTGGTTGTTAAAGTATGTGCAGGCTGTTATGTTTGTAGGTTTGAATGTTATTGGTTTAGTTTGAATTGTTCTTGTAAAATGTCAAATATGATTGGTTTGAAAAGTGCGGGAAAACCCTGCAATCTGATTGGCTGGCAACTGTGGCTGCTGGCTATAAGTAGCAGCCATAGCCCAGTCACTAATAAACTCTTCACTGAAGCTCTTCGCGTCTGACTCTTCATGCAAACTTAACACTGGCAACGAAGGTGGGATTCCCCGGAAGAGAAGACAACACGGAAGACAAGAAGAGCGAGATGGCTGCGTGGAACACCCCCCCCCCAGCCCCATTTGATCTGCAGCAGAAGACTGGGAATCGTGAACGCCCAAATGTATTTGGAAGGAAACGACCTCGCTGACATCTCCGACAAGCGAAGACGGCGGTCTGGCAGTCTTCAAGATGGCGAAGGCATTGGCAGGAGCTGCAGACATGAAGGTAATGGAATGGCCTGATCTAGAAAAGCTTTTAAGAGCCCATTACCACAAGTATCGTGCCTCATTAAGAGACACGAGTTTTACCATCGGATCAAGGGGAAAGCAAACGTTAACAACTTCGTGGCAAGTTTAAGAGACATTGGGGGGTGCGTGCGAGTTTAACAACTTGGAGGAGACCATGTGCGATCGATTTGTTCTAGGCCTCAAAGACAAAGTGCTTCAGAGCAAATTGTTATTAAAACCTAAGATCACGCTGAAGGAAGCCATAGAAGAGGCCTCCTCAGCAGAAGCCACTAAGTCCTCAGCGGCAGCCATGAAGAAAATTAACAAGGCCTCAAGCCATTCTGATGTGGAAAAGTCCACAACAACTCATTGCGAGCAAATAGATTCTGAATCAGACTGCAGTGAGGTGGAGGAAGGAATTTATAGACTCAGAATGGAAAAGAAAAAGAAAGTCCTGGGAAGAAAAAGGCAAGACTTTTATTGCAGAGGTTGTGGGGGCCACCCCCACACTGAATGCAAGTTTCTTGATACCATCTGCCTTCATTGTGAAAAAAGAGGTCACTTAGCAAGAGTCTGCAAATCATCCAGAACTCCACCACACAGAAGAAAGTTTCCTGACAAAGATTTCAAGCCCAACAACTTCAGTGAAAAAATGGGGCAAAACTCAGAAGCAAATGGGAAGAATGAAACTCATCAAACAGTCACCATTGGTCATTCTTCCCCTTTAAGAAGCAGAAAAGTACATGTGAAGGTACTCATTGAAGGAAGGCCTTGCCAAATGGAAGTGGGCTCAGGCTCCTATTTATCTATGGTGTCATGGGACACTATTCACAGGCTACTTCCCAATATTCAGAAGAAACATTTCCAGAAGCAAGCACTGACTCTTAAAGACTACCAAGGGAACAAGATTCCAGTAGTTGGAACAAGAGAATTCAACATGAACTTCAAAGGCCACACCAAACATTTGCCCCTGACCATCGTGGACAAGGATCGCCCAAGCTTGCTGGGACTTGAGTGGTTCAATCCACTAGGCATCGAGGTGACTGGCATCAATCACGTGAGCAACTCTGAATGGGAGGAGGCCCTGAAGTCTGAGTTTCCAGAGGTCTTCAGCAAAGGATTGGGCAAGTATATGGGGACCCCTATCACTTTCAACCTAGATCCCAAGGTGTCCCAATTCGTTTAAAGCCCAGAAGGGTCCCATTTGCTTTAAAGGAAAAATTGATGCACAATTAGATAAACTAATAGCTCAAGGAGTTTTAGAGCCCACTGACCACTCCAGATGGGAGACACCCATAGTCACACCTGTCAAGACTGATGGGTCAGTAAGAATCTGTGGGGACTATAAAGGGACACTGAACCATGCGCTGCAGCAGAGCATACCCAGTTCCAGTGGTGCATCATCTATTACATTCCTTGGCAGGGGTACAGTCTTTGCCAAATTGATCTGGCCCAGGCATATCAACAACTAACAGTTGATGATGCCACTGCAGAGGCCCAAACCATTGTGACTCATAGAGGTGCCTTCAAATGTAAAAGGTTACAATTTGGAGTAAGCGTGGCACCAGGCATCTTTCAAAGCCTTATGGAAAGGATGCTCCAAGGACTGCCAGGGTAGTGCCTTACTCTGATGATGTGTTAATCTCTGCTGAAAATGACACTCAGTTACAAGAAAGACTCAGAGAAGTCCTTACCAGATTCAGGAAAGCGGGTTAAAAGTCAAGGAAGAAAAATGCACTCTTAAAACTGACAAGGTTGAGTTCCTGGGCTATATGATTGACAAGCATGGCATCCACCCTACTGATGCCAAGGTTAAAGCAATCAAAGAAGCCCCTAAACCTAAATGCAAAACAGATTTGCAAGCCTTCCTTGGACTCATTAACTTTTATCACATGTTCCTACCTCAGAAGGCAACCATTGTAGAACCATTGCACAGATTACTTGACAAAAAGTCTGTTTGGGTCTGGGGGAGGAAGGAACAATCAGCATTTAACAGTATTAAAAGACTAATCACGTCTGATGCTGTACTGATACAGTTCTCTGAGAATTTGCCTGTTGTACTGACTTGTGATGCATCCCTTTGGAGTGGGGGAGGTTTGAGCCACAGGCTTCCATCCCCATCCTCCTGTTGCATTTTACTCTCACACTTTGACCAAAGCAGAGAGGAATTACAGCCAATTGGACAAGGAAGCATTGGCAATTGTTGCAGCTGTCAAGAAATTTCATGAATATTTGTATGGGAGAACATTTACCATTGTTACAGATCACAAACCTTTGTTAGGCATTGTGGCAGGAGAAACCTACACCTACTATCCTGTCTCCAAGAATGCTGAGGTGGAATGAATTTCTTGCTGCTTATTCATACAAGCTTATCCACAAGCCTGGCAAGGACATTGGACATGCTGATGCCTTGAGTCGTTGCCCACTTCCTTGCCACAAGGAGGACTTTGAACCTGAAACACACACCTTTTTCCTAGAAACTGTTGCCAAGCTTCTAGTACATGCTGCTGAAATTGCCAGAGAGACTGCCAAAGACACTTTATTGGCTCCTGTTATAGGCTGGATTAAGAAAGGTTGGCCTCTTCAAGATCTACCTCACCTGGCCCAACCTTTTAAGTCCAGGCAAACTGAATTATCTGTATTAAGAGGATGTATTTTGTGGGGTAACAGGGTGGTTATTCCTGCAAAACTACACAAAGAGAGGTTTTGGAAATGTTACATGAGGGTCATCCTGGTATTGTAAGGATGAAGGGATTGGCCAGGAGTTATGTATGGTGGCCAGGTATTGACAAAATGGTTGAAAACTGGGTTGCACCTTGTCCCAACTGTCAGGTAGTCAGGCCTGCCCCACCTCTCGCCCCCAAACAGGAATGGGAATGTCCTAGGGGCCCATAGTCTAGGATTCACATTGATTTCGCAGGCCCTACCAGAGGGCACACCTTTCTTATTATAGTAGATGCATATTCCAAATGGCTAGCGGTAATCCCTATGGCATCCACCACAACTGATGCTGTCATCAAGCAACTCAAAAAACTTTTTGTAACCCATGGGTTAACCGATGTTCTTGTCTCTGACAATGGCCCTCAATTTACATCCAACCTTTTGAATCCTATTTAGCACAACAGGGTATCAGACATGCCCCACTGCCCTGGACCCTTCAGCTAACTCCGGGCTGAACGCATGGTACGTTTTACCAAGGAGAACTTCAGCAACTGGGTCCTGGGGACATCACTGAGAAAGTTGAAAAACTTCTTAGTGTTCAGCACATCACCTAACCCATCTAATAACTTATCCCCAGCAGAGTTGTTGATGGGTAGGAAACTTCGGTCTTCCCTTGACCGCCTTCATCCCACTTACACACCCAAGCACCACTAGATTCCACTTCCAAAGTTCGCACATTCAGTGTGGGTGATTCTGTTATGCTAAGAACCTTATGGGTGAACCTTTGTGGATTCCTGCTGAGATAACTCAAATCACAGGCCCTCATTCTTACAGGGTGCAAACAGAGGATGGAATCCTCTGGAGCAGGCACATTGATCAACTTAGATCCAGGTTTTCTCAGGAACATCGCACTTGTTCCTCTCTAGTTCCCTCACCTGATGTCAATTCTAGGGGAAGGGGAGGAGCAGGAGGATAATCAGCAAGCAAGAATCCATCCCATGTGTATGAGCCATTACGACAGGAACCATTCCAAAACCTGTCACAATGCCAAATCCATCCTTAGAAGTGGAAGATTGTACATCACTACCTGACTTGGGTGCTGACATTGGGCTGGAGATGGGTTGGGAGGAGAGACCAGATTCTAACAATCAAACAGGGTCTTCTTTCACAGGAAGTCCCAGTAGGGAAATGTCAGAAGACACATTTCCTCTCTCACTGGGTGAGAATGTTAAAACTTCTGAACCACGAAGGTCTCAAATTACACGTAAGAGCCCCACCTATTTAAAAGAATACATTAGATAGGTTGGGTTTTGGTATGGACTGAACCTAGTGGGAGGGTGTTATGTATGTAGGTTTGAATGTCATTGGTTTAGTTTGAATTGTTCTTGTAAAATGTCAAATATGATTGGTTTGAAAAGTGCGGGAAAACCCTGCACTCTAATTGGCTGGCAACTACGGCTGCTGGCTATAAGTAGCAGCTGTACCCAGCCAGATGTCCATTCGAAGCTGTAGTCACTAATAAACTCTTCACTGAAGCTCTTCGCATCTGACTCTTCATGCAAACTTAACAGAAGGCTCCCTCTGGAATGAAACCTTATAATTTTACCTGGGAAGAAAAAGAGACAGCAACCTTCTGGCAGAAAAGGGGATTTGCTGTCTTAGCCGGGAACACAGGAATTGGAATATGAGCACATTAGTTATTCAGATGAAAAAGTTCCAGAAAGGGAAAGGGAGCGCTCTGAAGCAAAGATCTATCTAGTTTTGCTGCTGAAGCC